>CM071682.1:24237500-24837500 GCA_036553675.1 Solanum okadae | reverse complement strand
CTCGACACACAAATCTCTTGCTAACTTCATATTTAATTTATTACTAGTAATAATTAATTGTCTTTAGAATGATCTAGCTAGAGGAATCTTTAATATATATCATTTCAATCATTAATTAATAATGATGTTTTATTCTGTATACTAATGAACCAACTACTTTTCATGTGAACCTACAAATTCCCCTATTTTCTACATATTTTAATACATGAATATTAGTATAGTACAGACATACTGGAATAACTAATGTGCTTTTTATTAGAAATGTTGGGCCGTTAATTAACAATCATTATTAACCAAAATCACAATTCACATAAATGTTGGGCCGTTAATTAACAATCATTATTAACCAAAATCACAATTCACATGAATATTGTTAGTATCAAATTTGTATACATTCTACTCACTTACCTTGTAATGAACAATTATACTATCTAATTTGGTACGTTACGTCATTTGAATGCAAGTTACGTTCTCGAATCCTTGAAATCCATATGGACCTTCTCTCAATTTATCTGTCTTCTTTTTTCTTCAAAAATAATTCAAATAATTAATTGAAACGAAAGAAGTAACTGGTTTTGGCTGCTCATATATATCAATATGATCATGAGAGGCATATCACAAGGAAAAAAAGAAGCAACAGAACTTCATGAACTAATAAATATATGGATTAAAGTGTATTAATCAAAACTTAAGGGGTTCAATTTTGATTTAGCGGAAGTGTAAAAAAGACATTCGAATTAACTAGTCATCTGTCTGTCTGCCTCTAAAATAGAAGAAATATTTCTCGTAAGGTTATTATGTATGCGTGAAATGTAAAAGGGTAGGTATTTGATGTTGAGAACTCTCAAATCGAAAAGGAATTTCAAAAAATCTCAAGTTTTAAAAGGCGGGGCGTTTTACTTAGTATGGGGCGAGGCGTAAGCGTTGAGACGTGGGACGTAAGCTTTATGGATCTTTAGATTTTTAATTTACAATATAGTATAATAATATAATAACATAAAATTATAAAAATACATCAATAGTTTGAAATAATTACAAACATGATCAAGGAAACTCATAGAAAATAAAACTTCTAACATTATTATACAAGTATAAATAATCTAATATCTGAACTTTTTAATAATAAAAGAATCATTATTTTTATATATGCATTATTTTTTTTATCATACAATAAAATTTACCTCCTAAAAGAAAATAATGAATAAAACTTACTAGTATTATAACAAAAACATCACTCCATTATGAATAAAAATAGAATTACTTTAGAATAGCTAAATAAAATATAATAATTTATGAAGACCAATGATAAGTGGAAAAGTAAAATTTCACTAAGTATTTTTAAAAGAAATGTTACGTAATTATAATCACCTTCAAAGTGTTACCAATTAGTAAAGATGTGATACTACAACTTGTTATTTGAGTTACTCTCAATCTTCTTATCTCTATAGATTAAAAATTATTAAGTATCATTCATTTATACAAGAATTATGAAGGCCAACAATGTTAAATAAAGATCAACACATAATTTGAGTAAGATATGTTAGGCGAGCCTTGAACGTTAGGTGTTAGGCGTGCTTAGGGTGTACAGTCGGACGCTTACGATGTAAGTCTTACAAAACTAAACCCCACACTTGAGTCTCGGAGCGTTTTACTAGAGCCTCGCCCAAGGGTGAGCCCTGAGACGAGTCCCAACAAACTCTTTAAAAATAGTGATCTCAAGTATAGAATCATATAATTAGAATTATGATTTTTGAGAATATCCATTAATTATAGTCCAAAAAATTGGGGGGGAGGGGGGGATTTATGATTATGATTAGTCAGCGTTTAACGACCCGAACCGTAGTTAATCAGGAAAAGCAAAGATTCGAGAAAATCTGGGACACTGACCCGCCAGGGTGGGCTAGGTGCCGCTGGGGCGCCGCCGCCAGGGTGGGGTAAGTTGGCGCCAGAGCGGGATAAGCGAGGCAGAATGTAAATTTCGAGATATCCTATTTCTCCATCTTCCTAAAATACCTAAATAAGTCATAAAACACCCTAGAAACCCCAGAAAAGCTGCTCTAAGCTTGGGAAGGAAGGAGAAGGATAACTCTAGCGTGAGGATGGTGAAATCTTGCGGATTCTTGGACAAATTCACCGTCACGAACCCTGAAAACTCAAATCGAAGTCAAAAATTCCGTACAATCGTTTGGCGCCCAGGTCGGCTAGGTTTTTACAATTGAGTAGTTTTTAATATGTGCTGACTACATGATAAATTTAAATCAATTGTAGGGTTGTGTGTAGACCTTCATGCACTGAGTAGATTACATGCATAATCCTTAGAATTCAAAGTATGTGGGTTTATGCCTTGTGAGGAGAAATTGGTGAGTTATTAGGAAGACCAAGAATTGCTATCATGGATAGAATTGGGTCAAGAATAAGGACATGAAATCAAGAACGGAACTAAATTCATGAATGTATGTTACATCCGATAATTGAAGTGATGAAATTGAGGAATTATGATGAATTGTGATTAAACCCCAATAAGAAAACCCTAATGACGAACTAGGGCTGAGAATGGGTAATTTTTATATATATGATAGGGATTGAGGAGTAAGTCGTACGTGATGATTGTGATTCTATGATTGTGTGATGTATGTTTGTTCTTGCTTCATTATGATACATGTATGTATGTGAATGGTGCATTATTGATCACACTTGTTGAAAATGAGGATAATTGAATAATTGTATGCCATGAATCACTTCTTAATGTATGATCTTGATGATGTGCTTGTGTTTGTGATTGTGGTGTGTGAATGGGATCGGATTGCCACGTTCCGACATAATTAACTTGGATCGGATTGCCACGTTCTGGCATAATATGGGATCGGATTGCCACGTTCCGGCAAGAACATGGGATCGGTTGCCACGTTCCGGCAAGAACATGGGATCGGTTGCCACGTTCCAGCACACTAACTTGGATCGGGTACCACGAACCGGTATGCTAACAGTTTGAGTTTGGGTTCCATGAGAGTACCACTGAATTGGGTTCCGTGAGAGGACTAATGATGTGCTATTAAATGTGAGTTGTTTGTTGTTCGTGTGCTTGTTGATAATTATTGTGTATGCTTGATATACGATTGTGAGTATAGGGTTGTATCGGTTGTACAGGTTGTACTTAGGGGACAAGTGTTATGACGATTTATAGTTGGTTGTTCGAGGGATGTAATAGCGAGAGTAGAGATAGTAAATGCGATGGAATATGTTTATGGGGATTTCACCTTGGGGAAAAGAAGATTGGGTTAGTTTGAAGTAAGTTGAATTAATATATTATGTGACTATGGTGGGATAATGTGGCGAGGAAGCAAGGGTATGACGTGAGCGGTTAGTTGAACTGGTGGTGGTGGTACTTGGGGTTTAGCTATGTGTTTAGAATGGTTAAGATATGATCAAGAATTCGGTAAGTGGGTTGATTGAAAAGGAGGTTAGTAGTCAGAATGCTAGTGTGACTTGGAGGTATTTCAATAAGGATGGAGGTGGAGAAGCGAGTGGTTTATTTCCTGATCTTACTAGTGGTTTCTTATGTTATGTGGTGGGCTTCAGGTTGACCAATGATGCCTGCCAGTACGTGTGTTTTGTACTGATACTACTCTTGCTATGTCTTTTGACATGTCTGGATGCAGGATGGGTGACGTTTCTATTCTTCCTTCCGCATGGTGGGAGCTGTGTCTCTTATTTATTTTGTTCAGTTGTACTTTAGTAGCTCTTGTACCTGTTTAGACTAGATTCATGGGAGTTGTTAAATTACTCGTCAAGTTTGACTACAATTGAGTCTAAGGGTATTATTTATAAAATCAAAGTGTTATATTTATTTCTGATTTTCTTAAAATTTTCGCATGTTTTACTATTAGTATATGAGGGTTCTCCTACTTAGGTGTTAGAGTGGGTGTCCGCACGGCCCGCTGAGTTGGATCATGACACAGCGTCAGACAAGAACAGTTAATGATCCATTCGTAAACATAAACAATGAAAGAAGGAAAAGTCGTTTGTTCCTTGTGAGTACAAATCTTTTGCACCAGATCCATTCAAATGTGTTGCTTACGTGTCTCTGCAATGGGGTTGCCAGGTGACTATAATAAGAAATCTGACCAATAAGATAACCCACATTTTTGTCACTTACAACAACCTTATAAACAAAGAATTTTTATTTAAGGAGGACACCAAGATTAGAAACTAGCACAAAGCTTGATTTCAAATCTCAATGTTGATATATATCACTAATCATGTGTGTAACTATGTATATTCTAATAATCATTATAGTTAAAAGTTTAGGTGGAAGATTGTTAAAATATACTAATTAACTATGGGGTCATATAATATTAACTGTATATGTATGTAGATATATATTTATTATGGAATATTTATTTATTTATTTTTAAAAAAGATTTAAATAGATTATGTATTTATTTGTGTCACTTATTTATATTATTAGACGATTTAGTGTAAGGAGTTTAGCTTATACATGAAAGGTTAAATTATCGATTATTTAACCTACAAAGTTTATGTTCACAAACAAATATCCTCAAAATTTGAATAATCAGCAAATGAACTAGATCATACTATAATTTAAATTTTCTTTGATTTTGTGTTTTGCCTTCTTATTGACGTTTGCTTAATCAAACACAGTATTTACAAAAAAAAATTGAAATTTGATTTTTGTTCCCATTCAAAAAGTTCTACTTGTTAACCAACGAGAATCTCTTGTCACTCATATGACCAAGTCGCAAGTGCCACAACTGAGATGATTTAGATCACTCTTTTCAAAAGTCATAACTATTTTTTCAACTACACTTGAAGATAATTCAACCTGAAACACAGCTTATCCTTTATGAATATCATGAACTCTTTATACACTTTATATGCTCATTATTTGAGTGAAATTTTTACCTTTGATCATCCAAAGTTGAAAAAAAATAATCAAATTTTATTCATTCAAGGAACATGCCAACACTCAACATTTTTCATTATACCATCAAACACTCTCAATTTGATGTTATCAATTTTTTCTACTGCTAATGAATTATCATCATCACCTTGATAGACGGTCTCATTTTGCTTGTAAGTTGTAAATTAGTTCTTATCTAGACAGACACATGTAAAAAGTTGCACCAAAACCAAGAAAGCAAATATTATGCTTATGAATAGAAAGTATCATAAGATAGTGGTAAAAAACATAACATGGTCAAGGCCTTATCCTCACTCACAACTTTGATATCTACATTATTCAAGTTCATTAATATTTGAATTAAATTCATCAAGGTAAATTTTAAGTGGTGTACCTTCGTACCTTCACACGAAAATCCTACAACTTTGTTTTTTTAGATAATGACATTTTATTATCAATTTCTTAGAATATAGATCTTTCAACAATATTCTTGTTGTTGATGCAAATTTTTGTTCAATAATTTTTTGAAGAATACTATATGTAACGCTCACCAAGGTCCCACTCAAAGCTCTATCCTTCAAGCATCTCTTGATAAAAGTTTCATCAATTGCCTTCTATAATCCTCATAACACTAGGAATGATCTCATTTTACTCATTCACAGACTGAAACTAGATCCTCCACTAAATTTATATTCTTAATACTTTGTTGAAAATGATGAAGACATTTTAAGCCTTAATTGTGAGTAGAAAATTTTAGATGTGCAATGATGTCAATTGTTGCTGAAAGATCGTACACAAAATAAATAAGGAAGAAAAATAACATAAGAAATTTAAGGAGCTTCGGGTACACCTAAACCTCCAAACAAAAGTAGAGAAACGTTTTCACTATGAAAGAGAAAGAAGTGTACAATGCTTTATCCTCACGACTGAAATCACTGGACCGTTTTGGACATCTAATCATACACCTAGATAGGAGAATCCTTACGAATCAATTTTAAACTGAAAATGCAGAATAAACAAAATATCAATATATCACCTTATTTATATAAAAGAGCTACTCTCAACCTTATTTTAACTAATACACTTTTGTAAAATATATAGAACTCTCTCTAGGAACTAATCTAAATAGGTACAAGAGCTTCAAAGAGAACATAATATTTGAAAATAAGACACAACACCAATCATAAGGAAGAGAGGAGTAAAAGTTATTGGAGATCATCATCGCCTACACCTAAGAAATATCATTGATCCTACAACAGACTATGTCAAATGGCATAGAAAGAATAGTATCAGTACAAACAACACGTGCTGGTAGGCATTATCGGTCAATTCAAATCCACCATATAACATAATGTAAATATTTAGAAGAAACATATAACTTAAAGCTATATAACCTTGATCCTTCAACCACCGCCATTACTACCAAGTAATACTACCTCTGAACTCATCCAATCCATCTCAACTCTCCCTACCTCATTCCTCTACCAACTCCACCATTGAAAGTCATTCCACCCTCTTATCTTGTCATAACCTAACCTGGGAGACTTTCCAAACATGGTCATTCTACCAAACACTATAATTGCCTCACTGATTTCATATCCTGAATATAAATTTATCAAATCTCTATTAATCGGTCGGTGACCTCTTCTAAAATCCTCTACCAACACCTTGGCCCTTGGCCTTTGGCCATTGGCCAATGGTGGATCGCTTGCAAAACTCTTGTTCCCCTTGACTTGACCTAAACATGATTCCACCCATCTCTCAAGTAATATGGACAACCCAAAGATCGTTAATATATCATCTATGGTGTTAAACATGCAAGTTCAGTCTACACAAGAACCATTCCAGCGTTTAAACACACTAATTCGGCCACTAATTGATCAACATTTGTGAATACATCACAATGAATAAAATTGGTTTATTCATTGATCCAACACACCAATAAACAACCAATATATAACTAATCTGGCACCCAAGCCAACCCAATATATTGAACTTGCACCGGGTCTTGTATCCAAACCATTCAATAAATATTCCATACTATGTATGGTATCTGAGCAAATTAATAATTTGTACCCAGCATGGTATATGAGTCAACCGTGAATCACAAACACCACTCAATCACAATCACAGTACACAACCACATTTGTAAGACCACAAACAATTAAGAGAAGTTCATTGCATGAGACGCACAAAAACAAATTATTTCATATTCGTCTCTTTTTACTCCCTAACCACATATGGTACAAGTGATACTAGTGAAAGAGTTAACTAGTCCTTGGAAGATGAATATCATGAAGCTGAACGATCTAACTTCTAGCAAAATAGGTGTATCCCAAAAGTAAATTGGGAAATAACTCAATCAGCACCTACCATCCAAGCATGAACCCACATCAACTCAAATTACAGAAATATCTACAACCATAGAGTAACATCCACCGCCAGTCATTGAGTCAACGCAACCTACCACAATGGTTCCTTACCTTAAATAACAATAATAACATGTTTCAATCACCTAGACTCCATGCTCGAAGGCTTAAGAATTAAATCTCCTGTGAATTTACAGATATTATGCATTCAAGAACATGTCTAACGACTCAGTTAAGTCTACGCTACTTGAATGCCAAGAAACTTCAAAAGAAATTTGAACACAAACTTCAGGCTCCATGGGGGCAAATTCTGATGAAATTAGACTTGGAATCCATGGGTTTTGATGCCATTTGTGTTGGAGTTCTTCCTTTCTATTGTTCGCAAGTTTGGAGAAGCCTAATGCCACTTCTAGGCAAAAAAGGGGCTAGGGTTTGATTTGTGCATACATCACTAAAGAAGATAGGAATCCACATATATGAGGAACACGTCAAAGTCCCATGTTATAGAACTAGAAGAGTCTTATGAGGGGAAAAATAGGGGGTGTTTCTCTCCTTACAATCAAGTGGCTTTTCAGTCCTCTAAAATAATCTTTCACTCAACATGAACACGAACGAAGAAAAATAATAACGTAGATAGGAGGACGAAATGAACCAACCCTCTTGTCATGATCGGAATAAGAAATAAAGAGAATGGTGGCTCATTTCCTTATATTCAAGTGGCTTTGAGCTCCTTTTGCCCAGGGGACATCGTAAGAGAACAATGTCAGGGATATGGTGAGAGCCTCCCATTGGTTATGCCCTTTAAGTGTTGGTTCTTTCATATTTAGATATGGAGATAGATCCATATAGAGATCTATATCTTTCTATCGATAAATATATCAATTGAGAGATGGATATTGATCTAGTTTCAATATATATGAATAAGATAGATCCTTAAATATCCATTTGAGAAAAAAGATAAATAAATAGGGTGAAACCAATTGAAAGAAAGTCACGTTAGCGCCTCCTATTTCACTAAAACAAGAAGGGAGAAATTTGATTTTGAGAAAGAAGGGCTTCTATTTAGATTAGTTTCTTAGTAAAAGATTGGGCAAGAAGCAAGGGCGTAGCAGCTGTACGAAAGCCGTTGCACCTTAGCGCACGCCTTTTCTTGCTCGTTAGTGCCCCTACCTCCAGTGTTTAGATTATATTCATAAAGAAACTAAAGGATATTTGATAACCTTACTAATAAAAATGGGATGCGCTCAAGCATGCGAAGAAAACTTTTAGAGCTTCTCTTATATTATCGAAAGGTTTGTAATAGAAAGTGGATTCTTCAAATATCGCATGTTTTTGGGGCTTCAAAGAAGACTTATAGTTTAGGGGTGCGCAAGTTTGGAACCCTATACAAGGGGCAAGCGCGCAATGGCTTTCTTTGATAGAGGTCCACTTCTTCAAGTTCCAGTTTTGCTTGGTACTTTTCATTTTGATAGGAGTAGGTGCTTGCAGCTCGCTCACTGTCTACCAAATGATCCTTCACTACCCACCCAACCCCTATCTTTAATCATATGTAAAGTGAAGTCAAATCAAGGAAGTGAACAACCCAACCTCTTTGTTTGAATCATTGTCAAGAAGCTTCTACTTCTTGAAGCGATGTTTCCCTAATTCTGAAACACAATAATAGACTTGCAACTATAGTCTAGGAAAAAGCTTCTCTTTGATAAGCGGTTATAAGGGAGTTCAGAAAGGATCTGAGGGTAGATAGAGAATTCAACCTGTGCGGGGTTAGGGGCAGATGTTGCCAAGTGGATCAAGGTAGTAGATTGTAAATCAACCATGTGCGGGTTCAATTAGGGCTAGGCATAAATACTGAAAAACCGAAATACCGAACTGAACCAAATTATTTTGGTATTTTGGTTTTCGGTTCAGTATTCGGTATATATTTTCATATTTTTCGTCATTTCAGTTCGATTTTCGGTATGTAACTTTTGTGTTATTCGATATTTCAATTTACCGAAATATATTATATTAAAAAATTATAATATTATTAATATTATATTAATTATTAATATTAAATAATAAATATAAAGACAAAAATCAAAATTAGGTCAAAGGCATTCAGTTTTCACTTTTTACCGTAGCCGCACATCTGTCGACAGTCAGTTGCTTTCCCACATTCCAGTTTTCACTTCCCACTTCCGACGACCGGACAATCAGCAGCAAGCAGCGACCGGCCGACCAACAGCTGAACTGCAGCCCAGCAGGCAACACGCAGCAGGCCAGCATGCAGCAGCCCAGAAGGCAGCACGCAGCAGCCGACCGGCGACCACCATTAGGTATTGTATTTGATAGATTGATTATTTTTTTATTGTCAATATTTCTTCTTCCATTTTAAGTTACCAAGCAGGCCCATAACAAAAAACCAAACTAATAAAAATTGAACCGAAATAACATAAACTGAACCGAAATAATAAAAAATGAACCAAATTATTTCAGTTCGGTGTTCGGTACATATGGTACAGGAACTGAAAACCAAAAAAACCAAAAAAAAGTAAAACCGAATTGAATTACCGAATGCCCAGCCCTAAGTTCAATTCCCATCGTCCTCCTATCAATAAATGAACTATTTATTTCAGAGACATAAGAGAAACCTAGAAAGCATTTTTTTCTGCAAGTCATCTCGAGGGTTTCAAACACAATCAAGCAATTGGTATTCGATCGAAAGATAGAAAGCTTAGATTCACGTCGCCTACTTGTTGAAAGCAAAAATGGAATGACCAATCATGAATTCTATGACATTTTTAAGACCTCACTAACCAGCCAACCACTTTTTAGTTCATAATGAATGAGCTTCCGGATGAAGAAAAAATATCCCCTCCTTTTAACTGAACCATGGGGAACCCTGAGTAGTTTACCAAACAAATTGAGTTGTCGTGACGATACCTTTCAACTTAAAAATTATCTTCATCACGAGACTGATAGAATTTTCCATAGACACCCGAGAGATCATCATAATTCATAAGTCAGACTAAAATAAAAGACTAAGAGGCGCTGCGAGCGAGCAAAGAGTTATGATTTCATTTCTTTGTTGAGATTGAAATTAAGTGAAAAAGGTTAGGTTTAATGCACGCAGGATATGTCAAGAAAGGACTTCATTACCTTTCATTCATAGAAGTCTTAGTGACTAGTAGTGTGAGGCCTTTATAAAGCGGTTTTTTTGCACTCGCTTCCTTCGTCTTAGGTAAAGTTTAGTTTACTTTTTCAATTTGGAAGTCTTAGTCAAGCTGATGGCGAGATCAACTTTTTGTTTGAAGTTCAAGAGGAAGGAGAGGAACCACCGCCCAATGGTGCTTTTATGAAAGTATGGTCACCAGTGGCTAATAGCTTCTCGAGACTATTGAACCTTAAATCCACTTACCATTGCTCTTTTTAGGTTTTCATACTATAGAAAGAGAGTGCCAAGAAAGAACACATATTTATCACTTTTGGAATGTTTGAAAACCTTACTCAACATAGAGTCCAAAAACTCGACATCCACTTTTAAAAGCATATAGGGGGGAAAGAGCTCTTGCTTCATTAACCATTTTTCAGCATCTCCTGTATGAGTTGTTGACGATCACCTGACCTTACACAGAAGGCCCCGCACCGAGTGATTCTCCCCCAAAAAGTATACATATGATGTTCCAAAAATAGAAACATGTGATTTTGCAAATAAGAACCCTTTGTGGGGTGCAACCAGGGAACAACCCTTAACTAGTTTGATAAGATCTTCCATTTAGTAATGCAATTCATCCGTTGTCACTTTCAAAGGGTATGGTAGAGAGGCTTGAAAAGGTAGAAAATCCTTCAGTGAAGACCGAACGAGAGGTTGAATTGAAACATACCCAAAATCCACAAGAATTATACGAACATATATGGAGAGTAGAAAGTAACCTTGGCTTCATCTCTCATCCCCTCACTCAATCCTACAACGAAAACTCAAGTCGAGGTGCTTCAAGAGAGCAAACAAGCACTTCTTGTAACCAAAACAAAAATCCCATAGATCCGCAAAGAAAAGGCTTGTTCTGGACCACGCAGTTAGATTGAGATCGCCACCTTCCTATTTGAGTAAGGAATGAATATCAGACCGTACTAATGTTCAACCGATGACTGGGCCTAATGGTGCTTGTGGCTTTTCTATTTCGGCTTGGATTGAAAATACTTGACAAGAAAGAAAAACAAATTGTCCAGCCTTTCAAGCCGTACTAAGTAAAGGGGGGGTGGTGCATTATTGGCTGCTTTAACCCCATTTATGCTCAACATGGATCCTCTTACATACTTCCTCAAGTAGTGGAAGACTCAATGCCCAACGGGAAAATTTCCGCTATGCGGGGTGATGCCAACCCAGAGCAAACTCAAATTCTGAAATTTTCATCGTGTCACCCCAATTAAATTTGACAACGTATTTCAAATATTCTTGGGGTCATGCATGAGGTGTTTTTGAATAACGATACAATAGATCATTACAATAGATATCAACTTATCCATCGTTCAACCCCGAGCAATTTTAAGGCGAAAGGAACCAAAGTATACCGTGGAATACTATCGCTAATTTTGACAACCTAAAGAGAGAATTATATCCCTACATGGACCATAAAAAACTCCCACATACTAATTTTTCAATTACATCGACACTTTGCTAATAACCGGACAAGGGAGATTTAATGGATAAAACAACAAAAATATTTCCCACCCACAAACACGTGTCCTTCTATAGAGGGAATAATCTTGTTATAACGATTGATAGGGCTCTATAACGGGTCAGAAACCAAATATAGGTAGAGAAATAGATTTCTCGCCCATTCCCCTTCTTTTTTTCACTCAAAACTAAACCTTCTCTCCTGATCACTTCGCTCTTGATGTAAAAATTAAGGTAATTATTGTTTCCCATACTTTCCTTACTTGTATGCTAGAAATATGGTGTTTAGAATAGGTATTGGGTTGGGTTTTGAATTTTGAATATGTTACTTTGATTCGGTAGAATTGCTGGAGAATGGGTGTGTTGGGAAGTAGGAGAACATATAATGTTGGGAAGTAGGAGAACATATAAGTAGTTCTGATGATTGATGAAGTGAATATGATTCACTACTTATGATGTTATGCGTACTCTATCAGGTTAACCAGGTTCCTAGACGTGAATGCAAACAACCTGTACAAATATGAGAGATTGTGGCAAAGAAGAAAAATATTAAAGTGATGAAATACAGGAGCGAAAAAAGAAATAATGAAATAGCTGAAACAAAGGAGCAGAAAATGAAAGAAATAAAAAAAAGGAAAGAATTAAAGAAATAGATGAAACAAATGAGCAAAGAAGGAAAAAAATAAAGAAGTAATGAAATAAAGAAATAATTGAATCAAAAGAGCAAAGAAGTAAAGAAATAAAGAAGGAAAAAAGGAAAGAAACAAAGAGTACAATTAAAGTCCAAACAGGAGTCAAGGTTTCCTTATAGGTTGAAACTCCTTTTAAGGAAAAGATTACCTTATAGGAAGACAAATCCTTTTTGAAGTAAGAGTCCTAGTCCGTCATAAACTAGGCATGGCTCTAGTATATATATGAAATGAAGGTCATTGAATGTCGCACCTATTACGTATTCAGAAAATTCATCATCTTGATAGCAATAGCCATTGGAGCAAAACTGCAAGGCTTCGTCAGAGCAACGCTGGAACCGGGTTCATGAATTGTGTTCGAGTTTGAAATATTGAATGTTAAGTCAAATCAATTAAAGTTTAGGGTTATTAGTCTTTGTTTATTTGTTCTAGGTTTATTATTGAGTTCTAATAATTCCTAGATTGAGTAATAGGAAATGGGTTTGACTTCTTGCAGAGTAGAGTTGAGAGAGAGTTTGAGAGAATGGTAGTAAGAATCAGGTTTGATTTCTTAGAGAGTAGAGTTGAGAGAGATTTTAAGAGAATTGTCACAAGAAGTGAGTTTGACTTCTTGGAGAGTAGATGTGAGAGAGAGTTTGAGAGAATTGTAATAAGAAGTGGCTTTGATTTCTTGGAGAGTAGAGTCTTCGATTATAGTTAATCGTTGAAAAGTAAAGGTACTAGAGTTAGTCTCTTTGATTATTGAATTATTATTGAAGTTATAAAATTGTGGTGTAGTTTTTCCCTTCTTGGGGGAGGAAGGTTTCCACAATAAATTAAGTGTTATTTACCTTCTGTTCTAATATGACTTTAGGAACAAGGTTTCTAGTAATAACCGGTGATGCGTAGTTTCTTTCAATTAGTATTAGAGCAGGTATTTTCAACAAAGTTTAAGACCTTGAAAAGGATCATAGGGCTGCTCCACCAACATCTCAGAAAAACGCTTCTCTAACCTAGCCACCACTCTTCAACGGGAATTACTATGAATGGTGGAAGAATAGAATGATGGATTATATTATCAAATAAAAAATAATTATTTATGGAATTTAGTTCTTGATGGACAATCATTCCCACCAAACTTGGCGAGGATGGGAAGACATTGATTTCAAAAGGAAGAGTAGAATTAGATGCTAATGATAATATTATTGTTCAAAATAACTCTAAGGCAAAGAAAATTCTAATGTGTGGAATTGTTCCAAATGAGTACAATATAATTTCATCATGCTCTACTACTAAACAGATTTTGGACACTCTACAGACAGCTCATAAAGGTACTGTAAGGATAAGGAAAATTAACCAAGAAGAAATCAACAAATTCTTTCAAACAGGAGAATGACTACCCGGAAAGCAGATTTGGTTGTGAAGAATGCAATAATGGCTATGGAAAACACATGAAGAGATAACTCAAACGATAATGAATCCAAAATGTCAAGCCCCGAGCTACCCCCGAAACGCGGACATGGGACCTAGGACCACAAGTGATCCCAAGCTAACCCTGCTAGCATGATCATGAGCGTACTAAAGATAACAAATTGATGTGGAAGCTAAATCATAAATAAAAATGAAAAGATGGGGAATACCCATATACTATAACTGATATAAATGATAATTGATGAGTTTAATACAAAGAAGATATTAACTCAATACTATGCTGAATCTAACTATGTCTGTAATAAGCCTTTAAACTTACTAGAAGTGTTGGGACATGCCCCAGCTAAGTCTAGAAAATCTAAAACTAAAAGACTGAAAACTGAAAGATAACATGACTATTGTCCTCAAAGAATGAGGACTCACCACTAATTCTGTTGGACTGGAGATTGGGAACCGATCTAAGAGTGATCTGGATGCTGAAAACCTGAACCTACATCACGAGAACATGTAGCGCACATATGCGTCAGTACTTGAAAGGTACTGAGCATATAGGATAGAGTAAAGCTGAAATAAATATATAACTGAACAAAGCAAATAAGCAATGATATAATCTGAACATGATATAGATACTGAAAATACTGAATACTGAGCTAACTGATGCAATGATCAAATTTATAACATGATGAGACTGAATACTGACTGTACTGAACTATGGTCAATGCAATAGAGTTTGACTGAACTGTGGGAGCTACTAATAACCAACATAAAACCATATAAGCTAAATGTGGAGTCCGATGTATACGCCTCATGAGAGGACCCAATATACCCTGCCAGAGGTATAGAGGCATGCTGGCGTGATCACTAAACTGATGTTGCCCACAAAGGGGACTTACACCTACATGGCTCGTAGTTTTGGAACTAATGGGTACGCTGAACCCTAGTCCAAATCGGTATTATGCTACTCTCAATGAATTAAGTGGTTAACTGGTTATGACTAAATTTCTGTAAAATACTGGATAGCTCAAAACTGAACATGCAAACTGAGAATGCAACATTTAATCTGATAATGATGCATTAATAACTGAGGCATGTATAACTGAATAACTGAGTTATCTGACCTAGCATGTGTAATGCAAGAACTAAAGAAATACATAGCTAGGGTTATGAAATTCATGCGAGAAATGATGTAATAACATGATAATCTGATTTGGAACATGTTAATAACTAATTCATGATGATCTGCTGTAATTCTAGAAACCCTAGGTCTATTCATAATAAGGGAATCAAGAAACTGACTGAATTCTAGGGACCTAATTGGCGAAAGGAACCCACTAGTGAAATCCCACTTACCTGGTGACGAATTCCACGGAGAAATCCTTTAATTTATGGGCTGGAACTGAAGAAAACTTGATGCGTTCTTAAACTAGGGTTCTTGACCTTTTTCTCCTCTCTTAATTCTAATTTTCAAGTTTTGATTAATGATTTGACTTAGGTAAGTTCTAGTTATGTTTCTAGACTTAAACTGACTAAAACCTCATGATTTAAGGTATAAACGACGTATCTTAGGAGTTAAACGAAATAGGAAAAGACCAAAAGAGCCATGAATTAACTGTTGTCGGAGTGACTGACGGACGGGACTGATGGGCCATCTTCCATCTACAGTCCGTAGGTTGAGATCGTCGGTCAAGTCTGCCCGACAGGGCTTCACTAAATCGAGCATAACTTTTTACTCGGATTTTAGCAAACTCGGTGGCGTTGGAAAGAGGGTTCAATTATCTATCATATCATAGGTCATGGGACACACAATTCCTTTTGTTCTATGAATTATGACTATTTAAAGTTGACCCAATCATAATTTTCATCCAACTGGCTGCTACCCTCACCTACTGTCAGACCTACAGACCGTGTATCAAATGATGGTCTGTGCTGGTCAACCGTCAATCGGGACTGAACCTGGGCTTTAGGGGCATTGAACAACGGACACGAACCACGGTCCATGACCTAACCTACGGACCGTAGGTCCGGCCGTGGGTCAACACTTGGCCAAATTTCTGGCTGAGTTCTGGGGGAGTTTGCTGACACAAACCACGAACCTGCAGGACGGACCGTGGGTCCTCCTACGGTCCATGGATGTTGCCCGTGAATGCCACCTGCAACACCAGAAATCTGCTATCTGGTCTATTTTTGGATACGGGGTATTACATTATCTCCCCCTTGGGACCATTCGTCCTCGAATGAAGACTAAATTAGCTGAAATGGAGGGAAATGGCTGCAATCTCTACCACTAAACACTGAGAACTGAATTTCTGACTGAACTGAGTTCCAAGGACATGCAAATACACTGAAAATGCAAGTACAAACTGAAAGAACATGATTCTAAGATTGAATTTATGCATGAATGACTAAAAAACTGAAGAGGAACTATTACCTCAAGCTGGAATGGAATCAGAAGGAAAGAAGTGAGGATACTTGGACTTCATGGCTGCTTCTGCTTTCCAAGTAGCTCCCTCTACGGACTGACTCCTCCACAACACCTTGACTAAAACGACTTCTTTGTTTCTCAACCTTCTAACCTGACGATCGATAATCTCAACTGGTACATCCTCATAAGAAAGGCTATCTTTTACAGCCACAGTCTCTAATGGCACTACGGATGCTAGATCACCCACACTCTTCTTCAAAAGTGAAATGTGAAAGACTGGATGCACTGCTACTAAATCTGATGGCAACTCTAACTCTTAAGCCACTTTAACAATCCTCTTCAAGATCCAGTAAGGGCCTATATATCTGAGACTGAGCTTCCCTTTTTTGCCAAATCTCATCAGCCCCTTCATAGGTGACACTTTCAGGAAAACCCAATCATCAACTTGGAACTCTAGTTCCCTTCTTCTCACATCTGCATAAGACTCTGGCGACTCTGAGCAGTCTTAAGTCTATCTCTAATGAGTTGCATTTTCTCCATAGCATCAAGGACTGAATCTGGTCCTATCAAGGCTGCTTCACCTACTTCAAACCAACCAACTGGAGATCTACATCTACGCCCATATAATGCCTCATAAGGGGCCATCTGAATGCTGGAATGGTAACTATTATTGTAGGCGAACTCAATAAGATAAGGTGATCATCCCAACTACCCTTGAAGTCGATCACACAAGCTCTCAACATGTTCTCTAAGGTCTGAATGGTACGCTTTGCCTGACCATTTGTCTGTGGATGAAATGTTGTGCTAAGATTAACCTGAGTACCAAGACCTTTTTGAAATGACTTCCAAAAATAAGAGGTAAACTGAGGACCTCTATCTGAGATGATAGACAAAGGAACCCCATGCAACCTCACAATCTCATTAATGTAAAGCTTGGCGTAATCCTCCGCCGAATCTGTAGTCTTGACCGCCAAAAAGTGAGAAGACTTAGTAACCCTATCAACAATCACCCAAATTGAGTCATGCTGTCTGCGAGTACGAGGTAAACCTGTGATGAAGTCCATGTTGATCACTTCCCACTTCCAAGTAGGAATGTCAATCTCTTAAGTCATACCTCCTGGGTTCTGATGTTCTACCTTGACTTGCTGGCAATTAGGGCACTTAGCCACAAAATCTGCTATATTTCATACCATTCCACCAATAGACTTCCCACAAATCGCTGTACATCTTAGTGGTGCCTGGATGAATATAATATCTAGAATTGTGGGCTTCTGCGAGAATATGCTGTCTCAATTCACCCACATCAGGAACACACAATCTACCCTGATAGTGAAGTACACCATCTCCCCCTTGGAAGAAAACCTCTACTCTCTGATTGTGGACTGCACCCTTAAGCTCAAGCAAGATTAGATCACTATCTTGCTTTTCCTTAACCTCTACTACCAAAGAAGATTCTGCCCCATTTTGAACCGTTACACCACTATCTGATATGCTCATAAGACGAACTCCTAGGAAAGCAAGTCTGTGAACATCCTTTGCTAGCTCTTTCCTTTCTTCCTCAACATGTGCTACACTACCCATGGATAATCTGCTAAGACCATTTTCTACTACATTCGCCTTACCCAGATGGTAATGCACGCTCATATCATAATCTTTGAGGAACTCAAGCCACCTTCTCTGGCGAAGATTCAACTCTTTCTGGGTGAATACATACTGGAGGCTCTTATGGTCTGTGAACACATCTACATGAACACCATACAAGTAGTGCCTCCAAATCTTGAGTGCAAACACCACTACTGCAAGCTCGAGGTCATGAGTCGATTAATTCTTCTCATGTACCTTAAGTTGTCTAGAAGCATAAGCTATAACCTTACCTCGCTGCATCAACACACAAACTAGGCTGACCCTAGATACATCACAATAGATCACATAACCATCTGAACCCTCTGGTAGAGTCAAGATAGGAGCTGTAGTCAACCTAGTTTTCAATTCTACGAAGCTTTTCTCACAATCATCTGACCACTGAAACTTAGTCTTTTTTTGAGTCAATCTAGTCAATGGTGAGCCTATGGATGAAAATCCTTCCATGAACCGTCTGTAATAGCACGCTAAACCCAAGAAACTTCTGATATCTGTAGCAGAGGTAGGTCTGGGCCATTGTTTCACTGCTTCTATCTTTTGGGAATCTACTTGAATTCCTTCACTAGACACAATAAGCCCAAGGAAGGCAACTGATTGTAACCAAAACTCGCACTTGTTAAATTTTGCAAATAACTGGCAATCTTTGAGAGTTTGCAGAACAACTCTCAAATGACTCGCATGTTCTTCCTCATTCCTAGAGTAAATGAGGACATCATTAATAAAGACGATAACGAACATGTCCAAGTACTGCTTGAATACTCTATTCATCAAATCCATGAAAGTTGCAGGAGCATTGGTTAGTCCAAATGACATAACTACAAATTCGTAATGACCATACCGAGTTCTGAAGGCTGTCTTTCGAATGTCACTATCTCTAACTCTAAGCTGATGATAACCTGATCTGAGGTCTATCTTTGAGAAATGACTAGCACCCTGAAGTTGGTCAAACAAGTCATCAATCCTGGGGATGGGATACTTATTCTTGATTGTCACCTTGTTTAACTGCCTATAGTCAATGCACATTCTGAGAGAACCATATTTCTTCTTCACGAACAACACTGGTGCACCCCAAGGTGAAATACTAGGTCTGATGAAGCCCTTATCTAGAAGGTCTTTCAGCTACTCTTTCAATTCCTTAAGCTCAGCTGGAGCCATTCTGTAAGGAGGAATAGAGATAGGATGGGTATCTGGAAGGATATCAATTCCAAAGTTGATTTCCCTTTCAGGGAGTAACTGCGGGAAGATCATTTGGAAACATTTCTGGAAACTCATTGACTATAAGGACTGACTCAAGAGTTGGGGATTCGGAACTAGAATCTTTAACCCGAACTAGATGATAGAGATAACCCTTAGAGATCATCTTTCTGGCCTTAAGGTAACAAATTAATCGACCCATAGGCGCTACGCTACTACCCTTCCATTCTAAATTGGTTCATCTGGAAACTGAAAACAAACAATCCTAGTTCTACAATTGACTGAGGCATAACAGGAATGTAACCAATCCATGCCTAGAATGACATCAAAGTCTACCATTTCTAACTCTACAAGATCTGCTGAGGTGACTTTCTGAGCGACTGTGACAGGGCAATTTCTGTATCCCGTCTAGCTATAACTGGGTCACCGACTGGAGTACAGACTGAGAAGGGTTCTGAAAGAGTTTCTGGGCTAACACTAAATTGGACTGCTATGTAAGGAGTTACAAAAGACAAAGTAGCCCCTGGATCTAACATTGCATAAACATCAAGATCAAAGACTCGTAACGTACCAGTGACTACATCAGGAGAATCTTCTTGATCTTGATGGGCCTGAAGAGCATAGAGCCTATTTTGGCGTTGTCCGCCACCTGTACCAGATGAGTTACCTTACTGAGTCGGGCGACCTGCTGGTGTTGCTGAAGTTGTAGACTGAGCTCTACCATTATTTCCTCCTTGACCATGTCTAGAAGGAAAATCCTTCAATCTATGACCAGACTGACCACACCCAAAGCATCCTTCCTTACCTGCAAGGCACTCGCCTGGATGGTTCTTACTACATTTCGGGCAAGTTGGGTAGGTTTAGGTGCCTGAAACACTACCTTGAGACTTAAAGCGTGACGCTCTACCTTTCTGATCATTACAAAACCTGGGAGATGGAACACTAGCTGATGAAGGGGCTGGAGTCGAAGACTTCTGCTGAAACTGCGAGCGATTTCCACCACCCGATTTCTGTTGGGAATACTCGTAGTTACCTGTTCTTGCTTTCTTAGTCTCCTTAGCCTGTTCCCTAAGCTTATCACCCTCAACCTACTTAGCATAAGTCATGAGCCTAGAGATGTTCATGTCTCCCAACAACATAGCATTCCTTCCCTTAGTCTTCACTAAGTCTGACACTCCATACAGAAACTTATTCATCTGAGCCCTGGAATCAGCAACCATGTGAGGAGCATACCTGGAGAGTTGGTTAAACTTGAGCCCATACTTTTGGACAGTCATGTTACCATGCCTCAAGTCTGACACTCCTAAGCATGATCTGGATGCTGAGAATCTGAACCTACATCACGAGAAGTTGTAGCGCACGTATGCGTCAGTACTTGAAAGGTACTGAGCATGCAGGATAGAGTAAAGCTGAAATAAATATATAACTGAACAAAGCAAATAAGCAATGATATAATCTGAACATGATATAGATACTGAAAATACTAAATAATGAGCTAACTGATGCAATGATCAAATTTATAACATGATGAGACTGAATACTGACTGTACTGAAATATGGTCAATGTAATAGAGTCTGACTGAACTGTGGGAGCTACTAATAACTGACATAAAACAACATGAGCTAAATGTGGAGTCCGATGTATACGCCTTATCGAGAGGACCCAATATAGCCTGCTAGAGGTATAGAAGCATGCTGGCGTGATCACTAAACTGATGTTGCCCACAGAGGGGACTTACACCTATATGGCTCGTTGTTCTGGGACTATATGGGTATGTTGAACCCTAGTTCAACTCGGTATTATGCTACTCCCAATTAATTAAGTGGTTAACTGGTTATGACTAAATTTCTGTAAAATACTGGATAGCTCAAAACTGAACATGCAAACTGAGAATGCAACATTTAATCTGATAATGATGCATTAATAACTGAGGCATGTATAACTGAATAACTGAGATATCTGACCTAGCATGTGTAATTCAAGAACTAAAGAAATACATATCTAGGGTTCTAAAATTCATGCGAGAAACGATGTAATAACATGATAATCTGATTTGGAACATGCTAATAACTAATTCATGATGATCTGCTGTAATTCTAGAAACCCTAGGTCTATTCATAATAAGGGAATCAAGAAACTGACTGAATTCTAGGGACCCAATGGGCGAAAGGAACCCACTAGTGAAATCTCACATACCTGGTGGCCAATTCTACGGAGAGATCCTTTGATTTCTGGGCTAGAATTGAAGTAAACTTGTTGCGTTCTTGAACTAGGGTTCTTGACCTTTTTCTCCTCTCTTAATTCTAATTTTCAAGTTTTGATTAATGATTTGACTTAGGTAAGTTCTAGTTATGTTTCTAGGCTTAAACGGACTAAATCCTCATGATTTAGGGTCTAAATGACGTATCTTAGGGGTTAAAAGAAATAGGAAAAGACCAAAAGACCCATGAATTAACTGTTGTCAAAGTGACTAACGGACGGGACTGACGGGTCATCATTCCATCTACGGTCCGTAGGTTGAGATTGTCAGTCAAGTCTACCTGACAGGGCTTCACTAAAACGAGCATAACTTTTTACTCCGAGTTTAGCAAACTTGGTGGCGTTGGAAAGAGGGTTCAA
Source organism: Solanum okadae (assembly GCA_036553675.1). NCBI lineage: Eukaryota > Viridiplantae > Streptophyta > Magnoliopsida > Solanales > Solanaceae > Solanum > Solanum okadae. The sequence continues at coordinate 24,815,577 of CM071682.1, read as the reverse complement.
TTATCTATCATATCATAGGTCATGGGACACATAATTCCTTTTGTGCTAAGAGGTATGACTATTTGAAGTTGACCCAATCACAATTTTCATCCAACTGGCTGCTACCCTCACCTACTGTCAGACCTACAGACCGTGCATCAAATGATGGTCCGTGCTGGTCAACCGTCAATCGGGACTGAACCTGGGCTTTAGGGGCATTGATCCACGGACACGAACCACGGTCCATGACCTGACCTACGGACCGTAGGTCCGGCCGTGGGTCAACACTTGGCCGAATTTCTGGCTGAGTTCTTGGGGAGTTTGCTGACACAAACCATGGACCTGCAGGACGGACTGTGGGTCCTCCTACAATCCATGGATGGTGCACATGAATGCCACCTGCAACACCAGAAATCTGCAATCTGGTCTATTTTCGGATACGGGGTGTTACACAAAAGCAGTCACTATTGGCAATAAAGTATTCAGATGATGACATTCTTGCACATTTTGTGATTGTTGATGTTGATAATGAAAAAGGAGAAAAAGAAATCAAAAAGAATATCTTGGAAATGATGACAAGTTCCGATGAAGATGAAGAGGAGGAAAAACAACCAGTTGTATGTTTTCTTGAAATTAAGTCAAAAACAATATTTATTCCAAGAAACAATTGCAATCCTTGTCTTCGGTTCTTATTGATGCATACAATCTAGTGAAATCCGAAAAGAATCCATTAATGGATTATTATGTAGCCTTAAGGCTTGATTGTATGGCACTGGAAGATCTAATTACTTCTCGTGATAGCACTATCATTGGTCTAAAGGAAAGGGCAAAGAAATCAGAGCTAAGTCACAAGGGGAAAAACACTGCCAGTGAACTTCAATTAGCTCTAGGAGAAGAGATTAAATGGTTAACAATAAATTGTCAGGCCTTAACCGAAAAAAATAGATTGTTACAAGAAAATCTTGTCAAGATGAAACTTGATTTGGAACAAAATCTTAGATGGACCACGTCCTTTGAAATTTCAACTCAGATTCAAGAAAGGCAGACTACCAGTCGAAGTGGGATAGATTTCAGAAAAGAGAAAAATCTTGCAGCACACACTATTCACATGTCTACAAGTTTATGCACTCATTGTGGAAACTCGAGCCATTTAAGGAATCAATGTAAAGCTCTACTTAAGGCCTTTCAGAAAAATGTTAAGTTCACTAATAAGAAAAATGTAGAAATGGTTAAGAACTTGGTTCCGAAATTTTTTTCCATATAAAAGGTCTTCTTATTTGCCTTTATGGACTAGAAGAAATCTTATTCATCCTTTTACTCACAAAAAGGGTCCCAAGCTAATCTGGGTTCCCAAGTCTAATCATTGACTAGTGTTTTAGGTGAAGGGAGAAAAAAAGTCAACGTGGTACATGGATAGTGAATGCTCCAGACAACTGCTAAAAATAGTAGAAAATTTCTTCTCATTCTCCAATTTTCAAGGTGACACTAAAATTCTTGAAAATGATAAGAAAGGTGAATTAGTCAAAATTGACAAAGTTGAAAAGTCACTATCATATGCCATAGAGAATGTGTTTTATGTTCAAGAATTGAAGCACAGCTCGTTGAGCATCTCTACAATGTGTGACAAAGAAAATAATGTATTTTTCACATCAGCTGACTTAATGTCTTGTGTCAAACTATAACTCTGGGAACCTTGTTTTGAAAAGACACAAGATGTATACAACATTGACATCTTGTCTCTTCATGAAGAGAATATTACTCGCCACAATATCATCAATGATATTTCTCTACTTTGGCATAAGAAAATGGGTCATGCTAGTTTATCTTATTTAAATAAACTAGTCATGAAGGATCTGATTCATGGGATTCCCCAGATCAAAATCTTTGAAACTATTGTGTGTGGTGCATATGTAAAAGGGAAATATATGAAGTCATCATTAAAGCAGAATAAAAAGATTGTCACTAAAGAAAGTGACCTAATATCAAACATCCTTGATTATGAAAATTTAGAGAACTCTGTAGATGAACACAGTCCACATCTGACAATCATTGATTCACCTGCAGCATGAGTTAGTGGGATTAACCCATAGTCTTGGAGATAGGGGGAACAACAGAACGATCTGGACCCTTAGGAGCCGATACACCTTCAAGGGGAACTTCGTCATGTGAACTTGGTCTTCGTAATTCATTGGAGTGATAGGTTCCTTGATCGTATCTGACTTTGAGTTAATCAAATATCTTGTTTAGTATGGGTTTGTGTGCTCATTTTTTTATCCAACAAAAAGAAAGTCACGCTTATGAAAATACAAGACCTGGTTCTTTGTTACTCAACTTGAGATTCCTTTGATCGGTAGAATATGATGATGTAGACATACTCATGAAGACCTTGAATATGAAGAACATGAAAAAAATTATTTAGAGCTTGATCTTGTCAAAATAAGCCAATACATTATCATGATTTTCTTTAATAATTAGATACTAGACTAATAATTTTATTCTTGAGTGATTATACAATGAATATCTGTTAATTCACTCTTGTACTGTAACATGTACACAGTCGAGGCACATCTCAAACAATGTTTAGAAGGTCTACGGATATTACCCTTACACTTTTACTAACAACATTAAGCAAATCATTGAGGAACACACAAAAGGAGAACCTGATTTCTCTGTAATACTCTGGTATGTACCATCTATTCTCAATGCATGAATTTCCTGATTTTGTGTCAAACATAAGCACTAGTGAACCTGGTCAATCATTAAAATTCAATTATTTTAAAAATCACCAAGAATCATGTTTTTGACAATAAGCATCATTCAATCCCAAACTAGTCAAATGATGAGGACCTCATTCTTAAAGCAACCCTTTCTTTAATTCAGGAGGAACCTTGTTTTACCTCTCCCATTTGAACTAGGTTCACAAATTATAAATTGATATTCCATCCAATCCAAGTGTATAACCAGTTATCTCTCAAGGGGAACAATTCTCTTAGGAGTAAACTATTATTGGTGCCTTCCTTCATTATTGATAAACCCATCCCTATTGCACCAAAATGTGATGAATCTTTTACCCATAGTTGGTACTCCTTAGAAATGTCATTAAGAAAAGGATATCCAACAAAAGGACCATGGAGGAGTGAAAATTTTATGGAGTTGGACCAAAGTTTCGAAAAAAAAACTGAAATTATATATGTTGTAGTTGAACCAAGTTCAAAGAAAGAAAGCTCATTAACTCACTTGTTATTGTTCTACTGCTTGAAAAATACTCACCTAGTCTCCTTGAAACTAACTATGTTTAACTGATGTTGGACCTCATGTTGATCTTGATGAAATTTCACTTTCTAAGAAAACTGATCATACCGAAGGAGCTGGTGCACAATGGACGTATTGAAAATTTTGTGATGGCAGTAAACATCCTTTTCCTTCTCATTTTAGTAATCTTCCTCCCAATCCTTATCCTCCATTTTTCCAAGACTCTTTGATGTGCTTATGTCTATCTCATACTCATGATATCATATGCTTATGATTTAGGGCTCTAAGGGCTTAAACGAGTACATGTTTACTTATTTTGTTCCTCATTAAAGATATTGATTGTGTGTGAGTGTGATATGGATAATATCCACATATTAACTTACCTTATTATTATCAAAAGTGTACTATAAAGTGCTACCCAAGGGCCATGAGTTAAAATGATATTACACTCATTGTATGTTAATCGAGTTCTTTGGTTATTGGTTTTCAATGATGCCAAAAGGGGGAGGTTATATGATGTGTGTTAGGGACATATTATGTCATCATCAAAAAGGGGGGAATTGTTGGGGAATAAGAGAACATGATAATTGTAGTTTTGATGATTGACAAAGTGTTTTGATGTTTGACAAAGTAAATTATGATACATTGTCTATCATCATCAAAAAGGATGAAAATGTTGAGGGATGAGAGAACATGATGTTTGTAGTTTTGATGATTGACAAAGAGTCTTGATGTGTGACGAAGCATTGTTTATCATCATAAAAAATACGGAAATTGTTGGGAAGTAGGAGAACATATAAGTAGTTTTGATGATTGATAAAGTGAACATGGTTCACTACTTATTGTCTTATGTGTACTCTATGAGGTAAACTAGGTTCCCAGACCTGAATGTAGACAACCTATACAAATATGACAAATTGCAGCAAAGAAGAAAAATATTTAAGTGCAGAAATACAAGAGCGAAAAAAGAAATAAAGAAATAGCTGAAACAAAGGAGCAAAGAAGGAAAGAAATAAAGAAGGAAAGGAATAAAAAAGGTAAGAAATAAAGAAATAGCTCAAACAAAGGATCAAAGAAGGAAAGAAATAAAGAAATAAAGAAATAAAGAAATAAAGAAATAACTGAATCAAAAGAGCAAAAAATGAAAGAGATAAAGAAATAGTTGAATCAAAGGAGCAAAGAAGGAAAGAAATAAAGAGTACAATTAACGTTCAAATAGGAGTCAAAGGTTCCCTATAGGATGAAACTCTTTTGAAGGAAATGATTTCTTTATATGAAGACAAGTTCTATTTGAAGTAAGAGTCCTAGTCCTTGATATACTAGGGCGTGGAAAATCTCCAATATACATATGAAATGAAGATCATTGAAAGCCACACCTATTGCATATTCACGAAAGTCATAATCTTGAGAGCAATAGCCATTGGATCAAAATTGCAAGGCTTCATCACAACAACACTAGAACCAGGTTCATGAGTTGTATTCGAGTCTTAACTATTGAATGTTGAAGTTCGATCAATTAAAATCTATGGTTTTAGTCTTTGTATATTCGTTCTAGGTTATTATTGAGTTGTAATAATCCCTAGATTGAGTAACAAGAAGTGGATTTGACTTCTTGGAGAGTAGAGTTGAGAGAGAGTTTGAGAGAATTGTAACAACAAGTGGGTTTGACTTCTTGGAGAGTAGAGTTGAGAGAGAGTTTGAGAGAATTGTAACAAGAAGTGGGTTTGACTTCTTGGAGAGTAGAGTTGAGAGAGAGTTTGAGAGAATTGTAATAAGAAGTAGGTTTAACTAATTGGAGAGTAGAGTCTTCACTTATAGTTAACCGTTGAAGAGTAAAGGTACTAGAGTTAGTCCCTTTGATTATTGATTTGTTATTGAAGTAAATAAAATTAGGGGGTGATTTTTTCCATCCTTGACGAAGAAGGTTCCCACGATAATTAAGTGTTATTTACCTTCTATTCAAATATGACTCTACCAATTAGGTGTCAAGCCCCAAGCCTACACCCTGGAGGTGGACGGCACTCGAGAACCATTGTTGGCCCCAAGAGAACCCTTGGCTTGGCTTACTTGCTCAGTGGAAGACTTAGACATAAGAAAGAGAATCCAAATACAAGATAACTTAACATGTCTCAAACTGAACTCATAATGTTTTTAAAAAATAAACATTTAACGTAGCCAAAATGGCAACTCAATTCTGAACATAAGCCAATAACAAAATGATGATGAATGAACTAACATCTGACTGACTATTTATGAAGCATCCAAATCAACTGAGATGGATGTCGGGACATGCCCACGACATCCTAATGAGCTAAAATGATAAAGTCATAAAAAAGGGGGATCCTCTGGAATGCAAAGAGGCTCACCAACAACTCTGAAGCTCAACTGGATCAACGATGCTCTGGATGTTGATCCTGGTTACTTGCGTCTGCATCATAATAAGATGCAGGCCAACTAGCATCAGCACAATGAACGTACGAGTATGCGAGTTGGAATGCTAAACATAACTTAAGCTTGAAAAGGATCTGAAAGAAACACTTACCTTGGCCTTACTCAACTCCTGAATATATTAACTCAACTTACTGAACTCATTTCAATACAAAGCAGTTTAAAAACAAGTGCAATATAAGGAAAAGTTGTTTAAAACATGATGTCAACTCTATGTATTTAGAAATACAATAATAACTCTGTATCTATGCAAAGATTAGTGCTCAAAAACTTAGCTCGAAGGCTATCTTGGAAATCAAAGTTTCCTCTCTTGCTTCATTTAGAAAGCGATTACTCTTTTCTGAAAACTAGCCCGAAGGCTCCTTGGAAATCGAGGTTTCCTTTCTTGTTTAAATGAAAAAATATTTTAAACCCTTTGGGAATACATAGCCCCCATATACTTCTTGGAAGAAATGAATTTCAAACTTTACTCTTTACTCAACTTGAACTTTAAGTCTTAAAACAAAGTTAATAGCATTTGCAAAAGACTTATTGGAAAGACTCTAAGAACTTCCTAAAATTGGCTCCTGAATTTGAATTTATGGATTCAAGGTTATGATTCATGTTTCTGGATAATTTCAAGATGTTTAGAAGTCATTTAGAGTAGTTAGAATCAATGGAAAGTGTTAGTACACTTTAGAAGGACTTAAATAGGCAAAATGTCAAAAACTGATGAAAAACGATGATTTGGGCGCATCCCGGGCGCGCCGCGCCAGCCCAACTTACTGGGGCTCAAATCTGGCACACTGCTGGAGCGCCGCCCCAGCTTTCCTGGCGCTATGGGGGCGCGTCGCGCCACCTGTTCCTTAGGCAAAAATCTGACAAACTTTTGGTCTCATTTTCTGATCTTAAATCAATTTTAATCGATTCTTTTTCTCAAATTCACTTTAGAATAAGATACCCAAGGTATATACACAAAATACAACTCATAAAACTCAAGGAATCAACACTTTAATATCAAGAAACTCCTTAATCTCAACTCATATTCAAGAACGTAATCAATTCAAGAACAGCTATAAGAACATCAAATTCTCAATCTTTTTAGGACGAAAATACGCTGAATTAAACATGCTTGGCTCGTGGGTAAACTAACCTAATGCTATGTGATCTCACATACCTTTTAGGGATCACCCTTGATGAAATCCACAAGCTAAACTCGACGAACTTGACGATTTCCTTGCTTCTCCTTCTCTTTTCTCCTTTTCTTTCCTCTTCTCTAAAACCCTAACTCTTTTCCAAAAGTGTAAAACTGACCAAGTTCAGTTTAGACCCTTAATTAATTCATTAAAATGAATTTAATTAATTGGATAAGGAAAGGACTGAAATACCCTTCAGAAATCCGAATTGGACATTTCCTTATTTGAACAACCCAACTTCCAAAGGGCATAACTCACTCATACGAAATCGGAATCGCGCAAACTCAGCAGCGTTGGAAATATTATTCCAAGAGATTTCCAACCATATCTGTAAGTACACCTAACTCATTCTGAGATACGAGTTATGGCCGTTTGAAGTTGACCAAAAACTCACTTTTCCTAACTTGAACAAATTTTCAGATTTTTCATTATTTCCAAAAATGACTATTTTCAATTATTAGCTTCTTCCTAGTTATTTCAAATTGCGAGATGTTACAATATCTCCCCCTTGGGAACATTCATCCTCGAATGATATTACTCTTACTAGGCTAAGGGTGTAACATGCAACATTCAGTTCAAGTACCCACAAGCCAATGCAAAACAACATGTCAACTTAAAAATAAATACTGAGAAAGGATTAGTACCTTAATTCGAAACTTCTCCAGATTCGAAGAGATATGGGTATCTCTTCTTCATATCCTCTTTAGCTTCTCAAGTAGCTTCTCTACAAACTGATTTCTCCACAGAACTTTGACTGGTGCTACCTCTTTTGTTCTCAACTTGCGAACTTGGCGATCTAGAATCTGAACCGGAATCTCTTCATAAGATGAACTATCCTTGATCCCAATATCCTCAGTTGGTATGATAAGTGAAGGATCTCACATGCAGTTCTTCAACATAGAGATACGAAATACTGGATGAACCGTTGCTATCTCTTGTGGTAGCTCCAACTCATAAGCTACAGTACCAACCCTTTTGGATATCCGGTAAGGACCAATATACTGGGGACTAAGTTTCTCTTTCTTACCAAATCTCATAACACCTTTCATGGGTGAAACTTTCAAGTAAACTCAATCATCTACTTCAAACTTTAATTCCCTCCTCCTACCATCAGTGTAGGATTTCTGATGACTCTGCGTTGTTTTCAATCTCTCTTGAATAACTTTCACTTTCTCCATAGCTTGATGAACTAAGTCTGGTCCTATCAACCCTGCTTTACCAACTTCAAACCATCCAATAGGAGATCTGCATCTTCTCCCATAAAGAGCTTCATAAGGAACCATTTGGATGCTAGCATGGTGACTATTGTTGTAAGCAAACTCAATAAGAGGTAGGTGATCATCCCAATTACCCTTGAAATCATTCACACAACCCACCTTGATACCTCAAAATAATATCTCCCTCTTTGTTCAAAAGCCATCACTTTTTGCTTATGAACACTTGCTTTTAATTCAAGCAATAAAGGATCTTGGTCTTGCTTCTCTTTTACATCTAACACTAATGAGGATTCAGCCCCATTCTTCACCACTACTCCTCCTTTTATGGAATCCATTAGTCGAACTCCTAGTCGTGCAAGTCTATGCACCTCTTTTGCTAACTCTTTCTTACCTTCCTCAAAATGGGTGGTACTACCCATAGACAACCTGCTCAAGGCATCAGCAACAACATTAGCCTTACTTGGGTGATAGAGGATACTCATATCATAATCCTTGAGTAATTATAACCACCTCATCTATCTGAGATTAAGCTCTTTCTAACTAAACACATACTAAAGACTCTTGTGATCGGTGAACACATCCACATGAACACCATAAAGATAATGACGCCATATTTTCAAAGCAAATACTACAGCAACAAACTCTAAGTCATGTGTTGGGTAATTCTTCTCATGAACTTTCAACTGTCTGGACGCATAAGCTATAACCTTTCCATTCTGCATTAACACACAACCCAAACCAACTCTAGACGTATCACAATACACCATGAAGCCTTGAGAACCTTCTGGTAAGGTCAACACTGGGTAGTAGTTAACCTCTTTTTCAATTCTTGAAAGCTTTTCTCACAAGCTTCAGACCATTGAAACTTCACTATCTTTTGAGTCAACTTGGTCAAATGAGACGAAATGGATGAGAACCCATCTACAAACCTTCTATAATATCCAGCCAAACCCAAGAAACTCCTAATATCAATTAGAGATGTGGGTCTAGGCCAACTCTGCATTGTCTCTATCTTCTGAGTATCAACTTTAATTCCATCTCCAAACACAATGTGGCCTAAGAATGCCACAGGCGTAAGCCAAAACTCACACTTAGAGAACTTGGCGTACAACTCTCTATCCTTTAAAGTCTGAAGAACTATTTTGAGATGACTAGCATGATCTTCTTCGTTCCTTGAATAGATTAGTATGTCATCAATGAAAACGATAACAAACATATCTAAATAAGGTTTGAAGACTCTATTCATAAAGTCCATGAACGTTGCTAGTGCATTAGTCAAATCGAATGATATGACCATAAACTCAAACTGACCATAACAGGTCCTGAAAGTTGTCTTTGGAATGTCACATTCCCTTACTCTTTACTCTTAACTCTTAACTGATGGTAGCCATATCTGAGATCTATCTTAGAAAAAAAAGAAAAAAATAGGTGGCACCCTGAAGTTGGTCAAATAAATCATCAATCCTTGGAAGAGGATACTTGTTCTTGATGGTAACCTTATTCAATTAGAGGTAATCTATACACATCCTAAGGTAACCATCCTTCTTTCTCACTAATAAGACCGAAGCACCCCAAGGTGAGACACTTGGTAGAACAAAACCTTTCTCTAAAAGATCTTTCAACTGCTTTGTAAGCTCTTTCAACTCTGCTGGTGCCATTCTATATGGCGGAATAGATATAGGACGAGTATCTGGAAGAAGGTCTATACCGAAGTCTGTCTTTCTCTTAAGAGGGACTCCGGGAAGATCATCTGGAAAGACTTCTAGAAACTCTTTTACTATAGGAACTGACTGAATGAGAGGTATCTCAACACTACAGTCATTAACTTGGACTAAGTGATATATACAACCCTTAGAAACTAACTTTCTTGCCTTAAGGTACAAAATGAAACGACCCTTAGGCACTGCTGAACGACTTTTCCACTCTAAGACTGGCTCATTTGGAAACTGGAACTTGACAACTCGAGTTCTACAATCGACTGAGGTATAACAGGCATGAAGCCAGTCCATACCAAGAATGACATCAAAATCTACCATGTCTAACTCAAATAAATTAGCCATGGTACTCTTGTGATTGACGAAAACGGGACAATCACAATAGACTCTCTCTCTGCTAGAATAGACTCACCAACAGGTGTGGAAACACTGAATGGTTCACTAAGTTGCTTAGGAATAATATCACAATTCATAGCAACATAAGGAGTTACAAAAGACAAACTCGCTGCTAGACCTAACAAAGCATAAATAGTAAATTCAAAGACTTGGATCATACCAGTGACAACATCTGGCGAATCCTCTTGCTCTTGGCGACTATTGATAGCATACAAGCAGTTTGTTCCTCCGCCAGTACCGGAAGTAGCCCCTCTAGGTGTAGCCCTGTCTGGTGGAGCAACTGGTGAAGATTGGGCTCTATTACCCCTATTACCATTACCTTGCCTATTCTTTGGTCACTCTTTCATGAAGTGACCCTCTTGTCCAAAGTTGAAACAACCTGTCTGGCCATCACGACACTTACCTGGGTGGGTTCTACCACACCTAGAACATGCAGGAGCCCAGTTACCTCTTTGTGCCACACTACCCTAAGACTGTGTAGGTCTAGCTCTGAAGTTCTGCGAATTCTAGCCATTATACTCGCCTTACTAGCAGATGATGGGGCAGGTCCCTTCTGTTTCTGTTGGAAGGAAGACCGGTGCACACTACTCTTTTGCTGCCTGAACTTGTTCCCTGATGTCTTAGCCCTCTTATTATGAAACTCTTCTCTATCCTTCAGCTTATCCTCCTCAACTTGTTGCACATGGATCATTAGCCTTGCTATGTCCATATCCCCTATCAACATTGTTGCGTTGCCTTACTTGCTTGACTGACGAGACAACCCAGCAACAAATAAACTAATCTTACTCATCATGTTAGCAACCATCTCTGGGGCATAGCGGGAAAGTTGTGCGAACTTCAGACTGTACTCATGAACACTCATAGAATCTGGATTAAGGGTGAGAAACTCTTTTATATTTGCCTCTCGCAACTCACGGGGAAAGAAACGTCACATGAGAGCACTCTCAAACACAGCCCAACTCACTATTGGCGCAACCTCAGCCCTATTCTTTTTCCATTAGTCGAACCAGACTCTAGTGACACCCTTCATTGGTATGCAGCTAGTTCCACCCTCTCAGCATCTACAATATGCATAATCTCAAAAAATTTCTGAAGCTCTACAACAAAGTTATCTGGAACCTCTGTGATACTGGAACCTATGAAGCTTGGTGGGTTCATCCTTAAAAACTCATGGATCATTGAAGTATCAGCGACTTCCTGTCGATTATCTCTCTGTCCCTCTTGATGGGTCACAACTTGACTTAACATCCGAATAGCTTCACAGAATTCAACATTAGTGACCTCTCCTTGGGGTTGCACTACTGGTGCATTAGGTACCCCTTGTTCCTCAACATTTCTCCTAGAAGGACGACCTCTGACTGCTCTTTGTGGAGGCATGATTATCTGAAAACACGCGCAAGCACGAAATAGAAGGAAACTTTTTAAAGATCAACTCTAACACATGAAATAAGTGTGAAAGAAGTGAGAATTTTCCTAAGTGTTGCAGCCTCCTAATTATAGATGTGGCGCGCTTCACACCGATAACTAGGACTTTACAAACACGGCTTCATAGACTCCCTAGGACTCTTGAACCTTGGGCTCTGATACCAAGTTTGTCACACCCTAAGCCTACACCCTAGATGTGGCCAACACTCGAGAACCATTGTTGGCCCCAAGCGAATCCTTGACCTGGCTTACTTACTCAGCAGAAGACTTAGACATAAGAAAGAGAATCCAAATACAAGATAACTCAACTTGTCTCAAACTAAACTCATAATGTTTTAAAAAAAATAAACATTTAACTTAGCCAAAATAGCAACTCAAATCTGAATATAAGCCAATAAAAGAATAATGAAGAATGAACTAACATCTGACTGACTATCTATGAAGCCTCTAAAACAATTAAGATGGATGTCGGGACAGTCCCACGACATCCTAATGAGCTAAAATGATAAAGTCATGAAAAAGGGGGACCCTCCGGAAGGCAAGAAGGCTCACCAACAACTCTAAAGCTCAACTGGATCAACGATGCGCTGGATGTTGATCCTGGTTACCTGCGTCTGCATCATAATAAGATGCAGGCCAATTGGCATCAGTACATTAAATGTACGAGTATGCGAGTTGGAATGCTAAACATAACTTAAGCTTTAAAAGGATCTGAAAGAAACACTTACCTTGGCTTTACTCAACTCCTGAATAACTTAACTCAACTTACTGAACTCATTTCAATATAAAGCAATTTAAAAACAAGCGCAATATAAGAAAAAGCTATTTAAAACATGATGTCAACTCTGTGTATTTAGAAATACATTAATAACTCTGTATGTATGCAAAGATACAATATGAACTCTGTTTGTATATAAAAATACAAATATTTCTGATGTATATAAAAATACAAAATATTGTTGTGGGAGTTTCTCTAACCGACAACCATCACTTAAGAGCTATAGTGATGATACAGCGTTTCTTGGCCCCACGCCGCCAGGGCCATCCTATACCTTGTCGGGGGTATAGAACCTGAACTACTAAGTGGATCCACTAGTCTATGCTAAAAAACACTAATGGTTCATCTAAAAGTATGACCCTTTTCTACCCATGATGACTACATGGTTTATGGAGGCTGTGAGTTGTCTGAACTCTCCCCCCATATCGGTGCTCAATACTACTCCCATATATATAATATTAGCTCTTATGTTTAATAACATACTTCTTTCTGTGATTTGAGATTAGTGCTCAAAAACTTAGCTCAAATGCTATCTTGAAAATCAAAGTTTCCTCTATTGCTTCATTTAGAAAGAGATTACTCTTTTCAGAAAACTAACCCGAAGGCTACTTGGAAATCGAGGCTTCCTTTCTTGTTTAAATGTGAAAACATTTTAAACCCTTTGGGAATGCATAGCCCCCATACACTTCTTTGAAGAAATCAAATTTTACTCTTTACTCTTTACTCAACTTGAACTTTAAGTCTTAAAACAAAGTTAAAAACATTTTCAAAATAATTCTTGAAAAGACTCTAAGAACTTCCTTGACTTGGCTCTTGACTTTTCCTGAATTTGAATTTATGAATTCAAGGTTATGATTCATGTTTCTGGATGATTTCTAAATGTTTAGAAGTCATTTAGAGTAGTTAGAATCAATGGAAAGTGTTAGTACACTTTAGAAGGACTTATATAAGCTAAACGACGAAAACTGGTGAAAAACGACGATTTGGGCACATCCAGGGCGCACCATGCCAGCCCCAACTTACTAGGGCTCAAATCTGGCACACTGTTGGAGCGCCGCCCCAGCCTTCCTGGTGTTATGGGGGCGTGTCGCGCCACCTGTTCTTTAGGCAAAAATATGACGAACTTTTGGTCTCGTTTTCTAATCTTAAATCTATTTTAATCGATTCTTTTTCTCAAATTCACTTTAGAATTAGATACCCAAGGTATATACACAAAATCTAACTCATACAACTCAAGGAATCAACACTTTAATAACAAAAAACTCCTTAATCTCAACTCATATTCAAGAACGAAATCAATTCAAGAACATCTATCAAGAACATCAAATTCTCAATCTTTTTAGGACGAAAATACACTGAATTAAACATGCTTGGCGCGTGGGTGAAATAAGCCAACGCTGTGTGATTTCACATACCTTGTAGGGATCACCCACGACGAAATCCACAAGCTAAACTCGACGAACTTGACGATTTCCTTGCTTCTCCTTCTCTTTTCTCTTCTTCTCTAAAACCCTAACTCTTTTCCAAAAGTGTAAAACTGACCAAGTTCAGTTTAGACCCTTAATTAATTCATTAAAACAAATTTAATTAATTGGATAAGGAAAGGACTGAAATACCCTTCAAAAATTCGGGTTGGACATTTCCTTATTTGAACAGCCCAACTTCCAAAGAGCATAACTCACTCATACGAACTTGGAATCGCGCAAACTCAGAGGCGTTGGAAAGATTATTCCAAGCGATTTCCAACCATATCTGGAAGTACACCTAACTCATTCTGAGATATGAGTTATGGCTATTTGAAGTTGACCAAAAACTCATTTTTCCTAACTTAAACAAATTTCCAGATTTTTCATTATTTCCAAAAATGACTATTTCCAATTATTAGATTCTTCCTAGTTATTTCAAATTGCGAGATGTTACATTAGGTTCCTAGAAATAACTATTGTTGCGTAGTTTCTTTCATGGTGTTTCTCTAATGTCTACAATGCACCTACAATATTCTGGGCATAAAGATTGCGGGTTTTATGACCGAAAATGGGTTCAAAAAAGTATGGAAAGGTGAAAGGGTGTTCCAGGATGAAATCGTAGATTCATACGATATTACGAGTTATAATGTCCAATTATTTTCATAAAATAGTAATAGGATACTTTGGGAACATTGATGTGAAGATATTTTGTTAAAATCAGGATTTTTGTGTCAAAAGGTGCCATTGAAGCACCTATTGAAATTTTTGAACAATGAAAACCACTATAATAGCATTGATTCGCTCTAGCAGAAGCAACTGTAGGAGAAAAATTCCCACTATTACGACCTTGATATAGTAGGAGCGGATCGTCTATATCGAGCGACTGCAGGCACTAGCCTCACAATTCGGCCATAGGTGAGATTTTTCTTCAAATTGATTTTTCCATGCATATTATGAGTTCTAATCCTCGTTTTCTTTAATTTGCATATTGTACGATTCGATGGCTTAAATTCTCAAGAAATATCAATCAATCATTCGTGCGGTTTCTCAGTGATGCTTGTCGAGAGAGATATGAGGACTACTAGAGAATAGATTTTTGCTACGAGAGGGCCTTTCACATGTGTAATGTGGTGGAGAAGGCTGGGGACTTCCATGCTCAGCTTGGAGAGTTCGACTGGGGTCCACTGGTAGAGGTTCCCCCTGTCAGGCGTTTAATATAGATGAGGGAGTTCTATTCCATTCTTACTATCATGCATTAGGATGACCGCAACCCTACCATCCGTATATGAGGGGTATACATTCCTATGGATGTTAAGACTGTCAATCAGGTGATAGGAGTGACTAATGTTTCAAATTCTTCTTATAAGGAAACACTCCCGGGGATGGACATGAAATGGTTGAGGGATACACTAAACGAACAGGAGTTCAGGAGTCAGGTCTACTGGCCTAGAGCCGAGGGAATCACCAGCAGTTACTTTACTATCGATGTTAGGTGATGGTTAAACTTGGTATCTCGAAGGATCTGTCTATCTAGAAACCTCACTGATGTGACCTACCCTCGAGCTTTGGTGGTGGATTGCACCAAATGGGGAAGTAAGCTGAATGGGGCTCAGATCATATTGGAAAGGAAGGACTTTTATCAAAGCAACAAGAAGACCCATTTTCTCACGGGTCTAGTTTTAGCACTATGCAAGTAGGTTGGGGTGCGTATAGTGACATGGAGTTAGGCATGGATCACCCTTTTAGGTTTCTCTGGGTGAAGGTGGTTGGTTCAAAGAGGAAAAAAAAAGGGCGGGCAAAGCAGAAAGTATCTTGGAGGCAGAGGAGTCATATGATGATGAGGATGCCCCTACCCATCCTTCCCAATCCCAGCCTTCAATTACTTGTATTTGTATGGAGAACGACTTCGCCACATATAGGAAGTTTATGGTGGCTGCCCCTGACGGAGTCACAACCCCGGTTCTCTTTGTCTAGGACTATGCAACGCTTCATAGAGAGCTTGATGAGGAGAGGGAGAAGAGGTACTCTCATGGGATCACATGCTTGTATGGATTTAGAAGACCATTAAGGCCATGTTCACTTGTGTCACCCCTGTGCAGGAGCTCCCTTAGCTTACATTAGAGGACTTGTAGGAGTTCCCCTTTCTAAGTGATGCAGAAACAGAGGAACCTGCCCCACCCCTGCAACTCCTGATGGTGCCAAGGCTTTCGGCTAGGATCCACCTATTTATCATAATTAAGAATTGCTTGGTTTTTTCCCATTTGGGGTATATACTAGACATCTGTTTCCTTTCTTTTCCCCTTTATGTGTTGCACATGGATGCTGATTTTTAACTCTCTTATAGTAAATGCATGCTAAATTTGTGTTTTAATAGATTTGTATTAATTCCACAGTAGTTCCCAACTATATTAGTGATTGAAACGTAACACTCCTTGAATGAAAAAAAATACAGGGAAAACAGGGCAGGAATTCTATCCTACCCTCCCCAGTATAGAGGAAAAATTTCTGTCATAGCGGGATCACCGTAGTGGGTCAGCCTTGCTATGGCGGCCTTGACGGGATCAATCCAGAAATTGAATTTTTTCTGGAAAGTTCCCCCATTCCCCAATTCAAGTTATCAATGCTAACTCTTAAAATCACATTATAGTCTCAAATATAACCCCAAGACTAACCCCCAACAATGCATAATTAAGAATTTCGCACTAACTTAACATAAAATCAATCATGTACCATATCAGAAAATTGTTCATCGCATCATATTCCACTATCATATAAGAATAGCCCTTTCCCCATGGTTCCCAACCAAGACTGACTAACACAAAATCGGAGTTTCTCAACAAGCACAATTCACTTTGTTCCCTTATCAATGATAAATATATGGCCAAAATTTTTAAAACAAAGTATTATTTAAACCATAGAGCAATGTATCATCATTCCATCACACCTAACCAAGTTATGACCTTTCCAAACTACAATTTCTCAGTAATACAAGCAATTATATCTCACACATTGGCAGTCATTCAAGCAAAGCAATGCACATAGTCACAATCTCAATGTTTTTCATTAAATTAAATCATGTTCATTACCTTTTATTCGCATTATGGATGATTGTTAGCCGATCATCCATGCATTTACATAGCCTCTAAGGCAAGATACCAATTGGAACCTTTTCAGTTCAAACTTTTCTTGCTTGTGTCATTTCAGTCGGGACAATGACATTCAATTCACTTTGTTGAGATACCAATTGAAATTTAGAAATACCAATTGAACGCAACCCATAAAAATAAGCAACAGACCGCATGAAAGGAGTGAAGAAGTGGGACGATTTTCTATAATGGTTCAAAGCTCCCTAATGATTAAATGTGAACGTCAATACACCAATCCTCATGACTGTTTAACATTTGCTCTTTATTATGAGAACAATAACATAGGCTCTGATATCAAATTGTCATGATCCAGATAACCAAATCTGGCGGGCACCTACTCTAGCACCTAGATATGAGAACCACTATCAATCGATTTTAAACTGATAATACAGAATAAACAAAATATCAATGTATCACCTTATTTAAATAAAAACGTTACTCTCAACCTTGTTTTAACTAAAAAAAAATTGTAAAATACACTCAACCCTCCCAAGAAACTAGTCGAAATAGGTACAAGACCTTTTAAGAGAACACAATATTTGAAAATAAGACACAACTCCCACTGTATGGAAGAGAGGAGTAGAAGTTGCCAAAGATCATCATTGTTTGCACATAAGAAACATCACTGATCCTACAATCACATTATGTCAAGTGTCATAACGAGAGTAGTATTAGAACAAACATGTATTGGTAGACATCATCGATCGACCCAAATCCACCACATAAATTATGTAAATATTCAGAAGAGAACATATAACTTGAAGTTATATAACCCCAAATCCTTTAAACACCTCCTTACTACAAAGTAATACTACCTCTGAACTCTTACACTCCATTCAAAGTCTCGATACCTCATTTAGCTGTCAACTCCACAATTTTAAGTCATTCCACCCTCTTATCTTGTCATAACCTATCCCCTTTATTTAACTAAAGACTTTTCAAACATGCCCATTCCACCAAACACTAGAATTAGCTCATTAATTCCATTTCCTGAATTCAAATCTACCAACTATCTCTGTTAATCGATCTGCCACCTCTTCTAAAATCCTTTACCAACACTCGAACCTTTGGCCAATACTGGGCCGCCCGTAAAACATTTACTTAATCCCCATGACCTAAACCATACATGATTCCACACACCTTTCATGTGATTCGGACTACCCAAGTATTCCTAATATATCATATGTGGTGTTAGACATGCAATTTCGATCTACACAAGGACCATCCTAACATTTAAAAACAACAATTATGCTACTGATCGACCAACATGTGATGGATACATTATAATGAATAAATTTGATTCACTCATAGAACTGACACACATAAAAATAATTAACATATATCAAACGCGGTATCCGAGCCAACCGAGAATCATGAACATTACACAATCACAACGATAAGGAACACACCCACACTTATAAGACCACAAACAATTAAGACAAGTTCATTGTATGAGATTGACAACAAGATATCATGTCACATTCGTCACTTTTTACTCCCTAACCACGTATTGTACAATTCATACTAGTGAAATAGTTAACATGCATACATAATGTAAAATGTAGAAACAACTCAATCATCACCTACCGTTACCAAGCCTGAACCCACCTCAAATTTACAATCATAAAGTAACGTCCACCGCCAATAATAGAGTCAACACTACCTACAATATTTGTTCCTTACCCCTAAATAACAATAATAAACACATTTTAGAAACTAGACTCCGTGCTCGAAGGGTTTCTAGACTCCGTGCCCGAAGGGCTAAGCATGAAATCTCTTGTCAATCTATATATATATATATATATTTATATATATATATATATATTATGCATTCAAGAACATGTCTAACTATCCAATTAAGTCTAGGTCCCTTGACGCCAAGAAACTGCTGAAGAAATTTGAACATGAACCTTTGGCTCAGTGGGGGCTAATCATAACGGAAATAGACTTGAAATCCATGAGGTTTCACCCCATTTGCGCTGAAATCCTTCCTCTCCATTGGTCCCAAGCTTAGAGCAGCCTAGGGTAATTTATTTTTTTGGAATAATCATCGTCCCTTTTCAACCTGAACAGGAGGAGTAAAATTATAAAATTTGTGTTTTCTAGGTTTTGGTCCCGTCAATCCCTCTATAGCGGCAAGGCAGCCTTTACAATGACAGCTCCGTAGGGAGAAAATTTCTGCTATAGCAGGTGATGTCAACCCGGATCAAATTCAAATTTCAATTTTTTATCGTGTCACCCCACTTCAATTTGGTAGCGTATTTTTTAAAAATTGAGATCCCACACGAGATGTTATTGAAATACGACGGAACAAGTCGTTACATTAATGAAATTACAACTAGGGACAAACTTAGGGGGTAGGGAGGATGTTTACTCAAACCCCATTGGCAAAAAATTACATTGTATATATAAGATATTTTTTAAAAGTATATCTATAAATTGTGAATCCACTAAACACAGAACAAGAGGTTGACTCAGTGATTTAGAGAGTTCAACATTTACATTTAGGTTCCATATTCAAATTCTAAGCACTACATTTTTATTTTTCGAATCCCATAAGTAAATTTCTCAAATCTATTAAAACAATAGGTTTCCTAAAAACCAATAGAATTCCTAAATATACAAGAAAATATTCAACACATAATTAACAAACACATCATTTGTTGACAAAGTTGATTAATTTTAATTTCAGGGATTGATCATAGGTATATATATTATACTTCCTCTTTTTTGTCGTTATCATAACTAACCAAGCCACTACAAGAGCAACAAAGTCTAGTTCTTTCAAGAAGAATTAATTTTTAATCAATTCCTCAACCATCCTCAATATTTTAAGAACTTAATTTAGATTTTTTTTTTAAAACAAAAAACAAATGTAGATGAACAATTTGGCTCAAGAAAGAAGAATTAATTTTTAATCAATTCCTCAACCATCCTCAATATTTTAAGAACTTAATTTAGATTTTAAAAAAAACAAAAAAACAAATGTAGATGAACAATTTGGCTCAACTTCTGTGCGGCTGCACATGCATGTCTGCCGCTTTCAGCAACAAATTTTCTTATCAAATACAAAAATGAAAATTCTCAAACATTGCATGTAACCAAAAAGTTCTTAATCTTTGTTAATAAAAAAATAAAAAGTAGTCGACATGGGTCCCAAAGCAATAAAATTTATGGATGATTTAAAATGATACATTTTATAATATGGATAAAAATGCAGTTACTTCACAAAATGAGACATTTTCTAATATGGTTAGACACAGACAAATCAATAAACAAGAAGTAGCATAATAACCATCAAAATATATAATGTATTAGTATTGTTATCTTATACACCATTACAAGTAAGTTCAGTTTGCATTGCCCCCTAAAAAAAAAATCAAAAGAAGAAAAAAAAAACATGTAATGTGGTGTGACCTTGTTGAAGAATAAAATAAAAAAGTCGCATCGATGTGGTTAATGAGATAGATAATATCTTTATTAGATTTGAATAATTTTTCTCCCTCTAAGCTAGCTTTGGAGTGTAAATATAATTTCCAAAAAATTCATATTATAAATTTTTCCATTTAAATTTTAAAATTATTCTTAATCGATTCAATTCACTTCAAAGATACAATCACAAACATTTCAATTTTCAAGGTTCTTATATCCTTATTATTAGCATAAACACTAGAATTGGAGGATTAAACTTTCAAATAGACATTAACACAATTAGGTTAAGGATTCAATAAATTGAGACAAGCACTCCACTTTCACCAGTAAAGAGAAATTCGCTTTATCCACCTATCAAAGAAATCAAAATCAACTCATTACCTCAAAATTAACCAATTTTAAAAGCAAACAGAAACCAAGAGTCAAAATCTCTGTCCACTTTGATTTAAATTTTTCACATGACATATTTAAAATCATAAAATTAAAAAATTATTTTGATTTTTTAATATACTAGTATACGTACCCACGCGTTACGCGAAAAAATTTATAATTATTTTATTTCATAAAATATCAAATAGTTCAAATATTTTTACATATTTGTCCTTTATTACTTTTATGATGTACTAATAAATTAACTTTTTCTCCATGTTAACAATTTATCAATTCTTACTTTCCACATTAAATATTAAGTATCATAAGGTTAAATGACATGTTGATTCATTTTACATATGTTTTTTTCGAATTCATAAAAGTTCAAATATTTTTTAAAGTCTTAAATTTGTGTAAAATTATAATTAAGAATAATTTAAAATACAGTGGATATAAAATATAATTTAATAACATTACAAACATGTACACAAAATTCAACACATAAAATTAATTTATATAAATTTCTTATTAATCATTAAATTAATTAAATATAAATAGTGAATTAATATCTTTAAATTATTAATTCAGATTTGTAATTTTTCATAGAAGAAAATAATAGTTTATATCTTTATCAGTGATTAGATGTCGAGAAACATACCAACTTTTTAGTATTCTAATATAATAAATAATGGGTAAATTACTTTTATGACTATTATAAGGTTTATCATTATTTTTGGTACTTACACTTATTATTTTAATACTATGTTTAATCTCTAGTTATTATTTTCTTTTTATTATTAGTTTTGGTTAATCATAGAAAAATAATAATTACTACAACTTTATTAATGTAGAGATCCTGAGCACACATAATAAATCTTCTAATGTTCTATCAATAATAATGACGAAAATAATTTATGATCCTTTTACACAAAAGGAATTTTTTAAAATTTGAATATATCTTATTCTTTTAAATATATGTTTTTATATTATTATTAGATAGAGAAGTTAAGAAGGTGGATGAGGAATTTTAGGCTTTTTACTTCTCCTATTATATATAGTAATATCAATTTTTATTAAAATTTATTTAAAATAATTTATTTAAAATATTATTGAATTTTTATTATTATGTTTAAATATAATGAAGAAAAAATAGTGCAATATTTCGGAATACTCATAACTAAACAATTTTTAACCATCTTCTCTAATTATTTGGCTTCATGTAAATGTTTTGAGTTGTTAATTTTTAGATCTATATCTCACCTATATCTGAGGTAATGGGGACGTGGGTGAGGATTTGTGGGGGTATTAATTTAGATAGTAGAAATTTTTTTTAAAAATAAATAAATTGAATGTTAAAATATGTAAAAATTTAAATTGGTTATAATATTTTCACAGTAACTTTTTATTTTTAATGTTACATATATAAATATTTAGAATAGTATTAAGAGTAATTAATCCTATTTTGCTAATGATTAGTGAAAAAGTAAAAAATGAATATTCTTTTTCTTTTAATTCGTATACTAAATTAACTACACTGATAATACTATCAAAAAATTAAAACAGTTTAAAGCACTAAAGCGGGAATTGTTTATGTTTTGCATCCTCCATTCCCTTATTAAAGGAAGTTATTAAAGGAAGAAGAAGCAGTATTTAAATATTTAATGTGTTACTTATTATTCTTTTATTTAGTATTTTAATTTATTAATTATTAATTATTCAAATTAATTAATTCGTTTGTAAATTAAATACATTCACACTCCTTTGAAGTAGAATAATTAGCTGTAATTAACACCAAATGTACTTTCCTATGAACATCATAGTAATGATAAAGTATAAACCTCTTCACATAATCAAATGATGTTTAATTCTATAGTAATATTCCCTCAGCAAACACAACTGCAATGTTCAGTTGACGCTTAAAAATCTAAGGCTTTTAGTAGAATGTTGCCCGTGCATATAATCACATACAATTAGATGTACCTAACCTTCAACACAATAACCATGTAACTTAGCAGATATTTATATCGTACTCGAATCAAACTCTGAACTTCAATAAAATTCCTCTAGGGTTTGTTGCTCCACATCTTTTGCCTTTAAATCACTATCATAATAAGGATAAATAAGCTCATCCAACTAACAAATAATGGATAATGAAAAGATTACGTACATGAGAGTGAAAATGTAAAAAATCATAAGAAAAAAATAGAATGATTCACTACCATAAACTTCTTTCACCATATGTCGTACATTTTTTCTTCTTCTTGCATACCAAAATTGTTATATTTTGTGTTAGAGAAGAGATAAAAGATATTGTGATTTTGTTAATTTTGATGTTGATACATTTGTTTGAATACAAATTTAAAGAAATAGTTTTCAGAGGGTATGGAGTAGTAGTTTTAAGATGGTGTTTTCAAATGATAAGGTTAGTTATTTTTTAAAATTCAAATTTTTAATTTATTTTTTTTTTAAATTTTGTAAAAAAAATTCAAAATTGAAAACTCTTATGTTAAAAAAACTGCATTTTTAAAACTTTAAAAAAAGTGGAAGAAAACGGGATAATTGGTTTCAACCGTCCTCTTTTTTTTTTTCTATTTTTTATTTGACTTCTTAAATGTAAAAAGTGTGGTAACTATTTTGAACAAAAACCGTAGTTGTAATTTTTTTTCAAAACATTTTAAATTTTACTTATTTTTATATTTTATATTTTACTTTTCAAAATTATGGTGATGACATGTGGCACTTTTTCTTCTCCTTTATTATTATACTAGATATGAGGCCCCGTGCTATGTTATGTTTCTGTTTTAATTTATGTGGTACATATGAAATTTGAAGTTAATCAATTTTTTAGTATGTTTTTATATATTTTAAGTTGCTAATTTTTTGTATTTAGAGTATGTTTTACGTAAATATATTAGAAATCACAATAATTAACAAGTTAATATAAAAAAAAACTTATAAAAAATTCATTGACTTTTGAAATTTCACCTGTATCACATAAATAAGGACCGAGTAATATATATGAAAATTACATAAAACATACTATAACTCACAATAATTAGCAATTTAAAATATCTATATATCTATATTTCTCCCAATTTATGCGGTATAGATGAAATTTTGAAAGTTAGCAAAAACTTTTTATATGTTTTGAAATATTTTAAGCTATTAATTATTATGATTTATAATACTTTTTACATAAAAAAATTATTTATATAAAGTATAAAAGAAAAAATTTAGAAAAAGGAAACATAAATGTCAGCAGGAGTCCAATCTATGTTAATTTCTATGTTTTAATTATTGTAATACCGATTGAATTTGGAGAGACAACTAAAAATTTTGAAAGGAATTTTTTTATAAATTTTAAGTTGTTAATTATTATAATTTATAATATTTTTATTAATTTTAAACCAATATATGTTTTTCTCTGTCTCAATTACATGAGACATATGGAATTTGGAGAGTCAACTAAAATTTTAAAATATGTTAAGTTGTTAATTATTATATCTTATAGTACTATTACGTGATTTTCAAATAAAATATGTATTTTTTAATTTCAATTTATATGTCATTGATATAATTACATATATTAAGTAATGAAGAATTAATGTGTAAATTATGTGACACCTATGAATTTTGGATTGTAAATCAAATTAGTTATATGATTTTTTTTAAAAAAGCGGTTAATTATTACAATTCATAATACTTTTTATATTTTTTTTAAAAGATATATATATATATATATATATATATATATATATATATATATATATATCTTTATGATATTGATATTAGTATTATAATAAATTAAATTTTATTATTTTAAATTTATGATCTGAATTGTCAGCCTATGCCACATTATAAAATGTTCCAAAGTAGATATCAGATTTACAAAAATGTCGATGCCAGCTAAAGTAATAAAATAACATCTAAGGGCATGAACCTATATATGTATATATAAAGTTGAATATTGACAATTTGATGTGGCATCTCTCTATGACCAGTATTTGTATTCACATTTTTTTCCTTTTTTTGACATTTTATCTTTGTTTTGTATTTTTTATTTGTATTTTAAAAAAAAGTATTTATGTCATACCCGATTAATTATGCCCTTTATAACATCCATTACACAAATATAGATTTAAGTAAATGAAAATGGAAGATGAAAAGATAAAAACTATTCATTTTTTATAACTGTTTATAATTATTTAGCCTATAAAATAAAAACAAAATAGTTGAGCATTTGTAACAAATAAGAACAAATTTCTTCACTTTGGTTCTTCTTCTTCTGACGATAATGATCAATATATGGTATCAGCTTTTGTCGCTAAGATGTCCATCAAATTTCTAGGTCATGTGACTTTTTTAACAAAAGAGAAAGAGAGAATATCTCATTATTCTTGTGAAGACATTGATGTAAAGAAAGAGATTATGTAACAAAAAATTCTTTTCAAAATAAAAGACATTTTGAAAAAATGTTTATTCCTCCTACAAGGAGAAAAAATTCTTTGTGATTGAGAAATTTATAAGAAGCCTGATTAGTGTTTCAAAGGGTAAGAAAAATTATTTGGAAAAAAAATCATTCTATTTGTGGAATTCGTATCAAATTAGGAGGAGAACAAGCAAAAATTTATTTTGTGACTTGAAAAGAGAGGAAATTAGATATTATTTCTTTCAACCTCATTATTCTTCTAATTTCTTTCTTCTTTTATTTTGTCTTGATTTTTTGTATCTTTAATTAAAGTTTTTTTTTCTTATTTATCTTTAATTAAAGTTTATATATATTTTGTTAAAAAAAAATTTAAAAAGATGATCATATTTAGTTCCTTTCCTCATCAATGCTATTAATCTCATAATTAGTGTTATTTATATTATTTTCTTAATTACTTTTTTTTCTTTCATTTAATTATTTATTTGAAGAAATTAGTTATTATAACTTTATAAGAATTACACATGTATTTTCACATAATTGATTTGTTATTTTTAAAATTTTTGGATCATTCTTCATCTTAAAGTTTCTATCTATATGTAATAATAAAGCTAAAATAGAAAATGTGGGGTGACACCTTCTTAGCAATAGATACTTATTTATTCTGATCAATGTTTCTGACATTTTTTGTTATTTTTTCCTTAAAATAATTGTTGCCTCGATTTTTAGTTTTAGTTTTATTTTTGTAGCATTTTCTAATTTTAAAAGACTGAAAAATTTATATTGAAAATTTACAAAATATAAAAAATGATTTATTTAACTCCTATCATCATCAATATTATTATTAATTTGTTTTACTTCTTTTCTTAATCTTCATTTCATCATTAATGTAATTTATATCATTTTCTTAGATACATACATATATATATATATATATATATTTTAATTTTTTTAATTTTTTTTTTTGTGACATTTATTAGAAGTTAGGATTACTATTTCTATAATTTTTGAAATTTTTGAATTCTTTTGTCATACTAAATACATCATGTTTTATTATAATTACATTTAATATATTAATCAATATGTTGTACGAATGAAAAGAAAATTATCATTTCACAAAAACAAAGGTTAAAATATAATTTATTATGATTAAGGAAAGATAAAATTATTATTCCAATATCCATAAGCATATATAATACATTAAAAATTAATTGAAAAGCTGTAAATGGAAAAGGAATCACCATTTAAGGAATCATTATTTTTAATTTTTTGGATCATTTCTTCATTGTCGCGCCCCGTTTTTCTCAAAACGGGTTTTGGGTGCACGACCTAACAACTCTTTTGGGTTTTGGAGCATTGAAGAGTCGCCACCTAACGAATTAAGGCGCGTTAGGGCACCTATCTAACCTAACTAAGTCTAGCTAAGGTCTACGAACCAGAGATCGGGTAAGGGTTCAAGTTACCTCGAGGGGAAGGTGTTAGGCATCCCTCGAGGTCCACAAATGTGGGTCCCGGCCGTATCTCATGCAATATGTGGGGGTTACAAGTAGCAAGTATGGTCACTTCATTTATTATTTATTTAATTAGCATGGTGACTAAGTGATAAATGATAATTAAGATCATTTCAATTATTTATTTAATTAATTAAGCGTGCAAAAACTAGATGATAACAAAATTAAGCAATTAAGGGCACTTTAATCATTTCAGCTAATTAGATAGACATGCGAAACTAAGTGATAACATAATAAATAAATATTACACAATAAATAAAGAGATGAGCGAGGGGATAGAAATTTGCACAAGTAAATAAGCAAAACATTTTTTTATTTTAATTTATTTAAACTATCCCAAATAAATATAAGTATGAAACAAGTAAAGGGATAAGGAAAGGGGAGACTCTGAAGGACTTTCGGATCAGCACTCGACTTTTCTTTATTTCGGTCGGCTTCTCGTAGGGACAGACAAAACCAAGGTTTGTCCTTAAGACCGAGTCGATGTCATCATATCCATAGGGCCTAAACTACCCCTACCCCACCACTGCATGCTTTTCGTCTCTAAAAGGTGTCTAGCGTCCCACGTAAGATCCAAGAGGCATTGGACTACTATTAGGGTGGATATAGACTAAAATAAAATATAATAGGCCCACCTAGACAACAAGTCAAACAATTAGGACGACATTTAGCACATAAGGTCTCAAGTTGGCCTCTAAGTTTTAATTAAACATACCGACAAATACAAGTAATGTGAAGGTCGCATGCGAAGTGTGTGACATACAAAACAATTAATATAACAATAAAATTAAATAATTTAAGGGCAATAAATTATTACCAGGGCAAATCTTATTTAATTATTAGATATTTAAAATTAGCTAAAAAAAAAAATACGGGTAGAAACAACTAAAACAGTAGCAGGTTATTTTATAAATTTATCTTGACAAGGCAGATTCTAAACATGTAGGGAATGATTTATTATATTTTTTTTAAAATGACAGCAGGTAATAAAGTGATTAGCTAGACATACGGGAATTATTAGAATATAATTTTAACAAGTAAATTTTCTTTAGTCTTATTAACATTGAGAGAAGTTTTCCTATAGACATGATTTCTAAGTGTTTGAAAAATTGCAAATATTGTAGCTCTTATAGGCATGGTATCTAAGTGAATATGCTGAAATTAATTACTAATCCTATAGGTATACTTTCTATATGAAGATATAATAATATTCAAAGACCTGTAGGCATGATTGTCTAGACACCAAATAACATATAAAATAACACTTATCTTTATGAGCATGATTTCTAAGTGAACAAGCTGAAAAGTTATTAACATACGAAGGAGTACAGACGGCTGACTGATTAATTAGCACTCTAAAATTATTGTAACTTAGTTTTAACATGCAAAAGTTATTAGATTCTAATTATTTTAAAACTCATTAACATACTTAAAGTTACTAAATAAAATTATTAGGCCTGCTGAAAGTAACGCTATAGTCAGAGATCTCCGCATAAATTATCACATAAGCGCATTTCCCGATCGTAAATTTCATATGTTAGCTAGTTCAGATTAAAGGTAAAACAAAATTACAGGCGATCAAAGGCTTGAGATTAGATCGGTTATTATAACACAATTACTGATTTTAGCTAAGCAGTAGACAGATTTTTATGACAATCTTCATACAAAAAAATGGAATAAAAGACACAATTAGCACGTATAACCCCTCCCCCCTTAGGCGATCCCCAAGTTATATCACATATATAGAGAGATAGTGTTAGAGTTATACACACTATTACAAGCCAAAATAAAGAACAAATGAATAAAATATGCAACATAAAAATAAGCTTAAATAATAGCTTCATCCGAAATTCTTCTAGGAGACTCTTCTACATCTTGATCTCTAAGTTCAAAACCTGCTCAAAGGGATAAAGTAACACATACATATATAATGACAAAATAATCACGTCATCAAATATTCACAGCAACAAATCACTTTCCGCAACACACATAAGAAATCGAAACAAATAAAGAAATATCGTGGAAATCATCACACTTAGGAAGAACGAAAACTGACCCGTGCTTCCTTTACTGAATAAAATCCATTTTGGATTTATGCATAAAAGAAATTAAATAGTGATGCAAAGCGGAAAAAGGAAATAGTGATGCAAAACAGAAATTAAATACATGTATGAAGAGCACCAACCGGTTAAGCAGTTTAAAAAATATCAGCAATGAAGACGAGTTAATTCCACACTATTCGACCCGAACACAGCAAAATACTTCTTTAAGGTTCGCCAAAAACATCTTTCCCAGCAAAGAGTAATATTTTTTAGTAACTTAGTATGTGAGCCAAAGTTAGGATGTGAGAGTGTAGAGGTGTTCTACCGTGTGTCAGAGAGTGTAAAAGTGTGTCCAAGAAAAGAACTAGGAGGTCTCTTTATATAGTGAAGGGAAAGGCACATAATAGAGGAAAAGAAATAATTAAGGAGTCAATTATATCATGCTTTCCTTAAACAACAAGGAGTATAAAATCAGTCCCAAAAATTAATTATTCTTTTTACCAAATATAAACAAGTAAGAAATTTAGATAAGCTTAATTAAGGTGAGAAATATTTACTAACATATATCTTCCTTATTAAGAAGGAAGCCGAACAAATCAGACTTATTAATTTATTTTTTTACCAAATAATGAGCAACTAAATATGGCAAAGAAATAATTAAGAATTACAAATAGTGCAAGAAACGGTTAGCATATATAAGGAAAGCAATAATCATTTAATATTATATTACCCCTAATGAACACGTAAGAGACTATATTAATGCCAAGGTATGAATTAACCACACCATCAGTTAAATATTAGCAATAGGAAATTTACAAGGAAAGATATATTATCTAGCCTTAATTAACTCAAGACTTATTGTAGCTAGAGATGTCCGACGACTTGTACAACTTAGTTATAAGCAAAGTAATAATGGTTAATAGCATATGGAAGTCGGAATCACGTTAGAGGGATACTTTGGCTAAGAAATTAGCTAAATTAACGGATTTAAGAGATCCTAACATGAACAATTAACACATCAATAATTACACATAGATTGGGGCGTCATTTACGATAAAATCAATCCAAGATAATTCCAGCTAACAGTAATATCAAATTATCAAGGAAAAAGATAATTATTTTAGGAAGAACCAGAATTCTCAATCAATTAAGACCTAAGTTGTGATTTTACCATACAGAAACTAATCCAAGTAATTCATAAACTAAGAAAAAAAATATTTATATAAATGCAGAGAATGTCCAAACCATCAATTAGAGCAAACTCTTTGCAGCAAGTATAATAAAACTTCCCAATTTAAAGCCTAAGGACAATGGATACGAAATTTGAATGACATATCGAAAGATTGCAGTGGTAGTAGATCACAAAACAAATAAACTTTTCTAAGAATTATGATAAAACATATAATAATCATATACCAAAACAGGCAGTAGACACAGAGGACATATGAAATTCAACTCCAAAATCTCATCTTAAATGCAAACCACTGTAGAACTGAAAATACGGCTTTAGAGTTAATCGGAAACTTACTTGGATGGATCTGTTGAAGATCCATCTCTTAACAAAGCTCCATATTTAAAGAACTCTATCGACCTACGTTGCATGACCGGAATTTTAAGCCAGAGCAATCTTAGCATGGAATTTCGTTGGTGATTGGCCGCTTTGCCGAAAAACAGGGCAGGCGAGCGAGCTGCTGCTGTGTTCTCGCCGGTGGCTGGCTGCTGGCGGTTCACGCGAGAGGAGAGAAAGAGCAGTGGGAGGCGACTGGGCATCGCCGGCTGGAGCTGCTGCTCGCTGGTGGCCTCGCCTGGCTGTCTCCGTCGGCTGGAGCTGTTGCCTCGGAGCTTGCTGCTGTTTTCCTTGCTAGCTGCTGCTGGTCCTGCTGGTCCTGCTCGCTGCTTCTGCCGGATGGAGCTGCTGCTGTCACCGGAAAAAGAAGAGAGGAGAAGAGACGAAGAGCAGCAGCCTCGCTGCTACTGCTGCTGCTGCTGGAGAGAGGAGGGAAAGGAGAAGAGGCGAGGGCGAGAGAGGGACGGCTGCCACCAGCAGGTGGTGATGAGATTTTACCGGAAAAAAAATAAAATAAAAATGGAGATGAGTGTTGAAGGGAGGCGGCTGATCTGTTGAGAGAGGGAGAGAGAGGAATAGCTTTAGGGTTGAGCTCCTTTAGGACTAAAATAGGAAGATAAAGGTTTGACAAACCTGAGCCGTTGGATCTATGAAATTGAACGGTTAAGATATAATTAGAGTTCTTGAAATGAGTGAACGGTTGAGATTAAAAGAGATGCTCTCAGATTTGGGTTTTTAAAAAGGCTAAAATTGAAATAGCAATTGATTTGAAGGGGCTAGAATTGAAATGAATAGGTGGCTATCATTGAAATAGAATTTGAAGTGAGATGGTTAGAATTAGAATAAGATCGGCTAGAAATTAAATGACTTTGAGGAAATCTTAAGAAATGCTATTCAATTATCATACTACAAATATTATAATATTTTTTATATAATTAACATCACTTAAATTTTAAAACATTTGAATAAAATAATTACTTTGAGTTTACTAATAATTTTAAAAATATCTTAATAATATTATGATAATTTTATAAAGCACATATACTAAAATGTACAAATTTTAGCCAAAATCAATTAAAATCTTAAACTCGAAATATATTCTTAAAAACACGTATTTAATCGAATAGCAATCCAAAAGGTTAAAGGTCGGTCAAAATTGGGTGTCAACAGCTGCCCCTTGGTTGCTTGGGAATGAAGAATGAATTGTCGGGCAACCAACGTTGACTTAGTAGCCGATTTTGTCCGACCGACGAGAGATGTCAGTGGGATCAATTGAAATGATGTAGGTTGAAAAGGGGTACGACCGAGACTTTGGTATTAAGCCGCCTACATATCTCTGGTTATACGAGAATCAGGTCGTGTGTAGTTCTAGACTCAGGAGTAGACGAAACTCCTAAGAATTGAAAGAGCGGTACGGTATTCGAACGAGAACGATATTGGCTTGAATTGATAAGATTAGAGTAGCGAGAAAGGCATGACAAAGAGATTTCTGGTTTAAGAGTGCAGAATCCGATGAGAGGCAGTACTAAGTAGCCAACAGTAAAACGGTAATATCAGTAGCGAAGAATTTGATAGGGCATTTGTTGCGATAGATGTAAGCACGACAATTGTAGCTGAGAGGGAGACTGATCTCGCCTGCAAAATGTTAGTCTTTGCAAATCTGTAGCTTGTAATATTATTAGAGCAAATATATCAAACAAACAATAAAGGTAAACATGATGCAATTTCCCATATCGACAATGATGTTTGCCATAAGACTATGAAAATGATGTCTTAGGCCATGATGTCTAGGGCCATGATACGCGAAAATTATATCCTCAGGTCATGAAATGTTGTCTGCGGGCCATGAAAAATGATGCCTTTAGACTATGACACCTTTGGATCATGATAAGCAGAAAGTAAATTCTTAGGCCATGAAATGATGTCCGCAGGCCGTGAAAAAATGATGCCTTTAGACCATGACGCCTTAGGAACATAAGTAATGAGTAAAGAAAACGTATCTGCAATTCGGGCATCTGTTGATACTTGTAGCTTGATTGGAATTTATTCGGACATATGCAACTCGAGCACAATGCAATCTCGGGCACAATGCAACCTCGGGCTCAATGCAATCTCGGGCACAATGCAATATCGGGCACATGCAATTCGGGCTCAATGCAATCTCGGGCACATGCAATATCGGGCACAATGCAGTCTCGGGCTCATGCAATCTCGGGCTCAATGCAATCTCGGGCACATGCAATTTTCGGGCACAAATGTAATCTCGGGCACAAATGTAATCTCGGGCACAAATGCAATCTCGGGCTTAATGCAAATCTCGGGCACAATGCAATCTCGGGCTCAATGCAATCTCGGGCACAATGCAATATCGGGCACATGCAATTCGGGCTCAATGCAATCTCGGGCACATGCAATATCGGGCACAATGCAGTCTCGGGCTCATGCAATCTCGGGCTTAATGCAATCTCGGGCACATGCAATTTTCGGGCACAAATGTAATCTCGGGCACAAATGCAATCTCGGGCTTAATGCAAATCTCGGGCACAATGCCATATCGGGCACATGCAAATGATGTAATTCTCGGGCACAATGCAATCTCGGGCACAAATGTAATCTGGGGCACAAATGCAATCTCGGGCTTAATGCAAATCTCGAGCACAATGCAATCTTGGGCACATGTAGTAGTTGATTGGAGGCATAGACCTTCGTCTTATTGAAATGATTGAGTGTCATTTGTTGACGAATTTGGAAAATTGTAGCTTTGCCCTTCGTCCTATTGTAAGGAGTGGGTGCAGTTGAATGTTGATTTGTCGGGCTTGATATAAAGCAGTCTTATCCTTTTGTCTGATTAGAAAGACAGGGTACCATTGATTGATGATTGTCGGGCTCAGGATAACTTGGTCCTTCATCATGTCGGAAGGATAGTATGCCATCTGACTGGCGATTTATAGTAGCTTGAATCATTTTCCTATTGGAAGAGCATGGTGTCGCTGATTGGCAATTGTCGGACTCAATACAAAGCTTGGTCCTTCTGTCTGATTGGAAGGATAATATGCTATTTAGTGGCGATTCATCGGGCTTAATAGCGGTCAGGCGATGTTGAAGTTGTCTTTTGTACCTGTACCTGTCTTCCTGTATTCAAAGAAAAATTGTGAGTTTAAAAATGGGGGGAGGTTGATCTGCTCTGACCGGTGTGCTCCCTTTAGCTTGCCATCCAGACCTTTTCGGGCATTTTGCCTTGAAGAGAATATGAAAAATAGAGGGAGAGAGAGTTTTTTCGAAAAAGCTTTTGAAAATATTAAATTGTAAAATGTTGAATCTTTGACTATGGCACAGTTTGAGACTTTACAACATCTGACTCAGTAGCAATTCTGTTATCTGATCTTTGTTGAAGAATGTAGCTTGATTGCGAATTTTTGAGATCCTCTCAAAAATTCTGCCCCAGTCTTGATGTGTACAGAAAAATGCTCGTTTGAAGGAATTTTTGAGACCTTCTCAAAAATTCTACCCCAGTTACTGATTCGTGAGAAGAAATGCTTTCGATGGAATTTTTGAGTTCCTCTCAAAAATTCTGCCCCAGTATCGTGTTTTGCCAGAAGATGTCCTTTTGTTGGAATTTTTGAGACCCTCTCAAAAATTCTGCCCCAGTTTACAGTCAAAGGGGAAAATGAAAATTTTATTATAATAAGACCGAACTCCATAGGAGCGCCTACGTATCCCCTCTTAAACGGGAATCAGGTCTGACGTAGTTCCAAATACAGAGTAAAAAAGCATGAACAAGTTAGATGTAATATCTCTTCACGGCATCTGAGTTGATAGGTTTGGGCCAAACTTCTCCATCCATTTCTGCAAGTATGAGGGCTCCGCCTGTTAAGACCCGAGAGACTATGTATGGACCTTGCCAGTTTGGTGAGAATTTACCCTTTGCTTCATCTTGATTTGGGAAAATCCGCTTCAAAACCAGTTGCCCAGGTGAGAAGTGTCTGGGTCTAACCTTCTTGTTGAAAGCTCTGGCCATTCTATTTTGATAGAGTTGACCATGACAAATGGCGTTAATTCTTCTTCCATCTATTAATGCCAGATTCTCCGCCCGAACTTGTATCCATTCAGCATCACTTAACTCTGTTTCTTGAATAATCCTTAGAGATGGTATTTCCACTTCGGCAGGTATCACAGCTTCATTACCATATACCAGAAAATAAGGCGTAGCCCCAGTAGAAGTTCTGATGGTTGTACGATATCCCAGCAATGCAAATGGTAACTTCTCATGCCAGTGTCTATGATTGTCGATCATCTTGCGTAATATCCTTTTGATGTTCTTGTTTGCCGCCTCAACAGCTCCATTCATCTGTGGTCTATATGCTGTAGAATTTCGGTGATTGATCTTGAACTTCTCACACAATGATCTCATCAAATCACTATTTAGGTTGGTTCCATTATCAGTGATGATCGACTCAGGAATCCCGAACCTACAGATAATATTATTTTTGACGAAATCATCGACAACCTTCTTTGTCACTGATTTGTGAGAGGTGGCTTCGACCCATTTGGTGAAGTAGTCAATTGCAACCAGAATGAATCTATGTCCATTGGATGCCGCTGGCTCGATTGGACCAATGACGTCCATGCCCCAAGCTGCAAAGGGCCACGGTGAACTAGTAACATGAAGTTCGTTGGGAGGAACTCTGATCATATCTGCATGAGTCTGACATTGGTGACATTTTTGAACATAGCGGATACAGTCTGTCTCCATAGTTAGCCAGAAATATCCCGATCTCAAGATCTTCTTCGCCAGTGTAAAACCATTCATGTGAGGACCACATGTTCCTGCATGTATCTCTTCAATCAACCTGTTGGCTTCTCCAGCTTCGACACACCTTAGGAACCCCAAATCGGGAGTCCTCCTGTAAAGGATTTCTCCACTTAGAAAGAATTGATTCGCTAACCTCCGAATTGTACGCTTTTGTACACTTGTTGCATCCTCTGTATACTCACCGCTCTTCAAATATCCTCGAATGTCATTGTACCAAGGCTTTCCATCAGGTTCTTCCTCAACATGAAAACAGTATGCCGGTTGCTCGTATATGTGGATGTAAATAGGATCAATGTAATTATGATCAGGATGTTGAATCATGGAAGATAAGGTGGCTAAGGCATCTGCAAATTCATTCTGGATCCTTGGCACATGTTTGAATTCTGCCTTGATGAACCTTTTGCACAACCTATGCACGCACTCCAGGTATGGTAACAATTTCCAATTCTTGGTAGCCCATTCGCCTCGGACCTGATGGATCAATAAGTCTGAATCTCATATTATCAACATTTCCTGGACATCCAAGTCAATAGCGCGCCGGAGTCCCAATATGCAAGCTTCATATTCAGCCATATTATTCGAGCAAAGGAACCTGAGTTTGGCTGATACCGGATAATGTTGCCCAGTTGGTGAGATTAAAACAGCTCCGATGCCGGATCCACTCAAATTCTTAGCTCCATCAAAGAACATCCTCCAACCATCATATTCTTCAGAAATGTCTTCCCCGACAAAAGCTACCTCTTCGTCTGGGAAGTAAGTCTTCAATGGTCTATAATCATCATCTACAGGGTTCTCCGCCATATGATCTGCTAATGCCTGTGCCTTTACTTCCTTCTGTGTAACATACACTATGTCGAACTCGCTTAGTAATATTTGCCATTTAGCCAGTTTACCTGTAGGCATGGGCTTTTGAAAAATATACTTCAGAGGGTCCATCCTTGAAATCAAATACGTAGTATGCGAGGAGAGGTAGTGTCGCAACTTCTGGGCGACCCAAGTTAAAGCACAACAGGTACGCTCCAATAGAGAATATCGAGCCTCATATGATGTAAACTTCTTACTCATGTAATATATTGCCTGCTCCTTCTTTCCAGTCTCATCATGTTGTCCCAAAATGCAGCTGAAAGCATTATCCAACACTGAGATGTATAACAACAACGGTCTACCAGATTCCGGTGGAACCAACACAGGTGGATTGGACAAGTAATCTTTGATTTTGTCAAACGCTTGTTGACATTCGTCTGTCCATTTTACTGCAGCATCCTTCTTCAACAGCTTGAAGATAGGCTCACAAATGACGGTAGATTGGGCTATGAAACGACTGATGTAATTTAGTCGTCCCAGGAAGCTCATTACCTCTTTCTTACTCTTCGGCGGAGGTAGATCACGAATAGCTTTGATTTTCGATGGATCCAGTTCTATACCTCGGCGGCTGACAATGAAACCCAAGAGCTTTCCAGCGGGAACCCCAAAGACACACTTTGCAGGATTCAATTTCAAATTATACTTGCGTAGCCTGGCAAAGAACTTTCGCAGATCGTCTAGATGATTTGAGCCCTTCTTTGATTTGATGATGACATCATCCACATAAACTTCAATTTCCTTATGGATCATGTCGTGAAACAAAGTGGTCATTGCCCTCATGTATGTAGCCCCAGCATTCTTTAGCCCAAAAGGCATTACTTTGTAATTGTAGACACCCCACGGTGTGATGAAAGCAGTCTTTTCAGCGTCGTCCTTGTGCATCTCAATTTGATGATAGCCAGCAAAGCAATCTACGAATGATTGTGTTTCGTGCTTAGCACAGTTATCAATCAAGATGTGTATGTTGGGCAATGGAAAATTATCCTTGGGACTAGCTTTGTTGAGATCTCGATAATCCACACAGACTCTAACCTTTCCATCTTTCTTCGGCACTGGAACGACATTTGCAAGCCAGGTCGGGTACTCCGTCACTTGAAGGATTCCAGCATCTAATTGCTTCGATATTTCTTCCTTGATTTTCAGACTCAACTCAGGCTTGTATTTTCTCAACTTCTGCTTCACAGGAGGACATGCTGGATCAGTAGGCAATCGATGAGCTACGATTGAAGTGCTTAACCCTGTCATGTCTGCATAGGACCAGGCGAAGATATCCTTATTCTCCATGAGACATTCTGTATACTCTTTCTTGTCTTCTTCCGTCATATGGATGCTTACTCGGGTTTCTTGTACCACTTCTGAATTTCCCAGATTTACCACCTCTGTTTCCACTAGATTCGGGTTGGGTTTTTCCTCGAATTCCTCAACCTTTCTGATTAACTCTTCAGGGACCTCACTTTCTTCGACTTCCTCTAAGTCATTAATGTTAAGCTGTGCAGTCTCATTATATGCCATAGTCTCAGATTCAACATTTTTATAATAGATTTTGCTGGAAAAGAATAACGCACAAATGAATATAAGATATTAAATAGATGGGAAAATAACTTTATTGATTAAAACTCAAGAGCTTTATAAAACTAGCATTTGAAAACAATAACATAGAACTGGAATTTAAAATTGTTTATTAAAACTTTTAAAATTTGATAGAAAATTTCTTCCACAGCTACCCAGATGCCCGACGAGGTCTGGATGGAGTTGAGGTCCAAATGCTGATGCTGATCCCTGCTTCATTGCTTCCTCTAGGGTCCCCTTTCTCCTCCTCGTTAATCACGACATTACAACCTTTTCCTTCCTCCTTGGTTAGAGATAAACCCTTCATGTCTTCCAAAAGAGCACCAATGATACATCCCATGAAACCTGCTGATCGGAATGATTGGTGCAGCGGTGGTATCGGTTTCTTCAATGGATAGTAGTACCCATCTCTAGGTGGTTGCCAATCAAGCCACTCATCAGTAGTATATTTATATCCCAGGCCAAAAGTGGTTGAATGACGAACAGGTTGTATAGGTTCAACTATTCCTTGCAAATTAGCTCCCAAACCTTTCCCGAGCTCGAAACCAAACCAGGCCATCATATCTATGATCTTCTGACTGAACCATGGTTGCACTTCAATGTTGCCAACAAGCTCAACTGTATGGTACATCTCACCGTCTAGATGACCTCCTCCTTCTATCGCATATACAGGATGTCCCTTTTCTCCATGAACTACAACCTCTTCATGATCCCATTCAAACTTCAAGCATTGATGAAGAGTAGAGGGAACTGCTCCAGC
Source organism: Solanum okadae (assembly GCA_036553675.1). Taxonomy (NCBI): domain Eukaryota; kingdom Viridiplantae; phylum Streptophyta; class Magnoliopsida; order Solanales; family Solanaceae; genus Solanum; species Solanum okadae. Next base: position 24,777,227 of record CM071682.1, on the reverse strand, counting down.
CATATGAATCCAAGGACGACCCAGTAAGAGGTTATATGAAGATGGAATATCCAAGACCTGGAAAGCTATTGGGAAAGTAGCAGGACCAATGAGTATGTCCAAGGTTATTTCTCCGATAGTACCCCTCTGAGAACCATCAAAAGCTCTCACATTCATCTTCCAGGTTTGAATCTTTGCACTATCCACGCCTAGCCTCGTCAATGTGCTCAGAGGGCAGATATTCAAACCCGAACCTGAATCAACCAAGGCTTTGGTGATTACCTTGTCCTGATATTGAACTGAAATGTACAAAGCCTTATTATGGGTCATTCCTTCAATTGGCAACTCATCTTCATGGAAAGATATTCGATATGCCTCAAAAACCTGCCCGACCATTTGGGCTACCTCTCCTTGAGTGATGCTAGATGGGACATAAGCTTCACCCAGGACCTTCAATAGAGCATTCCGATGAGTTTCAGAAGATTGCAGCAATGATAGGATGGATATTTGAGACTGGGTTTTACTCAATTGCCCAACAATAGAGTACTCTTTTGCTTGCACCTTCTTCCAAATTCCTTGATTTTCAAGCTCTACAATTGACGCCTTGGACTTGCTAGAGCTCCCTTGCACCAAGTTTTCAGAAGTGTAAATTCTTCCCGATCTAGTGACTCCTGCTGCAGTATCTGCTTCTTCCACTTTTGTTTTTTCCTTTCTATAGTTCCATGGAACAGCATGGGTATCAAATTGGACAGGGGAAGACGCCCTATAAACAGTGAATGGAGGCTTGGGCATGGCGATCTCAACCTCAAACGGAGCACGCCTTTGCACTACCATTGGAGTCTGGGCTGTAACAGTTATTGATTCTTCTGGCTCAAGGACCCAGATGGATTTCTCCCAATCCGAGGTATGATCAACTTCTACCATGTTGACCTGATGGTTAGGCAGAGGGTTGTTTGCAACATTTGGTGCTGGATCTTTGAGTTGGATGGTTTTGGTATCAATCAGCATTTGAACTTTATCTTTCAAGGCTCTGCAAACTTCAGTAGTGTGACCTTTCATCCCAGAATGGTAGGCACAAACCTTGTTAGGGTCATACCATTTTGCACGGACATCCACAGGCAATGCAGGAACTGGGGTGACATAGCCAGCCTCTTTTAGTCTCTCATAAAGTTGGGCTATGGGTTCAGCCAGAGGGGTATAGTTCTTCGTAGGTCTTCTTTCATATGGTGGTCTGCTTCGGTAGTTTGGTGTTTGAGTGGGTGGTGGGGTTTGGAAGTACGATGGCTGGGCATTATAGACAGGGTATGAAGCTTGTTGATATTGAGGAGGAGCATTTTGGTAATATACTGGCATGGGGTTGGGAGATATAGGTGGTGGAGCTGAAGGGTATGGAGTTTGGGGATATGGAGATGGAGGTGGGGTTGTTGATTGGTACTTATAAGGAGTTCTGGTCCCCTGAGCCATCATGACTGAGCCTGTTTTCTTTCGATTTTCTGTCATTCCTCCGGATTGCAGAGCTTTGTTGGTGGCTTGCAGGGCCTCCAGATTGATGATAGTCCCATTTTTTATGCCCTCTTCGATCCTTTCACCTAGCTTGATAATTTCGGCAAAACTTTTCTCAGCTACAAGCATCATCCTATCATAATATTGTGGTTCTTGAGCACGGATGAAGTAGTCTTTCATCTGAGATTCTTCCATGGGAGGTCTGGCCCTAGCCGCCTCAGACCTCCATCTTATTGCATAATCCCTGAAAGATTCACTGGGCTTTTTCTTCAGGTTTTGGATGTAGAACCAATCAGGTGCATTTTCTACATTAAATCCAAACCTGTTCATGAAGTCTGTTGCCATGTCCACCCACTCATCCCATTTCCGAGGGTCTTGTTCAATATACCAAGATAGAGCCTCTCCGGTGAGACTCCTCATAAACAACTTCATGAGTATCCTCTCATCTCTCCCCACCCCTACAAGCTTGTCACAGTACATTCGCAGGTGGGCTTTGGGATCTCCAATGCCATTAAATAGTTCAAACTTTGGAAGCTTGTATCCTTCAGGCAGTTCTACGTCTGGATGTATACATAAATCCTCGTAGCTCAATCCTCCCAACCTCTTGCTTCCTTCCACATGTTGCACCCTGTTGGCCAAGTTATCTAATCTCTCAGTCAGGGTTTTTATCAGAATGTCCTTTTGGGAGGACTCTGATTCTAGGTAGTTATGGGTCAAGGGAGCAGTTTCCACATAAATGGGGTTGAGGTTGTTATTTCCAGGAGTATATGAAGGATTTGCATTTGGAACTGGTTCTGGAATAGTTGGCTTAGTTTGTTGGTGGTAGTGGTAAAATGGGATTTGGGTATTTTGGGCATGAAGTGGTGGGAAGATAATTGGGTGAGTAGGTTCAGTTCGGGGTACATTAGTTGGGGGATTGTTTGGCATGGTTGTTTGGTTAGAATGAGGAGGATTGTCTATATTTTCGCCAAATTGGGTTCCAAGAGAAATAGATAACTTGGCCAAATCGCGCATATGTGCTACTTCTTCTTCTAAATCTGCAATCTTGCGCTCAAGCCTAAGGACGAGGTCACTTGGAAGTTGCCCACCCTCAGAAGTTTCTACTCTTTCGTTGCTGCTGTTGTTGTCAACCATTTTACCCTTGTCTGTTCTTTGAGGAGGAGAAGGGGGGGTCCCTTTTGATCGTGTATGTGCCAGAATGAAAAGCAGATCAACCTTAGGAATGGGAAAAACAATGGAATCAACAGAAAACAGTGTTAGGGGATTAGAGCAAATAATAATAATAATAGCACATTGTTTGAAATAAACGTCCTAGATGCAAGGGACCTCGTTGAGCCAGAGGTAGGCCTAAGACGCCATATAAGTGATGCATAATGATTAATTCAAGCCTTATTTGCCAAATGGAGTTTAGAGTTAGAGAAATAAAACGAGCTTCATATATTGAATAATTCAATTTATTACATCAACTAAAGCAAAGCTAGAAATAAACTAAAGGGCCAGGGATAACATGGGGAAATAAAAATCCTAAGAAACAGGATCAATGCTGGTCTCCAATGTTAGGCATAATTTGCTGCCTCATATCTGGAGTGATCTCATAGTCGCGGTTGAGGAGGTTGCGAGCCCATCTTCTTTCTTTTTCATCACCAAAACCCGGAAGACCTTCTTCGCTCAAATCTGCATGCTCTGCGTCTTCTAAAAGCCACACATAATATTCTGGTGTGCAGAAGGGTCTATGCTCTCGAACATCAATAGTTACTACTTTTTCCCACCTTCGTAGTATGGTGCCCACTTGTGGTATCTCAGACCCAAAATCATACCCATATTGGCCCATATGGGATCGTAGAGGTATCATTTGGATTTGACCAAACTGTCGGAGGACTCGGAGTGGTGCGTATGGTTGCACGCCATTTAAACCAATGAGCTCGATAAAGTAGAGTTCATTACCTCTTATAATGACACGACGAGGCTTCAACCAATAGTATTTCCATTGAATGTTGATGGCTGAACGTTCTCTCAAATACATAAACCAGTCATCCGTTCCCACAGGGGAAACAAAATTTTTCATCCTTAAGGTATGATTGATGACTTTATTTCCCATAGTCCCTCTAAGAATGTCTACCGAATTAGCCCTTTGATAGAAGTGCTCAACAGCCCAGAGTTGCAATAAAAAATTACACCCCTCGAAATACCTTTTGCCCTTGGTACATTTGGTGAGTGCCCTTATAATTTCTGCTAGTATCATGGGCACTATAGTCTTTCCGCCTCGAGCCATCATACGGACCACATAACTTAGGCTAGTGTGTATTTTTCCTCCTTCTCTAGGAAAAACTAATGAGCCCAACAGTGCGACAGCGAAAGCATTAAGACGGTATCTTTCCCACTTCGCAGGAGAGCAAGCAAATTCTCTGTGAAAGTTTTCATGGCCTTCCTCGTCTCCAAAACGTGAGTATAGAAACTCTAAAGAAATCCAACCCTCTTTCAGACAAAGCAGATTCGGATTATGATGCATGCCTATTTGTTTCAGGAAGGACCTTGGAGATGGCTTGTGTGGCACAATCATTTCACGATCTCTGAAAGGAAGACCAAGAAACCCACCAATCTCTTCAATCGTCGGGGTTAGCTCAAAATCCCTGAATTTGAACACTAGCCTCTCAGAATCCCAAAACTTCAACAGTGCCTTGATCAAGTGCCGGTCTGACTCGACGGAGATTAAAGCAGTAAGACCACCTAGTAGTTCGTTTGCCTCCAACTCTCTATTCCTTTCAATATCTTTCCACCAGACCTTCAAAGTAGGATTCACTTTGACTACCATTTGCGTGTTTGGAAAATTAGGAAATGCCATGACTCTGCAAACAGACAACAAACAAAAAATCTAAACTCCATATTGGCAAACTTGGCTTAATTTAATTATTATGACCACATTGACACATAAGTATGCAATTTTGTCTAAAGGGTGTTGGGGCCCTTTAGACAATAGGGTGGCTACTAATTATGTGGATTGACACCAAGGTTCAAACCACCTAGGGTTTATGCGTCATGTATGACCTAATCAAGATTTCTAAGAGTTGGCTTGACACGGACTTGAAAGGGATTCTATGCGAGAAGGCTCGTGGTTTCACGGTAGTAGAACTATCCGTTACGTCCACGCATATGCCGACTCTCTATAATTGGGTGTTTGAAAAGAATTGGAGTAGTTGTGAGAGGTGCAAAGGCACAACATCACGGTAACAAAATAAAAAAGAGGAAGAGGGTCCCAATTGGGGGAAGTATGAACGGGATGTCAGTTTATCAAAACAGTAACATTTAGCACTTAGGTGAAAAACAGTAACACATAGGCAGTTTTTATGAAAGCGGTAAATAAGTAAATAAATACGCGCATAAATAAAAGGAAGTAAACATATAAAATAATAAAGAATAAAGCAAATAAGGAAAGATGGTGTGGGATCATGCAAACAAGTAAACAAATAAGGGAGAAAGGGAAAAGGCGAAACATGGAAATGAACAAATAAGGAAGAAGGGAAAGGGGTGAAACATGAAAAACAGAAAATAAATAAGAAAACAAATAAACAAGGAAAACGAATAACAACTTAACATGCTACTAATCAAACAAACAATGAAATAACTCAGTAAACCCCACATAAAGCATGAAACACGTAATGGTTAGAACCTAATATCCCCAGCAGAGTCGCCATTCTGTCGCGCCCCGTTTTTCTCAAAACGGGTTTTGGGTGCACGACCTAACAACTCTTTTGGGTTTTGGAGCATTGAAGAATCGCCACCTAACGAATTAAGGCGCGTTAGGGCACCTATCTAACCTAACTAAGTCTAGCTAAGGTCTACGAACCAGAGATCGGGTAAGGGTTCAAGTTACCTCGAGGGGAAGGTGTTAGGCATCCCTCGAGGTCCACAAATGTGGGTCCCGGCCGTATCTCATGCAATATGTGGGGGTTACAAGTAGCAAGTATGGTCACTTCATTTATTATTTATTTAATTAGCATGGTGACTAAGTGATAAATGATAATTAAGATCATTTCAATTATTTATTTAATTAATTAAGCGTGCAAAAACTAGATGATAACAAAATTAAGCAATTAAGGGCACTTTAATCATTTCAGCTAATTAGATAGACATGCGAAACTAAGTGATAACATAATAAATAAATATTACACAATAAATAAAGAGATGAGCGAGGGGATAGAAATTTGCACAAGTAAATAAGCAAAACATTTTTTTATTTTAATTTATTTAAACTATCCCAAATAAATATAAGTATGAAACAAGTAAAGGGATAAGGAAAGGGGAGACTCTGAAGGACTTTCGGATCAGCACTCGACTTTTCTTTATTTCGGTCGGCTTCTCGTAGGGACAGACAAAACCAAGGTTTGTCCTTAAGACCGAGTCGATGTCATCATATCCATAGGGCCTAAACTACCCCTACCCCACCACTGCATGCTTTTCGTCTCTAAAAGGTGTCTAGCGTCCCACGTAAGATCCAAGAGGCATTGGACTACTATTAGGGTGGATATAGACTAAAATAAAATATAATAGGCCCACCTAGACAACAAGTCAAACAATTAGGACGACATTTAGCACATAAGGTCTCAAGTTGGCCTCTAAGTTTTAATTAAACATACCGACAAATACAAGTAATGTGAAGGTCGCATGCGAAGTGTGTGACATACAAAACAATTAATATAACAATAAAATTAAATAATTTAAGGGCAATAAATTATTACCAGGGCAAATCTTATTTAATTATTAGATATTTAAAATTAGCTAAAAAAAAATACGGGTAGAAACAACTAAAACAGTAGCAGGTTATTTTATAAATTTATCTTGACAAGGCAGATTCTAAACATGCAGGGAATGATTTATTATATTTTTTTTAAAATGACAGCAGGTAATAAAGTGATTAGCTAGACATACGGGAATTATTAGAATATAATTTTAACAAGTAAATTTTCTTTAGTCTTATTAACATTGAGAGAAGTTTTCCTATAGACATGATTTCTAAGTGTTTGAAAAATTGCAAATATTGTAGCTCTTATAGGCATGGTATCTAAGTGAATATGCTGAAATTAATTACTAATCCTATAGGTATACTTTCTATATAAAGATATAATAATATTCAAAGACCTGTAGGCATGATTGTCTAGACACCAAATAACATATAAAATAACACTTATCTTTATGAGCATGATTTCTAAGTGAACAAGCTGAAAAGTTATTAACATACGAAGGAGTACAGACGGCTGACTGATTAATTAGCACTCTAAAATTATTGTAACTTAGTTTTAACATGCAAAAGTTATTAGATTCTAATTATTTTAAAACTCATTAACATACTTAAAGTTACTAAATAAAATTATTAGGCCTGCTGAAAGTAACGCTATAGTCAGAGATCTCCGCATAAATTATCACATAAGCGCATTTCCCGATCGTAAATTTCATATGTTAGCTAGTTCAGATTAAAGGTAAAACAAAATTACAGGCGATCAAAGGCTTGAGATTAGATCGGTTATTATAACACAATTACTGATTTTAGCTAAGCAGTAGACAGATTTTTATGACAATCTTCATACAAAAAAATGGAATAAAAGACACAATTAGCACGTATAACCCCTCCCCCCTTAGGCGATCCCCAAGTTATATCACATATATAGAGAGATAGTGTTAGAGTTATACACACTATTACAAGCCAAAATAAAGAACAAATGAATAAAATATGCAACATAAAAATAAGCTTAAATAATAGCTTCATCCGAAATTCTTCTAGGAGACTCTTCTACATCTTGATCTCTAAGTTCAAAACCTGCTCAAAGGGATAAAGTAACACATACATATATAATGACAAAATAATCACGTCATCAAATATTCACAGCAACAAATCACTTTCCGCAACACACATAAGAAATCGAAACAAATAAAGAAATATCGTGGAAATCATCACACTTAGGAAGAACGAAAACTGACCCGTGCTTCCTTTACTGAATAAAATCCATTTTGGATTTATGCATAAAAGAAATTAAATAGTGATGCAAAGCGGAAAAAGGAAATAGTGATGCAAAACAGAAATTAAATACATGTATGAAGAGCACCAACCGGTTAAGCAGTTTAAAAAATATCAGCAATGAAGACGAGTTAATTCCACACTATTCGACCCGAACACAGCAAAATACTTCTTTAAGGTTCGCCAAAAACATCTTTCCCAGCAAAGAGTAATATTTTTTAGTAACTTAGTATGTGAGCCAAAGTTAGGATGTGAGAGTGTAGAGGTGTTCTACCGTGTGTCAGAGAGTGTAAAAGTGTGTCCAAGAAAAGAACTAGGAGGTCTCTTTATATAGTGAAGGGAAAGGCACATAATAGAGGAAAAGAAATAATTAAGGAGTCAATTATATCATGCTTTCCTTAAACAACAAGGAGTATAAAATCAGTCCCAAAAATTAATTATTCTTTTTACCAAATATAAACAAGTAAGAAATTTAGATAAGCTTAATTAAGGTGAGAAATATTTACTAACATATATCTTCCTTATTAAGAAGGAAGCCGAACAAATCAGACTTATTAATTTATTTTTTTACCAAATAATGAGCAACTAAATATGGCAAAGAAATAATTAAGAATTACAAATAGTGCAAGAAACGGTTAGCATATATAAGGAAAGCAATAATCATTTAATATTATATTACCCCTAATGAACACGTAAGAGACTATATTAATGCCAAGGTATGAATTAACCACACCATCAGTTAAATATTAGCAATAGGAAATTTACAAGGAAAGATATATTATCTAGCCTTAATTAACTCAAGACTTATTGTAGCTAGAGATGTCCGACGACTTGTACAACTTAGTTATAAGCAAAGTAATAATGGTTAATAGCATATGGAAGTCGGAATCACGTTAGAGGGATACTTTGGCTAAGCAATTAGCTAAATTAACGGATTTAAGAGATCCTAACATGAACAATTAACACATCAATAATTACACATAGATTGGGGCGTCATTTACGATAAAATCAATCCAAGATAATTCCAGCTAACAGTAATATCAAATTATCAAGGAAAAAGATAATTATTTTAGGAAGAACCAGAATTCTCAATCAATTAAGACCTAAGTTGTGATTTTACCATACAGAAACTAATCCAAGTAATTCATAAACTAAGAAAAAAAATATTTATATAAATGCAGAGAATGTCCAAACCATCAATTAGAGCAAACTCTTTGCAGCAAGTATAATAAAACTTCCCAATTTAAAGCCTAAGGACAATGGATACGAAATTTGAATGACATATCGAAAGATTGCAGTGGTAGTAGATCACAAAACAAATAAACTTTTCTAAGAATTATGATAAAACATATAATAATCATATACCAAAACAGGCAGTAGACACAGAGGACATATGAAATTCAACTCCAAAATCTCATCTTAAATGCAAACCACTGTAGAACTGAAAATACGGCTTTAGAGTTAATCGGAAACTTACTTGGATGGATCTGTTGAAGATCCATCTCTTAACAAAGCTCCATATTTAAAGAACTCTATCGACCTACGTTGCATGACCGGAATTTTAAGCCAGAGCAATCTTAGCATGGAATTTCGTTGGTGATTGGCCGCTTTGCCGAAAAACAGGGCAGGCGAGCGAGCTGCTGCTGTGTTCTCGCCGGTGGCTGGCTGCTGGCGGTTCACGCGAGAGGAGAGAAAGAGCAGTGGGAGGCGACTGGGCATCGCCGGCTGGAGCTGCTGCTCGCTGGTGGCCTCGCCTGGCTGTCTCCGTCGGCTGGAGCTGTTGCCTCGGAGCTTGCTGCTGTTTTCCTTGCTAGCTGCTGCTGGTCCTGCTGGTCCTGCTCGCTGCTTCTGCCGGATGGAGCTGCTGCTGTCACCGGAAAAAGAAGAGAGGAGAAGAGACGAAGAGCAGCAGCCTCGCTGCTACTGCTGCTGCTGCTGGAGAGAGGAGGGAAAGGAGAAGAGGCGAGGGCGAGAGAGGGACGGCTGCCACCAGCAGGTGGTGATGAGTTTTTACCGAAAAAAAAATAAAATAAAAATGGAGATGAGTGTTGAAGGGAGGCGGCTGATCTGTTGAGAGAGGGAGAGAGAGGAATAGCTTTAGGGTTGAGCTCCTTTAGGACTAAAATAGGAAGATAAAGGTTTGACAAACCTGAGCCGTTGGATCTATGAAATTGAACGGTTAAGATATAATTAGAGTTCTTGAAATGAGTGAACGGTTGAGATTAAAAGAGATGCTCTCAGATTTGGGTTTTTAAAAAGGCTAAAATTGAAATAGCAATTGATTTGAAGGGGCTAGAATTGAAATGAATAGGTGGCTATCATTGAAATAGAATTTGAAGTGAGATGGTTAGAATTAGAATAAGATCGGCTAGAAATTAAATGACTTTGAGGAAATCTTAAGAAATGCTATTCAATTATCATACTACAAATATTATAATATTTTTTATATAATTAACATCACTTAAATTTTAAAACATTTGAATAAAATAATTACTTTGAGTTTACTAATAATTTTAAAAATATCTTAATAATATTATGATAATTTTATAAAGCACATATACTAAAATGTACAAATTTTAGCCAAAATCAATTAAAATCTTAAACTCGAAATATATTCTTAAAAACACGTATTTAATCGAATAGCAATCCAAAAGGTTAAAGGTCGGTCAAAATTGGGTGTCAACATTCATGTAAAAGTTTCTATCCATACGTAACAATAAAGTTAAAATAGAAAATGTAGTGACACCATTCTTACTAATAGATAGTTACTTATTTTTTATTTTTTTTTGACAATTTTGGTTATATTTTCTTTAAAATAATTATTGCCTCGAATTTTTTTTTAAGCTTTATTTTTAATTTTAAAAGATTGGAAATTTTATGTAAAAAATTTTAATAATAGAAAAAATGATTTATTTAACTTTTATCATCATCAATACTACTAATTTTTTTGACGTTTTTTCTTAATCTTCATCTTATCATTAATGTTATTTATATAATTTTGTTTAATCACTTATTTTTTCTTTTTTAACTCTTTTATATATATAAAGTTGGATATGTAAATGATGATGTGACATTTCTTAGAAGTTAAGATTACTATTTATCTAATTTCTCCAATTTTTGAGTTCTTTTGTCATACCTAATACAATATGTTTTATTATAATTACATTCAATATAGTAAACAACATGTTCTAGGAATTAAAACAAAACTATCATTTCAGAAAAATAAATGTTAAATTATAATTTTATTATGATTAAGGAAAAATAAAGATATTATTTCAATATCCCATAACCACATTCAATACATTAGAAATTAATTGGATATAACTGTAAATGGAAAATGAATCACGATTTAAGGAAAAAAAATGTTTGCAATACCATAATAATTAAGGAGAGAGTAAGATATTATTTTAATATCCTAATTCGGAACTTTTAATCTACTACTCAATTAAAAATAGAATGCATTTAATAACATCAAAAAGTTATTAGTTTAATATTTTTTCTCATTGTACTAATTCAATTCAATCAAACTTAATTTTAAAGATAAAATAACAGCTTCATTTTAATTGTTGTCAATATATTTGAAAAAATTATTGTGAAAAGGCTTTTCTTGCACCTTATTTTAATTTTCATATACTATTATTATTTTTTCTGTCATTTTTCAATGAATTTTATTTCAATTTAAAATTTAATGTTTATTCTTAAAACTCTGACGGTACAAATGAAGGTGGAGTAAAATATAATAAATGATGATTCTTTTACTAAATAAGAAGATATAACGAAATTGAAAGGGTGACGTTTTTTTTTTTTTTTGGTAAATGGATAGGAAATTCTATTAAGGTATCTTTGTGTCATTATTCAATATATTTTTAATATAAATTTCATTTGTTGATGCATTTGTTTAGTACTCCCTCTGTCCCTAATTACTTGTTTACTTTTCCTTTTATAGTTGTCTCTAATTACTTGTCCATTTTGACAAATCAAGAAAGAATATTTTTTTACGTATTATACCCTCAATTAAATGACCAATTACTTTGAAAATTGCAGAACTTTTCATCTACTTCATAATTAATAGGGGTAAAATGATAAACTGACTATGTCATTAATTGATTTCTTAATAAATGCGTAAATTTAAAAGTGGAGAAGTAATTAGGGACAGAGAGAGTATTACAGTCTTATTTGACATTATGAGATATTTCTTAGACATTTAAGGAGAATGGTAGACCGAAATATATATTATATATTAAAGGATGAACTTCATGCAATGGAAGAATTTGTTATTAGCAAATATATTTTAACTTATTTGATAAAAAATATATTCTTCCTCATTTAATAGATGTAAAATTTGTGAAGCTTTATTTTTTTTCACAATCTTCATATTATTAAGACAAATAATAATATTACGATTAAACAACAAAGTAAATATAAAATTAAAAATAAATATTTAATTTAAATGATCGGGCGAAGTGCGGCCAAGTTCTCTAATTTAAAACAAAAAAGTAAAATTTAAATGGGTCTACTATAGAATTCCTAGAAATCCAACTTGAAAAATTAAGCTAAAAATGGGAAAAAAAAAGTGAAATAAATTTAATTGAGAGTTATCCTTTGTCTGTCCCATTTTAAGTGAGACTTTTTATTTTTCGAGAATCAAATAGTTTAAGTTTAACCATAAATTTGCGTATGATATCTTCATATTTGGACAAATTAGATAAATAGTAATGTTAGCTTCTAAGAAATGTGACATCATCATTTACATATCCAACTTTTATATATATAAAAAAAGAGTTAAAAAAGAAAAAATAAGTGATTTAAGAAAATTATATAAATAACATTAATGATGAGATGAAGATTAAGAAAAAACGTCAAATAAATTAGTTGTATTGATGATGATAAAAGTTAAATAAATCATTTTTTCTATTATTTAAATTTTTAACATAAAATTTCCAATGTTTTAAAATTAAAAATAAATGTTAAAAATTTTAAAAAAAATGGAGGCAATAATTATTTTATTAAAGAAAAATATGTGTAGAAAAAGTAGAAGTAGATGAAGCCAAATGAGTAATAATAATAATTCTAATAAGGACTAATGAGTAATAATAATAATTCTAATAAGGACTAATGAGTAATAATAATAATTGCAATGTTAGTCCTTGGTGTTAGTCCTTCTATTAATGTACAATTGTTTTTGCACATTGTACAACTAATTAATGCAGTGAAAAGTTAATGTACAAAATTGTATGCATATTGTACAAGAGTATTAATGCAATGTTGGTCCTTTCCAACTCTCACTTCTAGAGTATTATTATTATATATATATATATATATATATATATATAATGCAATGTTGGTCCTTTCCAACTCTCACTTCTAACTCTCACTTCTAGAGTATTATATATATATATATATATATAATGCAATGTTGGTCCTTTCCAACTCTCACTTCTAAATAAGAAGTAATATAAAAAATGGATAAATAGAAAATAGATTTATTATTGATTATTTAAAATATATTTAGTCACCGTAGAATTAAATGGGTCTAAATATAAGTATTGACATGTGTCTATATATTTAATTAATTAATTAACATTATTTAATACTAATTTATTATTGTTTATTTAAAATTTTGTGTAACTACAGTAGAATTAATTTGGTCTAATAAATGGGTCTAATTGTAAATATTGACATGTGTCTATATTTATTTAATTAATTATTGATTATTTAAAATTAGTTAAACTTTTTTTTTTTTTTAAATTTTTGGTGTTGACATGTGTCGTTCTAATTTTAATTATTGACATGTGTCTATATTTATTTATTTAATTATTGATTATTAATTATTTAAAATTCTAAAAATTTATGGTGTTGACATATGTCATTTTTTCTTCTCCTTTTATATATAGATAGATTTTCAATTTAAATCATCAGAACAAAAAGTGTTATTTTTTATTATTTTAAACTATATATCAATTCAAATCATAATAAATAAATTGAAACAGAGGGAGTAAAGTAAAGAGGGTTGAACCAGCTGTAAAAATCTGTGAATGATTGCAATCATTATCTTACAACTTGGATACCAATTGTGAAGTGATTGAATTGACAGCAAATAATAAGAAAATGACTAAAGTAAATAAAAATGGGACATGTATCGATCGGTTTAATTTATTAATTCGGTTTATTGGTTTTTTGTTTTTAAATATGTTAAATCAATAAGATATTTTTAATCATTTTTTAATAGTTAACGATTTGATTTTTTATTTAACCAATACGAAATTGCTCTTCAAATAAATATATGTCTTCTCCAACAATTTAGCGCAACAAAATAATAATGTAATTTTACCTAATACTCATAAAATAGAAATACTAATAAAAAAGAACTATACAAGTGCAACTCAAATGAATGAATAAAGACAATAATGTGACTTAAAGGCTAAAACCCAAAGGTAATAATCAATAATGTATTAAATTATTATTTAATATATATGTAGTGATAAAGTAGTACATTACTACATACTTAGTAGGCGTTTGGCCATGAGATATCATATCACGATATGATATTGTGAGATGAAATTAGCGTTTGGACATGCGATTTTACGTTTATTCCATTTCATTATTCCATATCATGAGATGTGATTCCATATTCTCCAAAAACCATGATATGGAATTATATGAGAATTCCATATCATGATTTGAGATATTTGAATACAAAAATTGATCCACGAGTTTATATTTTGTTAAAACAACCTCACATTTATATCTACTTACCATTTATTTCATATGTAAATAAAATTTACAATCACATCATTATTTTTTAAAATTTATTATTTTCACCGACATAAAATTTATTATTCTCACCAACATATAATCACTTTAACTCACACCAATCGATTATTGAGTAATAAATTTGTTCTGTTCATTTACTCCAACACTTAATTTATTACTTCTACCGTTTTTGTATTTATCACAATTATAGTTATATCTATTTGAATATGGAGTGAAAGGTGTTCTCTTCATTTACTCTAATAAATTGATATGAAAGTTAGGTTGGAATTATGCTATTTTATAAATTTTTGTTTATTTGATAAGATTGAATAAACAATTGAGGTTATTTTAATAGTTTTACAACTTATGTGATTCTTATATTTATGAGAAAATATACAACACAAAAATTTTATATTGCATGTCCAAACAAAACTTTAAATTCATCTCATGATTCCATATGGCATGGCCAAACAGGACCTTAATGAATTATTGATTTATTCAATAACCTAATATGAAAAAATCAAAAACCAAACCAATAACGAGATAATTTCTTTTTTCAATAAATCAATAACATTTTTAAAAAAAATCTGATACACCTAAATAAAAGAAAGAAATATCTTCAAATAGATCCAAAGCCGCAGTTTGTTCACATGGCCCGCCAAGTGTTTATTCTATTTAATTAAATGTGTAACGGCTGCCCATTATATATACGAACCTTCCTATCTCTTTCTCTCAAACACCTATTCTTATTTCTTTCTCTTCATAAAACTCCACAAAATTAATTCTAAGCATGGCCAAAGGACTCAAAAAGTTCAAATCAGTATTTTAAAAAATGCAATCTTTCAAACTAGGCCATACCTATTCATGCTCCGACCACGATTCGTATTGTTCTAACAAGGACCTACATCCAGTCTACGTTGGTAAGTCACGTCGTCGATACTTAGTCAGATCAAACGTTGTCTGCCATCCACTCTTCAAAGAGCTTGTCGAAAAGTCAGGAGATTCAGATGATTCCATTGCCATCACATGTGAAGTTGTTCTCTTCCAACATTTGCTTTGGATGCTCGAAAATGCCGATCCACAACCCGACTCATTGGATGAGCTCGTCGAGTTTTACTCTTGCTAAAATTATTTTTCTACGTATGTATAATAATTGCGGGAATATATTCATCTTGTAATAAAAATCTAGCTCTTACATGCATGGTTGGAGTGATGATTAGCCACCATGTGGTATATACAAGTCAAAATCTTTTTCTAGAGTAAGAATTTCTAAAGGTAGAAAGTCAATAGTGAATCCAGGATTCAAAATTCAGAAAGGTGAATCCAAGATTGAGAGTCATCGAATTCAGAGTGAATCATATTTTATTATACTCTACTTTTTTCTTTTTTCTATGTATACATAATTCGAAGTCTCCACATTTTTTTATTGAGTCCGGAGCCTAAAGGGCAAAAAAAATTGTCAAAAATTCCAAAAGGGCACATCACTTTTTATTTTAACCAAAAGGGCAAAATCGCTGCGTCAGCAGCGATTTTCCTCTGACAAAATGACAAAATCGCTGCCCTAGCAGCGATTTCGTCTAAAAATTTTTTTTATTTATTTTTAATTAAAAATCACTGCCACAGCATCGATTTTGTTAAAAAAAAAAAAAAAAAAATTTATTAAAAATCGCTGCCACAGCAGCGATTTTGTAAAAAAAAATTTTAATTAAAAATCGTTGCGATTTTGTAATTTTTTTTAATTAATAATCGCTGCTTTTTCTTTAAAAAAACTAAAACGGCACATCAAAAAAAAAATTAACCAAAAGGGCTTCTGACAAAATAAAAATCGCTGCATATTTTCTCAAAAAAAAAAAAAACTTTTTTTCTTCAAAATCGCTGCTATAGCAGTGAATTTGGTTAAGAATTTTAAAAAAAAAGTTTTTTTTGAATTTAATATTCTTTTATTATTATTTATGATATATAATTCAATTTTCCTCATGCTTCAACAATTTTATTGAGTATACTGTCGTCTTGTTTATCATTTTTATATTATTAATAAGTAATAATAGGCATGAAAATAATAGCACTCGGCATGAAAAACGCTGCCCCTGCAGCGATGTGTAAGGAAAAAAAAAATTCTGACTTAAAATCGCTACCACAGCAAAAAAAAGAATTTTTTTTTTTTTACAATGGCAGCGATTTTTAATTAAAAAAAAATAAAAAACTTTTTTAGACGAAATCGCTGCTAGGGCAGCGATTTTGTCATTTTGTCAGAGGAAAATCGCTGCGTCAGCAGCGATTTTGCCCTTTTGGTTAGAAAAAAAAGTGATGTGCCCTTTTGGAATTTTTGACAATTTTTTTTGCCCTTTAGGCTCCGGACTCTTTTTTTATTATATACTACTATTTCTGTATTTTGTCTATGTATATATAATTTGAGATCTCCACATTTTATTCTATACTACTCCTCCGATTTCCTTTTATATGAGTTGGTTTGACTTGACACAAAGTTTAATAAAGAAAAAAAATATTTTAGAAATTTGTGGTTTAAAATAAGTAATAAATATTTATATGACTAAAAATCATTTCATTAAAGGTAAAATGAATATTTTAAAATTAAATTATTAGTTAATATAAAAATGTATCATTCTTTTTTAGATTGACTTAAAAAAGTAAATTATAAAAACTAGACAGGACTTTTTTCTTTTGTCTATGTATACATAATTTGAGATCTCCATATTTTATTATATACTAGTATTTTTTCTTTTGCTTAGGTGTACCTAATTTGAAACCTCTTCCATATTTGATGTAAGAATGATTTGCGAAGGAAAATAGAGTCAAAACTTTGCAAGTTTTAAGATAACAACATTGACAATTGGCCAAATTATTCATCTAGCTAGCTTTTAAAAAATGTAATTGATCTATGGTCATATCTAATTAGCTTGTCAGATCAAGGTTGCAATTTGTAAAATAAAATGCTCATATTTCGCTAACTAACAGCTTCGCTAGCGTTTAGAAGATGTACAAATTAGACGTGTCAAAATAAGTTCAAATATAGGTAACTCGTCTAATTTATTTAGAATTTTATGGGTTGGGTTTAATCTAAACTTAT
Source organism: Solanum okadae (assembly GCA_036553675.1). Taxonomy (NCBI): domain Eukaryota; kingdom Viridiplantae; phylum Streptophyta; class Magnoliopsida; order Solanales; family Solanaceae; genus Solanum; species Solanum okadae. Next base: position 24,759,894 of record CM071682.1, on the reverse strand, counting down.
TCAAAGCTTAATACATTTTAAAAGAATCTTCAATTGAGTCCAATTTAATCTCCAATTTTAACCCGTTTTGAAACTTTTTATTCGCATTGATGTAATGTATGTTCCTATATTGAAGGTACAAATCATTATCTATTTTATATCTTATAGAATTTATCTATCCATTAGTACCTTTTTAAAAATAATTTATTGAGTTGAAATTGAAATTATGGTTATAAAACTTAAAGGGAAAATACATAAAAAAAACCCCTTGAACTTGGCAGAAAAACTTACTTTAGTACTTTAACTATACGGATGTTTATTTACCCCCTAATCTCATTTAAAGTGAATAAATACCCCCTTAATGCTGATGTGGCATAAAGAAAATAGTCAAGCGTGTCTTTCTTTTTTATTAAAGAATTGGTCCCACTAATATATGTATTATATAATTAAAAATAAATAAAAATCACCCATCCCTACTTTCATCTTCTCCAAACCCACCCACCCCCAATCCCCTTTTTCTTCTTCTGCAAAACCCCCTAGCCCTTTTCACTTATTTTGAACTCCTTATCTCGCCCCCTTTCTCCTTCTTCGAACAACCCCATTGTACCCTACTTCACTTGCATCTTAATCTTCATCTTCTTCTTTTTTCCAGATCTACTAAAGAGAGAAAAATCATTAAACTTCATTCCGATCAAACTTGAGATTTCTGTCAAACAAAAGAAAATTTCATCAACATATTTTTATGATTTCAAAAATTATGATTGTTGTATGTCATGAAAAAAATAAGGGTCTTTGAAGATGGAATATTGGAATTGTTTTTTTTTTTTAACTAAAGGGTCAAATTCATCTACATTTTCAGTTGATTTATTTGTCCTCAAATACCAAAGAGAGCAATAAATCGATAAAAAATTCAATGTAGGTCCATATTTGTTGCAATCTCACATCAATGGATATTGATAGAAAATGTATGAAAATTTTCTCAAAAGAAATTGGTGAAATTGTTAGAAGATATTGAGGTTGAAAATAGAGAAGCCATTGGTGAAAATTAATGATAATCAAGCAAGAACTGAGAAAACACTAATCGAGATGGAAGGTAGTGCATCCATTGGAGAGAGAAGGGAAAAAAAAATTAAATTTTAAAAATTGATTTCTGACATGGGAGAGAGAAGAAGAAGGGAAGGAAAAAAAACAAAATTTTAAAACTGATTTCCAACATGGTTCTGACGTGGCAATGATGTGGCGTTGATATGACAATGACTTGGCGCGTGTGTAATATACTTGCCATTGTGAGACTGGTTTTGTATTCTTAGGGTGGTATTTATTCACTTTAAATGAGATTAGGGGGGTAAATAAACATCTGTATAGTTAAAGTACTAAAGTAAGTTTTCCTGCCAAGTTCAAGAGGATTTTTATGTATTTTCCCAAACTTAAATAACAAAATGTTAAATTTTTGGAGATTAAGCGGGTCAGGATCCAACCAATTTTTAGTCCATTTGAGTCCAACCCATTTGATCCCAAAATAAACTTGAGCGGGTCAAAATCCAATCAAATTTCTATTTCAATCCCATTTAATTAATATATTCGATTTCAACTCCACCCATCCATTTAACACCCCTAGTACACCTATATGATTATCTCTACGATCTAAGTACATGTGATATGGTCAGATCACAACGCACATAAGCATACATGATTTATTGAAGAAATTCTAAGAGGTGATTATAAATAACTAATACTAAAATTGACACTATTAAATAGAGCTCGGAGCCAAAAAGGCAAAAAAAATTGTCAAAAATTTCAAAAGGGCACATCAAATTTTTTTAAAACCAAATGGGAAAAATCGCTCCTGACGAAGCGATTTCCCTCTGACACAATGACCAAAAATCGCTGCCCTAAAATATATATATTTTTTGTTTTATGGTAGCGATTTTGTAAAAAAACAATTTTTTTTTATTAAAAATCGCTGCCACAGCAACGATTTTGTAATTTTTTTTTTCTTCTTTTATTTATTAAAATGGCAGTGATTTTAAGTCAGATTTTTCTTTCCTTACACATGGATGCAGGGGCAGCATTTTTCATGCCTAGTGCTATTATTTTCATGCCTATTGTTAATTACTAATAATATAAAAATGATAAACAAGACGGACAATATACTCAATAAAATTATTGAAGCATGAGGAAAATTGAATTATATATCATAAATAATAATAAAAGAATATTAAATTTTAAAAAAACTTTTTTAAAAAAAATTCTTAACCCAACTCGCTGACAAAAGTTGTCGTACGATTTTCAGGAGAGATTTTCTTCTGAAAAAAGTTGTCGTACGTTAAAAAAAAAAAAAATCGCTGCTAAGATCGCTGCAAGGCAGCGATTTTTCATCATTGTGTCAGAGGCAAATCGCTTCGTCAGGAGCGATTTTGCCTTTTTGGTTTTAAAAAAATTTGATGTACCCTTTTGAAATTTTTGACAATTTTTTTTTCCCTTTTGGCTTCGGACTCCTATTAAATAAACAAACAAGTAAAGAACACAAGGAGAGATTAAGAGTTAATATCTTAGATAGTCACTCAACTTTGAATAGTTCACTTAGAAAGTCACTCAATTTGGAGTTATTTACTTAGAAAGTCACTCAACTTTGTTTTATAACTCAAAAGTCATTCAACTATTGATGTTTCACTTAGAAAGTCACCCAACTATTTATATTTCACTTAGAAAGTCACTCAATCAATTTAAATAATTTTTTCATTAACTTTTATTTTTAACTATTTTTAAAAAAATAATAAAATATCTATTTTAATTATCTTATTGATCGGCTCCAATTATTTAATTATAATTTTTCTAAGAAAACGTATAGTAGCAATTGACCCCCCCCCCCTCCCCCCCCAAAAAAAATTCGGTTCTAGTAGTTGTAAAACTAGAATTAAATTGTTAAAAAATTATCATAAAGAAAGGTTGGAATTGATAAGAAGTAAGAAAAAAAACGGACAGTAGTAATTTTCTACTGTTTTTCTTTTTAAAGAAAAGGTAAAAACAAAAACTATATTTCAACAAAATTCAATAAAATAATTAAATAAGCATTTTTTTTTTAAAAAAAATAGTTCAATTATTTTTTGTACTTTTACAAAATTTAATGAAAAATTATTTAAATTGATTGAGTGACTTTCTAAGTGAAATATAAATAGTTGAGTGACTTTCTAAGTGAAACACTAATAGTTGAGTGACTTTTGAGATATAAAACAAAGTTGAGTGACTTTTTAAGTGAACAACTCAAAGTTGAGTGACTTTCTAAGTGAATTATTTAAAGTTGAGTGACCATCTGAGATATTAACTCGAGAGCTTAATGAGATACGGGGTTCTATGGTTATGGTAGATAATAATTCAGTTGAGTTATTCACAATAATTGACTAATTAATTTATCTAGTTCACTAATCGCATGATTGATATTGTTCATAAGCTCTCTCGATCCATATTCACCTATTTAAATTAGTTTAATGCCTATATATATATATCACCATGTAATTGTTGTTGACACTCAATTTTGGACCTCCACAATATAGATTAATCACTGAGCTTCTTAAATTTCGAACAATTTGAAATAATTAGTTTTATAGCGTTCGAAATACTTTTCAAGTAATTTTAAAGTAATTTTAGTCGCTTTTATAATTTCTAAATGATAAATATGTTTTCTTATATAATTAGTACATTTTATAAATATTCGAAAATCATCTCAAAAAGATTTTTTTTGTTTAAATATTTTACAAATTAATTTAGTTATATAATAGTTTACATTTTTAAATCATTAGTTTATAATTAAATCTATTATTTTATTTCGTTAAGATTAAGAAGCTCATTAATTAATTAATTCATCTTATTTAATTACTAGCTGAATTTACTAAATGATTCCAATTCGGCTACGTTTGTGATTTCGAATGGCTATAATCGCAATCCGTATGGCTATTTCTTAAACTCAACTCTAGCTGCATTTTTTATTGGAAAAACTACCTATATAGACATAATATACTATCATATATACATATTTTATCTCTACTTTAAAAATATTACATAGAGTACCACTTTTTAATAAATATAACATATATTTTAGAAAATTAAATCAGATACACAATTCCTTAAAAAATGGTAGTAAATAATTATCTTAAAATTACATCTCCTTAATTAGTGGGACATTAATAATTCAAATTAATTTTATCTCTGTTCAATTCAGCCGCTTCCCTCCCCAATCCCAAAACGTTTGTATCCTATTCACACTATCCCACCCTCACCCCTTCTTCCCCACTCCCACATGTATCCCTCATTACCCCTCCTTCCTTAGCAGTTCAATACACCTTTTGCATTGATTGAGTTTGTTATTTCTCCATTAAAAATATTTTAGCCGATAAATTTTAGAAATTTTACATTGTTTGAGTTTAATTTGTTATTTCCCCATTCCATTTTAATGGCTCATAATTCAAAAAATGGTATGAATCTTGTTAAGGAATTGTTAATGAACAATAAATTTTTATTTGTTTCTTTTCATAACCATTTTGTAATGGTTGTAGGATCCGACTCTTAAGTTCAACAAGGCGCAATGGAAGCTAACCAGATACAAGTATGGGTACATTTTTTTCTACTTCAAATTTTAATATATTGTTATGATTATCAAAGAATCATGGTTTAGGACATGTAAACTTTTTGGTTTTTCCGTGTATATTGTGATTTTTAAAACATTTTCTGATTTGGGGATTTACATATCATGATGAATATTTGTCAGATACAGTGGGGATTTGTTAAAAATTTTACAAATTAGGTTTTATATTTTTAAATTTGTTGTTTCTCAAACACTTTAATGTTTGAACACTCTCAAAATCGGATGATTCTCATTAAATGTACTACACATTAACAATATTATACTAAATCAAACAACATTTATTTGTTCATTTCACTAATGAATTTCTCATTGCAGGGATTGACTCTTCATATGCCAACATTCAAGTCGAGAATAGATCTAAGTATAGGAATGACCCAATCAAGATGAAAGAATTACGCCAAGCTTTAATTAACAGAAAAATTACACCATTAGATGTGCATCAAGTGCAACAATGTTGGATACACATCTGGTGTACATGTATCTAATTAAGACTTCATGTATCTGAGTTAAGATTATATGTATCTATAAGAAAAAATTTCAAATCTTCAAAGAATGGGAGAATTTTGAATTTTTTAACTTTTTTTTGGATTAATGATAAGATTAATAATCCACCGTCGTGATTTGTTCTTAAATTCGTGTGTTTCAATTACATTTCATATTTAGACACACATAGTTATATGTGTGTTTACTATGTATCTGAGATACATGATTTTGAATATAATGTATGAAATTGATACTTGATACATCGAATTAATAATAGATACATGAAATTAAAATTAGATCATATAAATAGATACATGAAATTAATATTATATCATATAAATAGATACATGAAATTCATACTAGACACATATAACAAATACATAAAATTAATATTAGATACTTCTATGATACACATGAATGTACTTGTATGATACTCATGTATCTAAGTGTTTTGTTTGTTGGATACATCATATATTGATAATAGATAAATCAAATTAATGAATTTTATTATTTTAAGAGTAATAAAATGAAATTAATCAAATTGCATGACCAATATATGCATGTTTTTTTTTGTCTTTTATTAATAATATTAATGAATTTATTATTTCAAATAATAATAAAATGAAATTAATTAAACATAGATACACTCCTTGATTTTCGCCTTATATTAAGGAAATCAGTTACAATCAATTAATTTAAACAAATAAAATCGATTTTAAAATTCGGTAGATACATGTATCTCACGAATTCAAACTCATGTATCCTAAGTATGAAATATGGTAGAAGAAGTAATATTTAAAATTATCGGGAATCTGAGTAATTAGGACCTAAACTAGTGATATTTATGTAGTTTGCCCTTTTTTATTCCTCCTAAACCCATTTTTTTCAGTCAAGTTTAAGACTAAAATTGGGCCAAATACATACTCAATTCCCAACCCAATACCAAAAGACCCAGCAACAATACAATACAACATACCAAAATCAGCCCATACCTATTCCAGCAGCAACATACGTACACCAACAACAGTACCAAAACGACCCCCACCCGTATCTTCTTTCTTGCGAGAACGAGACCCAGAATAACGCAGCAAATCCAGACGTGAAAAGCAGTCCAGCAAACGTTAGCCCAAAAAGAGAACCCGACCCGCATCTTCCTCCCTCTCTCCCTTATCCTCTCCATACTAGAATCTCGTACAATTCCAGCTCGAATTCATGCTAGACTTGTCCTTCATCCTCCAGATGTCGCAATCTCAATGCCTCATGCGTCCTAGCATCAAAATCGGGTGCCTCCCATCAGTCGTCCATTCTAATTTGTTGTGGATTTGGTGGAATCAATTGGGAATATTCTTATTTTTGGAGAAGAATTTGATTTTCTAATTCAAATTAAACCCGAATATGATCCGATTCCCCCCCCCCCCCCCCCCCTAAAAGTCAGTCGTATTTTTCCCTTATATAAACCCCATCTTCTTCATTATTTTAGAGTGGGGAAAAAGTTGGAAAAAGGCTAAATACCGGAGACTTAAGAAACCAAAAATTCATAAATATACAGTTGGATATACAAAGAAAATACGGTGGTTACATACGAAATAGACACACAAAAAGTTGAAATTAGGCAAGAGTCAGTCTTCTTAAACTATACAAATTTGGAGTCTAGCTTTTGGGTTTCTTTCCGGTCTTTTGCTCGCCAAAAGTCATCGGCATCGATTCATAGTGGTGGAAGCTTCTTTGTGCTTAGCTCATTTTCCTGGTTCGCTGACCGGAAAGAGGTAAAAACCTTTCCTTAAACTCTGTTTCGTTGGACATTTAGTTGTTGCGTTTCCTGTTTCTACTTCTTCTCAATTATGTCTTGGTGTTCTTCATGTTATAGTTGGATAAAATTGATGTTTGTTTTAGCTAAATTCTCTGTTTGTGTCGAAATCTCGTCTATTGTTCCATAGAAGTATGGCTGAAAGTCTCTAGTGTTCTATTTGTCGTCATGTATTTTTCATGTCTACATGTTCAAGCATTTTGTTGGACAGTGGTGTTAATCAAGTGTATATTTCCTGCTTGTTTTCTTGTCGATCTGAACCATATAAAAATGATCAGTTGTTGGTAAGTTTTGACAGAGTTGAGCTTATTTTTGTTGTTGTGCATAGCTTGAGGTTCATGTCTAATTGTTGCATTTTGATGGCGCTTCCTAAGATTTTGCTAAGTTCGAAATATGGTGTGAGCTGTTTTTTTTTCCTTAGAGTTTATATTTGCTAATCATTCAGTTGCCACTTTGTTCCTTTCTCTTCCATTCTTGGCATGTCTTGGTTCATGTTTGTTCGAAGTACTTATCGTCCCCTTCGATATATATATCCCTATACGTGATAGTTTAAGATTGATTTTGTCTGTCAGCTCATCTACTAGAGTAGTTATGCTATTGTGGGTCTCAATTTGTCCCCGTTAATTGGATCTCACTGATGGAATATGCTTGTTTTAGTTGGTGATTACCTTCAGTTTAATCTTGGTAGATTAGTTGGTTATGTGAGCTAATTACATTGCATTCTTGAAATTTATTCAACCATCTACAGTGTCACTGTTTGAGATTTCAAGCTTTAAACTCATTTTCCTTATCAAAGCTATTGTTTCTTAGGATGTAACATGACTTTAAATATTCAAGTAATTTTGGTTAAAGTGTATGCATGCTAGGCAGTAGGCATCAAAGTTTTTTATTTGTATTTGTTTCCTGTATGTTATTTATTAATATTGTCGTGATCTCCACATTTTTGGAATGAACATACTTTTGTCTTTTTTGGGAGCCGATTGGAAGATGAAATTTTTTAAGCTGTCTGGCATGTGCATTGGGTTATATTCCTTGTAGCTTTACTTTATTATTTATGGAAGGCATTTGAGGGAGTGTATATTAATGTTTTTTTCCTACTCTCTTTACATGTGATGCTTCGCCGAGTCTATTTGGACTCTTCCTATTGCCCCTTTGCATTTTCGAGTAACGAGTCAGTCCTCCGGTGTTCAAGAGCGAAATGGGATTGACGTATAGGTGTTTGGAGCCGATATACGAGATTGTATACACTAGTATACACCTAGTGTATACAAAAATGAGAAAATGGGCCTAAAGGCCCCAAAATTCGGTTTTGTATTTTGTTGGGCCTAAGCCCTTTTATTTTAAGTACTATTATCTTGTTAGAGCCTAGGACAGGTGGAAGATGGGTCCAAAGACCAAAGAAAGTCATCTTTCATGTGATTAGTTTAAGACAGGAAATTGGGCAAAAACCCACACATTTAGGACAAGTACTAAACATTGGGCCATTGGCCCTAAAACAGAAATTAGGCCCAAGCGCTGGCCAGATGAACATAATCAGACTTGGGCCCAAATCTCTCACTCTCTCTTTATTTTATTTGTTTTATATTTGTTTAATTGTTATTATTTCCTTATTAACTTTAAGATTTTTCTAATTCGATTTCCCTAAAGTTAACCATTTTGAATTATTCGTTTATAATACTTTGATTTAAAAAATAAAATAAGTATACTTGCTTTTCCATTTGATTTCTAAAAAAAAAAACTTGAAATATTTACTTAGTAATATTTGCTTGTTTCACTACATCAAAAATGATCATTAGCGGCAATTAATTCTTAATTGCCGTTAAATATGTATTTTTAGAGGCAATTAACACTCTTTGTATATGTCCCTAAAGCCTTTAGCGACATTGGTTCTAATGGCACTTAACTAATGCCGGTAAAGACTTTAGCACTCTTTATTAATATCAATATTTATTGCCGCTAAAAGTAGTTTTTGTTGTAGTGTTTCCCTTTTTCCCCCTTTTAATTGGTTTAAAGTCTAAGTATTGATTTCTAGCGAAGCATGCTTATATTTTAAAATTTTAGCCAAATAGTTAATTGTCGGATAACCGCGTGTTAGCGGGTATTTTGAGTGCTTTCAAACCCTTCCCGAAATGCTAATATGAACCCCGAACCCTTTAAATATTTTCAATTGATTCCTGTTTTAATCTCTTGAAAAAATAGTTTTCTTAATTTTTCTTTAAAAAATAAGTGGCGACTCTTAAAACCAATTGTTTTTCTTTTTCTTTTTTAAAATAAAACAGAATGACGACTCCACTGGGTATTGAATTGGGTTCTAACCTTTAAATTAATTTATTTCGCTAAATGTTTGTTGTTTATTTGCTTATTTGTTTAATTTTTCGCAATATTAAAGTGTTGCATTCATGGCATGACATACTCCATCAAACGACATTTATTTCATTTTTCACTTAAAGGACGATTATGCGGGCCACAGTCGTTCATTAACCAAATTATTCTCGGGGCACCCTGACGAATGTAGTTGGCTACTGGATAGTCAACGGTCGTTAATTGTCTCAGCCCAAGTAGTCCTCTTGGGTCACCTATCCATTATAAACAAAACCCACTCTTAGTCGAACTAGTGTAGAGCAAAACCCAATCCCGAAAAGTAGTGCATTGGCCGAAGAAGACCCAACACCCAAGGCATGTTGGGCCCATTAGAAAGACCACCTTGAGTCCAAAATGGCCCATGGCCTAAACGGATGATCATACTTATGTGTTTGAATTTGGAGGATGTATACGTCGTTGGCCAAACCATTGTCCCTTTGGGTTGAGAGTTTATTTTTATAAGCTTACTTTAGTTATATAAAGATCTTCATGAGTCATTATTGCATTTAAAGGTGTCGACATTCGGAGATGACAAGAAATAAAAAAGAAGGACATTTCATGGAGGCATAGTTTAGGATCATACCCCTGTGTGGGATTGATAATTTGTATCCCTTTTCCCTATTATGTATCCCCTTTTAGTTTTATTCGTAAAATTTGTATAAATTTGGGTTTTGAGGCAATGCAATGATTCAAACGACGTTATACATCCTTCGAATCGCTAGGCCTACCCTTGGCACAAAAGGGTCACATTTTTATTTAGAATGTGCAATATTTGCTTATCTGTTATAACTGCTTGTGTGGACATGTTGCTTTATTTGAAGATATTCTAGCTCACTCCTCTTCAAATTATTTTCTAGAACTCTTTAAGCATAAATATCAGGTCACTATCAAAAGTGTGTCCAAAATACTCTTCGAGTCTTTAGTTTCACAACAAAATGAAGATATGTAGGCAAGTTGGTCGAACTACGTAGGACCTAAATTTTCCCTCGTGAGATACGTAGGCAACCTTTCAAAGCTCGATCTCCATTTTGAGAAATTTTATCTTTTCCAACTCTTGCAAGGAGAAAAGAGTTTCATATCAATCGAAAATCAGAAATATAACAATGAAAGAGACAATCGACTTTATCTCGACTCAAGTTGACGTTTCTGATTCACTAAGCTCAAAATCAAATAGACAAATTCCTATCTATTCAGTCATTTCTCTAAATACGTGGGATAGTTTATCTTCAAGTGGAGCAACTCTTATGTGTTTGTGGTCATATGTGTGATATTTTGTAGTATTTATCATCTACATAGACTAACACATTTATCTTTTGAGTTATTTTCCTTTGTCAGGGTACTTATAACTGATCTGTGTTGATAAGCTGACTGGTCATCCTTATTTCACAAGATCTAAGGCCCCCAAAGATTCCTTCCCCGATCAAGTTTGCAAAAAGAAAAGGAAGTAATGGGTGATAACAATGATGAGATTAGCCTGACTGATGTTGTTGTGGCTCAGCCCACCGCCGCTGATCAAAATGAACTAATTATGCAGTTGATGCAGCAGATTACCGAGATGAGGGTCGAAATGCAGAGAAGGAAAGATCTGCCTAATCCGGTTTTTGCTTTCAATGCTCCAGCATATGGAAGGCCTCCACTTCACTTTCCTCCTTGAAATGCAGAACAAGCCCAAAACCCACCCTCCAATCTTGCTCAGAATCCCTCAACCATCGACCTAACCGCCCCAAATCCCCATCATGCCTCTGTCTCTTACCAAGCGCCACCTCCTCCTTAAAGTACCAACCCCCAAACCTTCCCTCCTCATCAAAATGCCAACCCGCAAGCTTGCCCTTCCCATCAAAATCAAAATGTTAACAATCCCCAAACCTTTCCCCATCACCAAAATCAGCATACCAACCCCTATACTTTCCCCCAAAATTACCAAGTCACTCAAAATACCCAGAATCCCTTCATTGCTCCGCCATTGCCTCAAAATACTACTTTCCAAATTCCAATTCCAAATGAACCATATGCCAACTGTTCTGAGGTTGATCATTATGAGGAACATGAGAGAGAGAGTGAAGGTCAAAGGAAGAGGCAGCCAAGCTGAATATGGAAGAAGAGATCAGAAAAGCCATGAATGAGCTGCGTTATATTCCTGAAGTTGATGGGTTGAGTTATGAGGATTTGTTCATCCATCCGAATCTGGACCTCCCGGAAGGGTTTAAAGTGCCAAAATTTGACACTTTCGGAGGAACATGAAATCCATTGGCGCACCTGAGAGCCTACTGTGACCAAATCGTAGGAGTTGACAGGAATGAAGCCTTGTTAATGTGGCTCTTTAGCCGAAGTTTAAGTGGACAAACGTTGGAATGGTTTACCTCGCATGAGATAAAACAATGGTCTAGCTCGAATGGTTTACCTCTCATGAGATAAAACAATGGTTTAGCTGGAATGCACTAGCTAAGGATTTTGTTGAACGGTTCGCCTACAATGTGGAGATCATTCTTGATCGCTATTCTTTGGAGAGAATTAAGCGGAAATCCATTGAAAGCTATCGTGAATATGAGTATAAGTGGAGGAAAGAGGCCGCTCGGGTTCGACCCTCTATGTCTGAGAATGAGATCGTTGAAGTGTTCATACGCATTCAAGAACCAGAGTATTATGACAGGATAATGTTTCTGATTGGAGCAAAATTTGCGGAGATAGTCAAGGTAGGTAAGGCTATCGAAGATGGGATTAAAACCGGAAAGATTTCTTGCGTTGCCGCCCCAATTGAATCTTCAGGATTGTTGAAAAAGAAGAGAGATGATGTGTCTTCTATTTCTTGCGCATCCGATGGAAAAGGACACTTTAGCAAATCCTCACCTTACAAAGGTTATCCTCGAGCTCCACAAAGTTCATATCCAGCTTGTTATACCCAATCAGGTTATCAAACTCCACCACCGAGTTACCAAATTCTACCTCCTAATTACCAAACTCCACCACCAAGTTACCAAATTCTACTTCCTAATTACCAAACTCCACCACCGAGTTACCAAGTTTTACCTCTTGTTTACCAAACTCCCCATCCATATTACCAAAATACCCATCCATATTACCAAGCTCCACAATACCCAAATTTCCAAACGCAAGCACCTACTCACCAAAATCCTCCAAACTACTGTCAAGGACCTTCACATCCAGGAAATAATTACCATCCTCCTCACCTAAATCTTGAGAAGAAACCATTTACAGTTTTTACTCCTTTGGTTGAGAGCCGAACACAACTTTTTGAAAGATTGAAATCAGCTGGCCTGATATAGACAATTGATCCAAAAAATATCAATGTCAACTCCAAGCTTTATAGACCCGATCTTCACTGCACTTATCATTCAGGAGGTGCTGGGCATATTACTGAGGATTGTATCAACTTGAAATATAAAATTCAAGACTTGATAGATCAAAAGGTCGTCACTCTTCAGACTGCCACTCCTAATGTCAATAGTAACCCCATGTCGAATCATGGAGGAGTGACTATTAATATTGTTGAAGTCGAAGAAGATTTGAATGTGGAGAAAGTTATAATCTCAGCCAACCTTGAAAAACTTGAGAAAGTTGTAACCTCTCCAACCAAAAGAGAAAAATCCAAGTTTGTGATCATGACACCTCATCGATTTTTGCTTTAGTGCCGAATGAGGGTCAGAACAAGTAGAAGTTTGATCAAGCTTTTCCAAGATCATTGCCTCACTTATATCAGTCTTTTTTGATGTAAAATGTTCTAGGGGAAGGAATCAAAAATTGGTTCAAAGAAGGTGATATTGTGCTTGAAGAGATGATCGAGACACTAGTCATACCAGACAATGAGTCAAAGGAGAAAATGCCTAATTCGACATTCACTTCACTTTTGATTCCTCACTCGTCTTGGTAGACATAGACATTTTCCTATGTTATTTCTAAAATTGGTGGTGTTCTGAATGAGGCTCGAGACCCATCCTTTACTCTATTTTTTCCTCACTATGTTTTAATCTCCCTCCTAATATTTTGAAAAAAAATGGCAAAATGATTTATCGTCATGGCCAAAGTTCTAATTTTCTTGTTTCAAATCAAAACCTCCTTTATTGCGGAAATTTTCTTCACTTGCCTTATATTTGCTAGCTAATAGTATATGTCTACGATTTCAGTGAAAATATTTTCAAATCTGCTAATAGCATGTCATGTCACAAGCTGAATGAACAAAATGGGGTAGATGCGGACGAATTTGAGGACTACAATGAGAAGATCATGGTACCCAAACACTTGGTTGGGGAGTTAAGACAGTTCGAAATTCACAATAAGCCGAATTCAGAGGAGATCAGAATAGTGAATCAGGAAAATGATGAATGCATCAAAGAAATCAAAATTGGTGCATATCTAACAAAAACACGGGAAAGAGAACTCATTAGTTTGCGTAGAGAACATATTGATACATTTGTTTGACGATATCACATGGTTGAGCATGAACATTAGATCTCACAATTCATCAATCTACTTAAATGTTATCAAGAAATATTATGTGTGAAGTTTCAGCTTGTATTTCTATCATTTCCTTGTAACTGTTTTATTTGCTTGTAATCGCTTTGTTTAGAAGTTTATCCCTTTGTAATGAACTACGTCTGACCTGAATTCTCAAGAATGAGACACGTAGGCGGCTTATGTCGGCCTCGGTCGTTTCCTTAGTTAAATTTTCCTATTTCTGTTAATCCTCAAGAGGGGAACTATGTTTGACCGGATTCCTGCCTCAACGGGATACGTAGGCGCCACGACGGCTCGGTCATCTCCCATAAGATTTCTATTTTTCTTTACAATAGAAACTAGGACAGAATTTTTGAGACCCTCTCAAAAATTCTAACGAGGAAGATATTTTCGCCAACAAGTCAAGATTGAAGATACATTGCAAGTTGTAATTGGGACAGAATTTTTGAGAGGGTCTCAAAAATTCTACAAGTCATATATCAAGAGTTCGAGATACCCAAGACATCTAACTGGGACAATTTTTTTTAGGATGGCCTCAAAAATTCCTTCAAGCATCACTAGAAGTTTGTAGTAAATTTCAAATATTTCGAGCATATTAGAAGTTTAAAGCTAATTTCAAATGATCTCCAGCATCGTTAAAGTTCATAGTCAACTGCAGCAATCTTCGACACCTTTGAATTTCAGAGTCAACTACAAAACTTCCCGATTATAGTAGATTTCAGGAGAACCATGTCAGAAATTCCCAAGCTTTAAGGATTTTTGAATTCTCTAGAAAAAGCTATCGGACACACCAAAGTTTTGAACCAAGGACGTTCATTTAAGCTTGACGTGACATGACACTTGGCAGTGACATTTTTCAATTACAGCTTTTTGAAAACCTTTTTCATAAAGATTTTATCTATATGTTTCAAATATTTTTGCATAAAAAGTTTTGTCTTGTCTACCAAGTAGCAGGAGATTAGAGCGGTCAACTGAAGATAACAAGACAAAGAGCAAGCGATTGAAGAAGTCAACACAGATCAGTTTGTTTTAAAAACTAACAATTTTTCTGTGGATGAAGGTCTATGAGATTGCCTCAAGTTCATCATATTTCTCTATTCAATGAATATGGAGAAGTCAAAATGGCGAGGAGCTCCCCAAAATCGACAACTTTTCTGTGGATGCAGGAAAGCCATTGAAATTTTTTAGAAGAAAAAGAAGGAGTTTGGAATATGAGCAACAACACCTCTTTTAAATTCCCAGCAAAGTATAAGTCACAACGAAAACAAAGTGTTCAAAATGGGAACAAGTGAAAACATTACTCTCAACATATACAAGCATCTTCGATGACACAAGATTACATTTTTCAGTATTAAGAACGTTTGAAGAATATTCACGAATTTCGTTGATATCAGACGTGGTAATGTGAACTACCCAGAGGGACATCGTCTCTACCACCCGGATGGACACTCCTAGAGTATTATCAAACGAGATAATACCATCACCTAGAGGGAAATCATCATTATTTTATCAATGGAATATTATCATCCTACCGACGGATCTTCATTATCATTATCCTACCAATGGATCAGTATTATCCTACCGACGGATTATTAACATTATCCTACCAATGGATCAATATTATTCTACCGACGGATCTTTATCTTCATCATCATCATCCTCCCGACGGATCTTTATTATCATCATCCTACCAATGGATCTTCATCAATATTATCCTATCAGTGGATCATTATTAATCATTATTTTATCGATGAAGCATTATCATCCTATCGATGAAGTAACATCATCCTACAGATGGATCAACATCACTCTACCAATGGATTATCGTCATCCTATCAATGAAGAATCATTTTCCTACCAATGGAGCATCATCATCATCATCATCCTATCGATGGAGAATCATCATCATCCTATCGATGGAGAATCATCATCACCCTATCATGTAGCAGAATTATCCTACCAATGGATCGACATCACCCTACAAATGAATTATCGTCATCTTACCCATGAAGAATCATCATCATTATTTTCATTTGCAAGAACGTCATTAAGATATCCATCAACATATTACATCAGTCTATATTTTATTACTTCGATATCAAAGGAAGAGTACATTGAAGATTATATTACAAATATGAAATACGAGCTTTATTTGCTTTACATCAGAATGGATGAAGCTGACGTCAAATGTTTAAGGAGAGCAATTAAGTGTCAACACGGTAAAAAAAACTATCTCCCCATTTGAATTACATTTTTATGCTAATGAGTTTTATCTCAGTCTTTGTCGAGAGCATCCAAGAGGATGAATTCTCAAGTCAAACCACATGTGCGGACGACATCAACAAGGATGCAGAACAACGTGGAACTTTTTCTTAGCAGCAAACTGGGACATAGTCCGAAGAGGAGTGCCAAACTCTTAGGACGCGAGTAGAGGAGCGACTTCCACCACAATCAAACCACACCCTTATCAGAAGGCCTGTGGATTTTTCTTTAGGTTTATCGGTTTCAGTTTCGCATCCAGAAATTTTGATTTTCACCGGAAGCAGCTTTCCAATCCAAGTGAAAATGCACCAAGAGCTTTGGAAATTATATCTGTGTAAGTTCTTAATTATGGGTATGAAGTGCACCACATTCATGACTAAGAGGTTGAAAGCCTCTTTTTCATACTCGACTTATTTTGTCACTCCTCCCAACCGAAGGTTATCTTAGCATAAGAGATTTCCTTTTCAACCGATGTCGAACTACAAGCGGCCTGATTCCCTAAGTTGAGGGATATGTAGGCGGGCTCAATGTTGAAAACTCAGCTGTATTCCAATATTCTCTCTTAAAATCTTATTCCCAAGCATTTTGGTCTCTTCATAATTCGATATCAGGATAACTTTTGAATCCTTCCAAAATGGTGCGTTAAATCAAGCGCATCGAACTACAAGTGGCTTGAATTCTCATATAACATGAAATATTTAGGAAACACAATTCTGGGGTTCGGCCATAATTCTTGAAGTTCGTACCAAAAGCTCCTTTCTGAAAGATGAAATATGGTCGGCCAAAATTGGATTTGTCAATTTCATTTGCCTCGAATTTCTTTCATCAATCCAAGTCAAACGAGGGATAATTATCAGTAATAAGAACACATGTGTATAACTTCTTTTACCTGACTAAGCAATGCAAGTATTTTTATCTTTATCTGAAATGTGAATCTATTCCCAACGCTCCGATTCAAGAAAAAGCTCGATTCAATCTTACATGCAATCTATGATTCCCTCTCCAGAGTTCAATCCTATACTCATAGACATAATCCCTCTATGATTTCTGTACACAAAGATAATCGAAATCAAGATTAAATAAATGAAAAAAGGAGAAATATACCTCAGAATTATGACAAATGATATGTCAATGCACCCTTCGTTATACTTTAAGTCTATATATAATATTATTGTCATAATTTTGGGTTGTGTATCCTCTTGTGACAGACAGAGTGACATGTGACATCATCTAAACGATCTATTGGATATTGATTTAATTTTTATCCACAATTTAACCCACCCATGACCCGAATTAAAACACCTTTTTTCTTCGCTTATCTAAACTAACAAAAGAAATCATAGAACTCAGAGAATTCATCTATGTTCTTTCCTGCCACAGACACACATAATTAAGGCAACTTTCTTATCTTTGTATGTATGTAACTATATATACATACATGTTCTCAAATTCTTTCTTCGAAATAATAATAAGTAAGAAGTTTTTGCAGACATTACAAATTTTAACATATTCTTCAACGAATTGTTCATTAGCTCCTCTTGCCGACTTCTAATTTACTTGAGTTTTTCCTCCATCTCCATCTTTTTGATTTTCTCAATTTTTCTCCCTTTTCCAAAATCCATTTTCTCCATACTCCTCAATTCTAATTTTCTTATACACTTAACAACAAAACCTTTTCTCAATTTTGAATTTGTCAAATTATAAGTGGATACATCAACCATGTTGATGTTGATAAACTGTTCCTATTGCAATACCCTATTACAACTACCACCGGGTGCACAATCCATTCGTTGTGCAATTTATTAAGCAGTAGTAGAGTTCGCTGATCTACGTGTTGTTCCTTCTCCACCACCTGATCAATACTAGCACCCACCATCTGCTTCCTCCATTGCCACTTCCACTCATCCGTCCCCTTGCAACCACACACGCCCTGGCCCACCACCCAATGGTCATTGTAACACCTTTGAAAATCTAAGTCTGTATCAGCTCACTAGAATTCTAAAATTTAAGTTCGCAAAATATTTAAGATTTAAAGACGACATCTACGGCCTGTAAAAGGAACCACTGATAGTAGATGAGGTTGTGAATAAACTTTAGAAACATGGATTCTGACCTGAGTTTTATGGGTTCAGTCTACAAGTCATAAATCACTTTACAGACCGTAGATTGAGCTCATGAAACAATGTCCTAAACTTTAAAAAATTGTTAGTTTTATGGACCACATTTACGACTCATAGTTGGAATTACAAATCGTAAGTGGGCCTCGTAGATGGAACTTCATAAACTCAATATTTATTCTGATTTTCACTAAAGGTATCTACGACCCGTCGATCAGTCCATGGACTGAAGATGTCCCCATAGAACTTGCTGATGACAATATTTTGTCAAGGTTGTTTTGGTATTTTTCCACTCTTTTAATTCTGCACTGTCATTTAAGCCTATTCTAAGTGGGATTAAGGGGAACTTAGTCGACCGAACCCTCCCTATTCACGACTAAAACTCAAAATTCAATTTTCTTACACTTGAATTTCCTCCCAAATAAAAACTAGGGTTTCCATAGCTTTAAGTCTCAGTTCAAAAGTACATGTAACACCTCATATTAGAGTAAGGCTAGAAAGGGATAATACGGGATGCCAGGAACCAAAAAGTGGGCCATGGAACCCTTCATGGAGCCCTAGAAAGGTTGTGTAGGAGACGACGGTCCGTTAAGTGTGTCGTGAAACATTTCCAGAACCTGCCTCAGGCAGAGGTCACCGTCAGATGGCCCGTCAAATGGGTCGTACTAGTCACCTAGTTGGTAGGGTGTTAGCCAAGGCCACTATAAAAGACCATAGATGTCTAAACGGTTTGTGAAGCTTCACACGGACCGTGAAGTCGTTCGTGAAGGAGACTTGTTAGACTTAGAGTTTAGGGTCAACTTTAAATGATCATATCTTTTAGCACAAAATGAATTAGGTGGCTCATGACCTATCAAATTAAAGATCTTCGAGTCCTACCGAGTTTTCCTAATTCCAAGCTCGAAGTAAAAATTTATGCTTGAAATAGTGAAGCCGTGTCGGGCAGAGCATCTTCATGACCTACTTGACGGGTCGTGGTGTTCTAGACTGCCCGTGAAGTCTTTCAAGAGAGTCATTTCGGTAGTTTTAAGTCAGGGTCATTCCAGTCTTTTCTCAATTATTTTAACCCAATACTCTGTCCTTTTACCTTCTACCTTACGTCTTATATAAACACTTTTACCCCCAAAATCACCCAATTTAATTCATTCTCTTAAAATTCCAAAAGTTAATCAAATCATCGTTGATAAGTCGGGGATTTTGACTCATTTAGGACTTAATATTAAGAGTTTTAGTGTCTTCAATGCCTATTTTATGCTTTTGATGTTAAAATGCGAATTTGCAAAAATAAAATCAAAAGACCAAGGCAAGGACATTACCGGGAAAAAAAGAGTGAAAAGGCTGAAGAAAAGCAAGGCTGGTACTCGCCAAAGCCATTCGACGAGTCACCGAGTGGCTCTTCAGCTCACCAAAAGTTACAGCAGGCCAGCCTTTGTACAAGACCAACTCGGATTGTTCAGCCACATCCCAAATGGATTGGCGATGCTGACTTTGATCACCTAAAGCTACAACAAAGAAGTGATGAAAAGCCAAGCCAAGAAGGCGATGGAAAGGAACACTCGGCGCATCGCCGATCTAGTCGGTGAAGCCCGACTTATTTCGCTGAGTGGGTCTGAAGCTGAAATTCTGGGAATGTATAAATACCATTTTCAAAAGCAGAAAAAGGAGTTCTGGAGTTTTGGAATGTTTCCACAGAATCCAGTTCTGGGTTTTTGATCCCTAACATTCTAAATATTGTTCTTTAAATTTTTGGGTAGAGATTTAGGGTTATTTTGAGTTTGAGCTATAATTGGAGCATTTAAAGACTTTTTGATTGTTACCCAAGCTGATGGAAAATATAGTTGGTAACAATTTCTTGCTCTTTATGATGTTTGGCTAAACCCCCCATTATTGGGGTGTTATTATGTGATTGAATTAGCTTATGGGTGTTAGTATTTACTGATTTTATTATTTATTTGAAGTGGGTTCAATTGATAGTTGAGTTTTAATTGATGAATTATAGTTGCAAATACAATTCTAGCCTAACATTCTAAGCTTTCTTGAGAAAGAAGTTTTAGAGTTAAAACCATTGATTGATGATTGTAGTGATTGGGTTACTAAAGACTTAGCTTGAGAAAGTGGGTCTAAATTCAATCTTACTAATCTACATTAAAAAAGTAGATTGATTGAGGTATTGGGCTGTTTATATGTGTTATGCTTGTCGAGGTTTGAGAGAACTCACTTGATTCATGATAGTTGATAAGAAATGACTATTGCACCAAAATCCTAGCCTACCTACTAAGATTCAACGACTTCTAATAACTAATAATCACCCATTTAGCGAAATTGGCATTCAATTGATCACACTCCCAAGGATCCCTCTCTATTTGTTTTCTCCAGAATATTTGTAGTTGTTAAGTGTTCACTTAGATCCCCTCATTTGATATTAATTGTCAATCCCTTGTCATTTATTTCATTGTTTTGAAAATGTCTACATCTACAAACTATTAGAACACCATTTTACTTCATAATTGAATTGTTTACCGTATCACTCCATGTGGGATCACCCCAACTCTTAGTTGGGTGTATACTTGATTGCGACCTCCTACACTTAGAATCGGATGAAGTGTAGTTGAGTGTTACAAAAAAATGGTGCCACTGCCGGGGAGTGGTGTTTAGAATTCTTTTAGTGAAGTTTAATTGTGAACTGATTTTGTTGTAGTTGATCAACTTATTTGAGTGCTTTGTTGACTGCTCTTAAACAGGTGAAGAGATGAGTGTTAATGGGAGAAATGCTAGCCAACTTGGGCATAATGATGACATCGGTAACTTGCATGATGTCAATGAAGATCAGTTGGGAAGTGAGGGTGCTATTTGATTGCCTCCGGTTGTAGGCAATGAGGTGTTTCATGTGACTAGTAATATGTTGCAGTTGTTGCAAATGAAGGGTCTATTTGGAGGTCTAGCTAATGAGGATCCTCATGACCACATCCGAAATTTTGTGGATGTGTGTGGGCCATTTTCTTTCAAGAACATCACTCAGGAGTCAGTCCGACTCATTTGTTTCCCTTTTCCCTAATGGGGAGGCAATGAAGTGGTTGACTGATTTACCAAGAGATTCAATCACTTCTTGGGAGGAGCTCACTGAAGCATTTTATGTAAGGTTTTTCCCTCCCTCGAAGATGGTGACATTGAGGGATAATATTCAGAACTTTAAACGAGTGGATGGTAAACCAATTCATGAGACAAGGCTAAGGTTTCAGAAATTGCTACTCCAATGTCCAACTCATGGACTCCTGAACAATGTATTGTTACAATAGTTCTATTGTAGTCTAGATTCAGTAAACAAGGGTGTGGCAGAACAACTCGTTCGAGGAGGAATCATGCAACAACCATTTGACATATCATCTACTCTTCTTGATGAGATGACAAAAATCAACCGCGTTTGCTACACTAGAGAAGATCAAATGTCTCCTTTGAACTTCAGGATGACAAAGGAACAAATGGAAAAGGACCAAGAGCGGGATGAAAACATGGCCAAGATGAAGATCCAAATGGACCTATTATTAAAACATGTCATGGGCAACGGTTCTAAGGGTGTGAATGCAGTCGGAGTTAGTGGACTGAATCCTGATAAAGCATACTTTGAAGCTATGTACAATGAAGAAGTGCATTTCTTATAAATTAGGGAGGAGGTTTCCGTCTGAACTATCCAAGGCTGGGCAGGAATCAAGGTTGGAACAAGGATCGTGATGACGATTGGAGAGACCGAGATAGGGAATGGCGTGACCATGGTTATAACACCTCGTATTCAAAAAACAAAAATTGCAGCTTTCCAGATATTACAGGTGTCAAACCACGTCGGTCACCCACGGCCCGTGGATAGGACCACAGACATAGGTGTGGTCCGTGGTTGACCTGCCCAAGGGAGTTTTGAGGGTCCAGAATCATGACCTGATCAACGAACCATTGGTCATACCACGGTCCGTGGTTCGAACCCCAAAGATCAAGTCTTTGACCACGAACGATGGTCCACTAGGGCGATTTGTGGGTCAGACGACGGTCTGTTGACTGGGTCCGCCGGTGGCAGCTTACAATTATTATTTCAGGGTTAGTTAGGTCTTTTCCTAATTAATTAGTTTCAATTCTATGCCATTTTGTTTACATTTAAAACCCCTATATAAGACTTTTTAACCCCAAATTCACCTCATTCTTTCAATTTCACAAAAAGAAACCAAATTCCTCTCAAATATTCTCTCTCTAGAACTTGAAGAAGAAGAAGGATTCACCTAGGGTTTTCAAGCTAAAGTTTCAATTCCTCCATTGAAGGCTAGAATTTGGAGTTAAGGTATGATAGTTTTCATCCATGGATTCCTTTAATCCATGGAGTTCCCAAATTCCTCTATTTCAAATGGTAGAATTCCCCAATTTAGTTAGGGTTTTCCTCAATTAGCATGGTTCGTTTCATTATTGATTTAAATAATTGAGTTATCATCTTCTAAGCATGAATTGATGAATTACAATGCTTTTATGATGAATTCCCCCATGAACCCATGTAATCCCTATGTTTTCAAGTTGTGAATCATATGATGAAAGATTTTGAGTATAAAACAAGTGTTTTATGAAATTGAGCATGTATTAATAGTTTTACATGTATTTATGATGATCTGACCCATGTTTTCTAAGAATTTATGATTGAAAGTGTGTTTTGACCTCAAGAGGTAAATTATGGACTTATACATTGATTGTGAGATTTATGCTAATGTATTAAGGGTGTTTTGAGAGTAAAGTACCAATAATGTTGTTGTTGTTGTTGTTGTGTTGTTGAAAGGACATTCTCATAAACACATAACTAGCATAATGTGAAAGGTTTTCTCACATAGAAATGATTCTTTAGTTGAAATGCTTTATCACCTACATGAATCAAGAGTAAAAGCTATCCTAATGAAATAGCTTGGATTGGTTGTCCAAGGACACCTTTTCATGAGTAATGAAGTCAAGTAAGAAATGACAATTCCATGGGAATTTATGCTTAGCACCAAGTGGATAGTGATAGTGACATGGAGGTTCTCCCATAGTAGAGGCCGGGTTTCCAAAGTAATCTCATGAGATGGAAGCTCCCCCGTAGTAGAGGCCGGATTTCTAGTAGCAATCTCTTTATCCCGTAAACTATGTGCCCCCATAGGTTGATTAGCTAGTGGATCCACTTAAGCTAGATGTTCTTTTTTCTACCTTAGAAGAGTAGACATTTCGGTGAGGGAGACACTGGGTGATCATGTCATAACTCACATGGTCTCATGTCGGTTAAGGCTAATTTCCCCACAAGTAATAATGAACTAAGGTTACTTCGAGAAGTATCTCATATGTGTTCAAAGGTTTTAAAGATGAAGTTAGCTTGCATTTACCATGATTTTATGACTTATGTTTTATAAAGCTTTATATCATGTTTAGCTTGGTCAATTGCATGTCATGAAATTAAGTCCTTTTTAGCATGTCTTAAATGTTTTATGCATGGATATCATACTTGGTATATTGTTTTTGTACTAACGCATACTCTTGCCTACATTTTCCCCGAATGTAGGGTCCGATAGATAGGTTTTCGAGTATCGTAGCTAGTTGGTTATTTGATTGATTCCCGAGCTTTGGTGAGTCCTCATAGTTCGAGGACGGACTCTTATTGTTTAGTTTCTTTCTTGTATTTCACTTTTCAACATGATGAATGAGCTAGGCCCAAATTTCATTCGATTGTATTAGATGGCTATGATGAGACATGAGTTTATACTTCCGCTTTTCATTTTATAAAATGATTTAGACTTGGACTATTGTTTTACTCTTATTGTTCTATTTCTTATGTTATGAGAGCTAGGTGGCTTGTATGGAGTCCTTCAGAGTTCTATATGCCATGTTACATCTAGGGGGTACCCCTGAGTTGTGACAAACATGATATCAGAGCACAAGGTTTAGAATGGTCCTAGGATGTCTCATAAGCCACGTCTAGTAGAGTTTTGTTCATAAGTGTGAAGCGCGCTACATTTATGAATAACAGGCTACAAGATGAGTAGGAAACTGCACTTCTTTCTTTACTCTTAAGTCGTACGATAGAGTTTAACTCTATAAAGTGTCTCTCCTAATCCTTATCCTATGTTCTTCAGGATATGTCTACCCGAAGAGCTTATGCTAGAAGGAATGTGAGGGAGAATGAGGAACAAGAAGCTCCTCCCCAAGCTCCTCAAGTTTCGATCGATCCTTTGGCCGAACAAGAGTCCAATGCGGAGTTTAAGGCCACTTTCCAAGTGTTGGCTCAAGCGGTGACAGACCAAGCGAATAGGAAGGTTGAGGTTCCCATGAACCCAAATGTCGGTAAGACAGATTCTAGGGTGAGGGATTTCACAAGGATGAACCCTTCGGAGTTTCATGGTTGCAAAGTTGAGGAAGATCCCCAAGAGTTTATCGATGAGGTCTATAAGATTTTGATGATCATGGGAGTTACGCCGGTAGAGAAAGTGGAGTTGGCCGCTTATCAACTAAAAGGAGTGGCTCAAATATGGTATAATCAATGGAAAGAAGGGAGACCGAAATATGCGGGTCCTCTTGATTGGGAGAAGTTTAAAGCCACTTTTCTTGATAGATTCTTTCCCCACGAGATGAGGGAAGCCAAGGTGATCGAGTTCATTAACCTCCGGCAAGGGAGTATGAGTGCGGGGGAGTATTCTCTAAAGTTCACTCAATTGTCGAAATATGCTCCAACAATGGTTGCGGATTCAAGGGCTAGAATGAGTAAGTTCATTTTAGAGGTGTCCAAAATGGTGGGTAAAGAGTGCCGAACAACCATGCTCATCCATGACATGGATATCTCTCGTCTCATGGTACATACACAACAAATTAAGGAGGAAAAACTTAAGGAAAAGTTTAGAGAGGTAAAAAGGGCAAAGACTAGTGATGGTAATTTCTCTCATTGAAGGTTCGATGGGTAAGGTCGTCCTAGATTCTGTCAAAAGTTTTCCAGCCGAGATTTCTCTAATGCCCCTCCAAAGTTCAACCAAGATAGGGTGTCTAACCTTAAGCCTCAAGGAGGTAATGGTAGTGGATCTTCATTGTTTAGGTTTACTTGTACTAAGTGTGGAAGGAAGCACGATGGTAAGTGCCTAGCTGGCACAGATGGTTGTGGAAAAAATGGTCACAAAATGAGGAATTTCTCGATGATTACGGCTAAAGAGAGAGAGGGAAAGCAAGCTACCTCTAGTGGTTTGGGTTCAATGCTCCCAAGCAAAACCGCTTATATGCTCTTCTGAAACCTATTCTCTTGAGTCGTTCCCTGTTGTAAATGAGTGTCCAGAAGTGTTTCGAGATGACTTACCCGATATTCCTCCCGAGCAGGAAATAGACTTTGGTATTGACCTTCTCCCGAATACGCAACCTATTTCTATTCCTCCTTACCGTATGGCTCCGGCAGAACTTAAGGAGTTTAAAGATCAATTGAAGGATATGTTAGACAATGGTTTCATCCGACCGAGTATCTCTCCATGCAGTGCTCCGGTTTTGTTTGTTAAAAAAAGGATGGTTCTCTTCGTATGTGTATAGACTATCGTGAGTTGAACAAGGTGACTATTAAGAATAAATATCCTCTTCCAAGGATAAATGATTTATTTGGCCAACTTCAAGGGGCAAGTTATTTCTCTAAGATTGATCTTCGATCGGGCTATCACCAATTGAGGGTGAGAGAAAATGACATTCCGAAGATGGCTTTCCGAACTTGGTATGGTCATTATGAGTTCCTAGTAATGTCATTTTGTTTAACTAATGCTCCGACGACGTTTATGGACTTGATGAATATAATGTTTAGGCAATACATAAACATGTTTGTGATCGTGTTTATCGATGATATTTTAATCTAATCAAGGAGTGAGAATGAGCATACTGATCATTTGAGAATCGTTTTGCAAGTTCTTAAGGACCAACAACTTTTTGCAATGTTTAGTAAATGTGAATTTTGTTTGAGATCCGTAGTTTTCCTTTGTCATATAATCTCAAGTAAGGTATTGAAGTAGATCCTAAGAAGACGGATGCAGTAAAGAGTTGGCCTAGACCTTTAACTCCTTCGGATATTAAAAGTTTCTTGGGTTTAGCTGGATATTATAGAAGGTTTGTTGAGGGGTTTTCTTCTATTTCATCTCCTTTGATGACTTTGACTCAAAAGAAGGCTAAGTTCATATGGTCTGAATTATATGAGAAGAGTTTTCAAGAGTTGAAAGATAGACTTACTTCCGCCCTGGTGTTGACCTTACCGGAAGGGACGGATGGTTTTGTGGTTTATTGTGATGCTTCAAGAATTAGGTTAGGATGTGTTCTTATTCAAAATGGGAAAGTGATTGCCTATGCCTCAAGGCACCTTAAAGTTCATGAGAAAAATTATCCTACCCATGACCTTGAACTAGCGGCGGTTGTTTTGCCTTAAAGATATGGAGGCATTATTTGTATGGTGTGCATGTAGATGTGTTTACCGACCACAAGAGTTTTTAATATGTATTTAATCAAAAAGATTTGTATCTTTGTCAAAAAAGGTGGCTTGAGTTATTGAAAGATTATGACATGAGTGTTCTTTATCACCTCGTTAAAGCTAACGTGGTAGTGGATGCTCTTAGTCTGTTATCTATGGGTAGTGTTGTTCATATTGAAGAAGAAAAGAAAGAGTTGGTTTGAGATGTTCATAGATTGGCTTGATTAGGTGTTCAATTGGTGGACTCCACCAAGGGTGGTATTATGGTTCACAATGGGTCTGAATTGTCTTTTGTAGCAAATGTGAAAGCTAAACAAGGTCTTGATCTAATTTTGGTAGAGTTGAAGGATACAACACTTAAGAAATCAATTGAGGCTTTCTCCTAAGGGGTAGATGGGGTACTTAGATACCAAGGCCATTTGTGTGTTCTAAACGTAAATGATTTGAGAGAACAGATCTTGGCTGAAGCCCATAGTTTGTGGTATTCTATTCACCCGGGAGCCACCAAGATATATCGTGATTTACGGGAAGTGTATTGGTGGAATAGGATGAAGAAAGATATTACGAGATTTGTGGCTAAATGTCCAAATTGCTAACAATTGAAGGTTGAGCACCAGAAACCGGGAGGTTTCCCCCAAGATATTAACATTCCTACCTAGAAGTGGGAAGACTTGAATATGGACTTTATTGTTGATTTGCCTCGCATTCGGCGATAACATGATTCTATTTGGGTGATAGTAGATCGGATGATGAAATCGGCACATTTCCTTCCCGCCAAGGTGTCCTATTCGGCGGAGGACTATGCGAAGTTATACTTGAGAGAAATGGTAAGGTTGCATGGAGTGACCTTATCTATTATTTCTGATCGTGGTACCTAATTCACTTCTTAGTTTTGGAAGTCTTTCCAAAAAGGTCTTGGCACTAAGGTTAAGCTTAGCACGACTTTTCATCCCCAAATCGATAGGCAAGCGGAGCATACTATTCATACTTTGGAAGATATGTAGAAGGCTTGTGTGATTGCTTTTAAGGGTAATTGGGACAACCATTTGCCATTGATTGAGTTTGCCTATAATAATAGCTATCACTCGAGTATTTATATGGCTCCATTTGAGGCCCTATATGGTAGGAGATGTAAATCTCCCATGGTTTGGTTTGAGGTGGGTGAAGTTGCCCTAATAGGTCCCAAATTGGTACATGAGGCCATAGAGAAGGTTCAACTTATTAGAGAAAGGTTGAAAACGGCTCAAAGTCGGCAAAAGTCTTATGCCGATGTGAGAAGAATGGATCTTAAATTTGTCCTTCATTGTTGGGTTTACTCTAAAATTTCACCTATGAAGGATGTAATGAGGTTTGGTAAGAAAAGGAAGCTTAGTCCCTGATATGTAGGCCCATATCAGATTTTGAGGCGTGTGGGTAAGGTTGCTTATGAGTTAGATTTGCCAAATGAGTTGGCATCGGTGCATCCAGTTTTCCATGTCTCTATGTTGAAGAATTGTGTTGGTGATTCGACATCCATAGTTTCCTTAGAAAGGTTGTGTAACACCCTATAACCTTAAGGGAAATTCTTAGAAAATGTTAGAATTTCCAGGTGGCACCCACTAGGGCCAACCATTCCCCGTGGTTGGATCCACGCTCTGTAGGTGGGCCTCGTAGATGGGCACCAATAAAATCTGCCTAAGGCAATAACTACGGCAAGACCCACGCCCTGTGGATGGGTCCATGCCTCATGGTTGGGGGTCGTAATCCAAGCCCCATTTTACCAACTCCCAGAACCCAAACCACGGTTGACCAGGATAGACCGTGGGTCCATCCACGGCCCGTCAACGTGGTCTCGTGGTTCGGACTTGTTAGGCAGTTAAGGCGGTTAGTTTAGGGGCACTTTGGGACTTTCCAATTTTAATTAGAATTAAGTGGTGTCATTTTAACCTAACCTAGACCACCTGTATAAAGATTTTAGACCCCTAAATGAAGTCATTCTAAG
This sequence comes from Solanum okadae, assembly GCA_036553675.1. Taxonomy (NCBI): domain Eukaryota; kingdom Viridiplantae; phylum Streptophyta; class Magnoliopsida; order Solanales; family Solanaceae; genus Solanum; species Solanum okadae. The sequence continues at coordinate 24,731,316 of CM071682.1, read as the reverse complement.
TAAGGGTGGCAATTGGACCGGTTTTAGCCCGGTCCGGTCCGGTTCCCATGCCGGTAAGTCCGGTACCGATTGAACCGATCTTATAGGTACCGAAATCGGTATCAAAATGGAACCCGATTTTTTATCCGGTTGATCCGGTTTGGTAAGAATCGGTTACTGTCCGGAACCGGACCGGTTGATCCGGTTCAACGGTCAATTAATTAATTAATTATTTTTTTCTAAAGTTGAACGTTATATAGCCGTTGAGCCCTTTTAGCCGTTGGGCTGGGGCCCAAAACGGCTCAAAAAAGCCCCCACCCCTCTCTAACCCCTTAACACTATAAATATACCCGTATTTTTTCATTTAAATCACAAATTCACAAACTATTTCATTAACATCTTATAAAATCTCTTAATTTTCAGTCTCTCATAAATTCATAATTATTATTTTGTGATATTGACTTGGAGTTCGGATTTCGGAGATTTATTTGAAGTAAATCGGAAGCTTCAATTGGCATCTCTAAATTCTGGCTTTGGTTATACATCTACTTTTACGTAGACGTTCGGTACATTCGTTCCAACTTTAATTTTTTATTTGTTTATTAATTAAGTTATTTTATTTTATTTTGTTATATTATCTTGCTTGTTTTTCATAATATTTAATTATTTTAAACCTGAACATGAATTTGGAAAGAAATAGTGGTAAAAGACCAATGTCGGAAAGAAAAAATAATAGGGGAGGAGGAGGAAGTAGTTCTAGTTCTAAAAATTAGGCACCTAGATTTAGATTTAATACTAATGATTATACTCATGTTGATGAAACTTCTTTTACACGAGATTCACGACCTATTGAATTTAATTCCAAAAATATAGTAGATCATGAGACTTTAACTAGATGTTTAACTAATTTTGAGGAAGAATCAGATGAGGAAGTAGAAATAAATGACGAAGATGATGAGACCCCACTCTTACTAGTCCGGCTACCGAATTACCGGAACAAGATGAAGTCCCCTCGTTACCTACTTTTTCAAAGGCCGTTGTACGTGTTAAAAGATCTTTAGTATGGAAATGTTTGGTACAAAATGAGGAAAAAACTACTGTTACTGGCACGAAATGTAAATTGACCATGAAACATGTGACTACGGGTACACAGGGGGGAACGGGACGACTAAGAACGCATTTGAGAAAGTGTAATAAAGAATTTGCTCGCCTTGATGATATAGAAAGGGCAAATAGAAGTGGAATACCCATACCTGAAAATTCTATGGGAGTTGGAGGTTCTAATATGGTTCAAAGTGTATTAAATATGACTAACCCGGCTAGCCGAAGAACACACCGCACGTATAGTAAAGAAAAAGATCGTAGAGAATTACTAAAATGGTTGCTGTTTGTGGTTTGCCTTTTTCATTTCCTTCATATCCTGGTTTTATTCAGTATATTCGGGAATTGTATAACCCAGATTATGAAGGTATTCCAAGAAGTACAATTAAAAGTGATCTTTTTAAATATAAAAAAGAATATTGTCATTTTCTTCGTTGTTTATTTGTTTATTATGATGGTAGATTATCTATTACTTCTGATATGGGACGTAGTCCTAATGGTAATGATTATTTTATAATTACTGTCCATTGGATTGACCATGAATGGAACATGCAAAAATGAATATTAGGATATAAATATGTTGAATAAACTAAAACTGGTTCTTATATAGCAACAAAAATAAGCTCTATTTTACAATTTTATGGAATATGTGATAAAATAATGAGTGTCACTTTAGATAATGCTTCTAATAATTTAAAAGCAATTGATTATTTAAAATGTAGACTTTGTCCAATTGATAATGATTCTTTTCATATTAAGTGTGCCGCACATGTGTATAATTTGATAGTAAAAGATGGTATTTCTCAATTTGGAATTTCTTATGAAAAAATTAGACTTGCTTGTAATTGGATTTTTAAAGCTAAAATAAAAGCTAGAATTACAGAATTTAAAAATCGTTGTAAAGAATGTGGACTTGAATATAGAAAAGTTCCAAAAGAAGTATGCACTAGATGGAATTCTTTAGTTGAAATGCTTCAAGTTGCTTATATTTATCAAGAGCTGGTACAATTAGTTTTTAATGCTCATAATGCGGACCCGAATTTGAGAATTGGCTATGAAGATTGGGAAAATACAAAAGAACTTATTGAATTTTTAAGTGTTTTTTATAAAGCAACAAATGCTGCTTCTGGTCAATATTATCCAACTATTTCTTCTGCTTTAGTAAATATTTGTGCTATTTCATCTGAATTTGCAAAATATAAAGGAAAAGATCGATTTGAAGATTCCCTTGCTTTTATGATTGAAAAATTCAATTTTTTTTCCCTATTCCTCAAATCTATTTGACTGCTACTACTTTCAACCCAAATTACAAATTAAAAGGTGTTGAAAGAATGGTTGAAAAGATTTATGCAAATTTAGGAATTAAAGATGATGAAACTCCTAGTGTTGAAGATTGTAAAAGTAGCATATATATAAAAGCTAGAGAGTTATATAATACATATAAATCTATGGAAAAAAATATTCTAATAGTTGAACCTCCATCTTGTAGGCCTAGAAGTGATGATACGGATGATTGGATGGATGATTATCTTGAGCTTGAATCATCTACTAATAATGATTTTGATTTATATTTCAATCAGGCACGGGAAAAGATTAGGCATGAAGAAGGACAACTTCAAGCTCCAATATTAGTATGGTGGAAGAATCGTGAAAATAAATTTCCGACCCTTGCTAGGATTGTTCGAGATGTGCTAGCGATTCAAGCATCATCGGTCGCTTCGGAGCAAGCCTTTAGTGCGGCGAGATTTATGATTGGAGATCATCGATATTCATTAGCAAAGGATAGTTTAGAAATATCGATGTTGTTTCGAGATTGAGTCAATGCCGAAAGAAGAAATACCGGACTACCACAATTAAATAGCCAAATAGAAGATGAAATAGATGAAATATTTGGTGATAATAGTGATGATGGAATGGAAGCAATGGAAGAAGAACGACAAATACAAGTTCCAAAAAATGTTTCTTTTGAAATGATACAAAAGTTACGAAAAGATTTTAACAAAAGTTTCAATTGTTAGTAGTTAGTACTTAGTACAATAATTAATATTCAATACCTAGATTATGTACTCTTTGTCTCTTTCTAATATTTGTGTTGTACATTTTATTTATTTGAATAAATATACGGCTATTCGCCTTGATTTTCTTTTAAAATAGTCTTTTATATTTAATCCAACTATCCAAGGCATTTTACAAATTTAATTTTCAATTATTTTAATATTAGTTTAAACTTTAATATAAAATTGAATTTTAAGGTTTAAACTTTAAATTCAATATAAACTTTAAACTTTAAACTTTAAAGTCAATTTTAAACTTTAAATTCAAATTTTCAATATAAACTTTAAACTTTAAAGTTTAAAGTCAATTTTAAACTTTAAAGTTTAAACTTAAATTCAATTGAAACTTTAAAGTTGAAAGTTTTAAATTGAAGTTTTTTAATAATATAATATCATTAATTAATAATATAATATTATATAATAATTAAAGTTAAATAAAAAAAATACCGGTACACATTAATCCGGTAAGAACCGGTTCCGGTCCGGTCCAAACCGGTTCCTATCCGGTAACTAAGGGACCGGGTGGAACCTTTGGGAATTTTCGGTAAAACCGGTTCCGATAAGATCCGGTTCTGGTAAATAAATCCAGTAACGTGTCCCAGTTCCGGTAAAACTGGTCCTATCCAATTGCCAGCCTTAATTCTAAGTCATTCACTCAAATCTCAAAAGAAAACCCAAACCCCTCTCAAATATTATCTCTCTAGAAAGTTGAAGAAGAAAAAGAGAAATCAAGCTAGGTCAAGTCAAGTATCCAATCATCGAAGCTTTGTGGGCTTTGTAATCAAGGTATTATGGCTTATTCATCCATGGAGCCCCATGATTTCCCCAATTTAGAAGAAGAATTCCCAAGTCAATTTGGGGTTTCTTCTAATGTTACGGGTTATGATCCAATTGAGTGGAATAGGGTTGTTTTTGATTGTTTATGATGTAATTTCATGTTTTTAGTATGATTATACATGTATCCATGCTTAACCTATGATTCTAAGATGAATTTGATATAGATGGGTTTATGCTATGAAAGGGGAAATAGAGGATTTATAGATGATCTTCTAGGATTGATGATATGTATAGTAGATTGCTTGAGAGTAAAGCATATAGACAGGACTTGAATTAGATTAAAGTATACATGATGAATCATGATTAGTAGTGCTTGAGATGGAGCCTATATGATGATATATGATTAGAATTGCTTAAAGAATGAAACATGTGATTAGAATGTCTTGAGATTTAGGCATATGTGATGATTATAAGAAGTATTGCTTTGAGAGTAAGGCTTGTAGTTATGAATGTTGTTTACTAAGACTTTGAGAGTAAAGCTAATATGATGAATTATGAATGTTAAGGCTTTGAGGGTGAAGCTTACATGGTAATGGTAGGCTATTAGATATAATTTTTCTGGAAGGACTTTACCCACATAAGTCTACCTTATGATCTATATATTGAATATTCAAATGTAGAATGTGAAAGGTTTTCTCACGTAGCATGATTATAGGTTGAAAGGCTTGCTCACCTAAAATGAATCTAGACTAAAATCCTAAATGAACGATGAGACTAGAGGCGACTACCCTTGACCTCCATATGTAAAGGATATGAGGTGATTTCCCATACTCCATAGGATTGAACAAGAGGTAATTTCCCACGTTCTCATTAAGATAAATGGACATGGAGGCAAGTACCCATGACCCTTATGAAATGATATGGAGGCGAATCCCCGTGTCTTTAAAGCTTGACTTGGTAAGACAAAACCATGCATGGTAGCTTGAGTAGAAGATCTCATGGATAGCCTTGAATTGAGAAATTGTACCCTTCCTAAGGTTAGCTTGAACTAGCATAATAGAATGTTTGAATGATAGCATGACTTGGTAAGGCTAAACCATTTCATTGGTAGCTTGGATTGAGTAATAGTACCCTTCCTTGAGTAGTTTGGACTTGCATGAGAGTATGCCTTCCATGATAGCTTGGTCTAGTAAAATGAGGTACTTTCCCTTGATAGCCTTGAATTGGTAAATCGTAACCATTCATGAGTAATGTTTGTGTTGGACTAGTAAAAAAGTTTTTTTCCATGTGTAGTAGAGATAGCTAAAGAGGGACAAGTCCCTAATCAAAGTAGCATGGTTATGATGAATCAAGGTTACTTCAAAAAAGTATTGTAAGTATGTTTTAATATGAGAATTGCTTATATGATGTATGCTTAGCTTGGATTGTTGCTAGAGTTGCCTTTCTTGATATATTTGACTAGAGGTGAATGTTCCCCCGTCTATGAGAAATACGCTAAGTATGAGAACAAACGATGATGAACATAAATGATGGCCCAAGGTGGTGTACTTAGCATGGGTGAGATTATGGGGTCTTATCCATGCCTTGATTAAGTATACTTTGAGGTTACTTATGAGGTGTTCCTCTTATGTTATGATAATCTAAGTATTGTCTATGCTTATGAATATGTTGTTATCTCTTATGATTATGTTATATGTCTTATGTTGACTAATTCCTTTATTATTCTTATGTTGATGATTTATGCTAGCCATCATATTTAGTACATGTTTGTACTAACACATACTCTTGCCTACATTCTTATCAAATGTAGGGTCCGACGACATTGACTTCCATCCCCGTGGCTAGATTCATAGTAGAGCAAGGAGCGAAGACTTGGTGAGTCCTCATAGCATTGAAGATTTTATCACCTTTCCTTTATGTCTTTCATTTTATGTTAGAATTGTTGTATGGGCTACGTCCCAAAGACTATTAGTGTTTTAGATGGTTTGAGACAAGTATTAAAGACTTCCGCTTCAATTTATAAAAAAAATTGATTGTATGGATTTTTTAAAAATATTCGTACCATTTTCTATTACATTATGTTATGATATGCTAAGTGGCTTGTATGAGGCCTCTCGGGTTCTTGTACGCCATGTTACGTCTAGGGTGTACCCCGAAGTCGTGACATGTTGGGAGTTGATGAGAGTCTTTCTTATGAGGAAGTTCCGGTTGAGATTTTAGGCCGGCAAGTTAAGAAGTCGAGAAGTAAAGAGGTAGCTTCCGTGAAAGTCTTGTGGAGGAACCAATTACTTGAGGGTGCTACTTGGGAGGCCGAGGCCGATATGATGTCCCGATCTCCTCATCTTTTTCCTTGTACTCCTACTCTAGCTTGAGGTAATGAGTTCCTCTTGATTTGACCTTTGTTTAGGGGTTATGTGTTTATATGTGTTTCCATGATTTCCTTATATTTTGCATGTTCATGAATAAGTGTGTTTTGAAAGAAAGTTAGTTTACATGCTTGATTTTCCTCATGTTGTTGCGCATTAAGTATGAGTTGCCTATTGACTTCATGAGTTGAATTGATGAACATGATTTAACTATGCTTTTCGAGAGGAAATTGCATATGAGCTCCACGAGGTTGTGTTGAGCATGCTTTTAGCTTGGAGAAGTTAGTTCCTCTTTGAACATGAGAAATTTTGAAAATTCATGCATATTGGGTTGATAGATGTAGTTCCTACTTCCTTATAAGGCATTTGAATTTCGTGAGCTTGGAGTTGATGTTTCTTCCTTATTTATGTGCATTGCATCCATAATGGGTTGATAGAGTTAGTTTCACCCTTTTTTGGTGTTGAGAGAACGTCCTAGCTTGAAGTCGATAGATTCTCCTTGGTTTCATGCATTGCATCATTAGGTTCGGTTGTTAGTTCCTCTCCTAAGCTTTTACAACTAGTTTGAATCTCATTCGAGGATGAATGGTCCCAAGGGGGAGATATTGTAACACCCTGTATTCAAAAGACCAAAAATTACAGCTTTTCGGATATTACAAGTGTCAAACCACGTCGGTCACCCACGGCCCGTGGATGGGACCGCGGACCGTAGGTGTGGTCCGTGGTTGACCTGCCTAAAAGAGTTCTGAGGGTTCAAAACCATGACCTGACCAACAGACTGTTGGTCAAACCACGGTTTGTGGTTGGAGGTCCGTGGTTCGAACCCCAAAGATCAAGTATCTGACCATAAATGATGGTCCACCAGGACGGTCCATGGATTAGACCACAGTCTATCGGTGGTAGCTAACAATTATTATTTCAGGGTTAGTTAGGTCTTTCCCTAATTAATTAGTTTCAATACTATGTCGTTTTGTCTTTGTTTAGAACCCCTAAATAAGCCTTTATAACCCCAAATTCACCCCCATTTACTTCATTCTTCCAATTTCACAAAAAGAAACCAAATTCCTCTTAAATATTCTCTCTCTAGAACATGAAGAAGAAGAAGAAGGATTCACCTTGGGTTTTCAAACTAAGGTTCCAATTCCTCCATTAAAGGAGCATTTGGAGTTAAGGTATAATAGTTTTCATCCATGAAGTTCCCAAATTCCTCTATTTCAAATGGTAGAATTCCCCAATTTAGTTATGGTTTTCCTTAATTAGCATGGGTTCCTTTCATTATTGATTTTAATAATTCAATTATGATCTTAAATGCATGAATTGATGAATTGCAATGTTTTATGATGAATTCCCCAAACCTATGTAATCCCTATGTTTTCAAGTTGTGAATCATATGATAAGGGATTTTGATTATAAAGCAAGTGTTTTATGAAATTGAGCATGTATTACTAGTTTTACATGTATTTATGATGAAATCCATATCTAATCTATGTTTTCGAAGAATTTATGATTGAAAGTGGGTTTTGATCTCAAGAGGTAAATTATGGACTTATGCTTTGATTATGATATTTATGCTAATGTATTAAGGGTGCTTTGAGAGTAAAGTACCAATGATGTTGTTGTTGTTGTTGTGTTGTTGAAAGGGCATTCTCATAACACATAACTAGGATGATGTGAAAGGTTTTCTCACATAGAAAGGATCTTAGGTTGAAAGGCTTTCTCACCTAAATGAATCAAGGTTAAGAGCTATCCTATTGAAATAGCTTGGATTGGTTGTCCAAGGACATTTTTTCATGAGTAATAAAGTCAAGTAAGAAATGACTATTCCGTGGGAATTTATGCTTAGCACCGAGTGGATATTGATAGTGAGATGGAAGCTTTCCCATAGTAGAGGTCGGGTTTCCAAAGTAATCTCATGAGATATAAGCTCCTCTGTAGTAGAGGCCAATTTCTAGTAGCAATCTCCTTATCCCATAAACTAGGTACCCTAATAGGTTGATTAGCTAGTGGATCCACTGAAGCTAGATGTTCTTGGTTCTACTTTACGCAAGTAGAACAACCCTTACGGTGTGGGAGACATCGGGTGATCATGTTATAGCTCACATGATCTCATGTCTGTTAAGGCTAATTATCCCCACAAGTAATTATGAACTAAGGTTAGTTCAAGAAGTATCTCACATGTGTTCAAAGGTTTTAAAGATGAAGTTAGCTTGCATTGACCACGGGGAGCGGTACGTGTTTAAGATTCAATAGAGAAGTAATAATATGCTTGAGTCAGTCATAGGAATAAAAATTTGCGATTAAAAACATCTTTCAAATCAGGGGGTGACACAAATGTCAAATGAGGGGGTTTTGGTTTTGAAATTATCAACTACAACAACAACAAACAATACGTACTAACAAAAATAAGACGGGTTCTTGGGATGTGATCCGATTATAGGCTATTATAGACAAATGAGTGAGTGCAACTATTAGAAAATTGCTAATTATTAGTGAGTAAGCTAGGCTACAGTGGAGATAAACTTTCTCTCAAACAATTTACCTTGAATCAAGTTGATTTCTCTCGAACATCAACAAACATACAAAATAAGAACAACCCACACCTTAGTCCATTCACTCTCTCGAGCTGAATGTGTGGAAAAATGTTTAGGATTCACTTTCTAGAGCTGAACCCAGGTCAACCCAATACCTACAGACCATCAATCAAACACCTTAGTTCTAAAAACTCTCTCTCGAGCAAGACAAGAACACAAAGGTATAATTGCATTTGCAACTGCAATTCTTAAATTAACCCACAATAAATGATTGAACTCACTTTTAATAGCAATTAAACTAACAATTAGCAACACCCATAAGCTAAATCAGCCCATAATCATATAATCACACCACAAGAATTGGGGTTTTAGCTAGACATTATAAAAAGATAAAAATCGTTACCAAATTGAGTTTCTATCAACAAGGTAACATTAATTTCGTCTTTACAATGTTCCTATTCGAAGAATCTCAAAGACCCACTTTCAATTTCTCAAAAGTTAAAAACTTCAATTCTTCAAGGCTTAGAAAAAACTAGAGAAAACTTCCTCTCAATTCAACACTCTCAAAATATAAAAAATAGATTGTCTAAGATTGTCTCCTATATGAAAATAAATGTTCAAAAATGTATTTATAGTTGATGAAAATGTGCTGCGAAGAGTCACTCATAGAAGTAAGTCAGGTTCACCGAACCACTCGTCAATCCGCCCTTTGATCACTTCAATCGCCCTTCTACCTTGGCATTCAGAATCCTCAAGGTCAGTAACTTTGGGCGATCCAACACTACATCGCGAAACCACTCGACGATCCACCGACTACTTCTTTCTCTCACCAACTGCACTTCTTCCGTCAGGGCTTGGCACACTAGAACTTTAAGCGGTCAAATGGCCATTCAGTGACTCACCAAGTGGACTTGGCGATCACCAGGTTTTCTTTTCTTCATTCTTTCAGCTCGCTTTGTTCCTTTTTTCAACTTAGTGTCCTTGCTTTGTTCCTCAATCCATAATCCTGAAAATCAAGGGTTTTTACATCAGTTAGTGGAACAAAATAAGCATTTGAGGACACTAAACCTATACAAATTAGGTCCTAAATGAGTCCAAATCTCAGACTCATCAACACCCCCAACTTAAAATTTTGCTTTGTCCTCAAGTAAAACTCAAGTTCAGCAGTTCAAAAAGGATGTCTCAAACATTGCTACAAAAGACTCAATCACGAATGCACACAACAAGACTCAACTTACTTAAACAAGGATCAATTGTGTACTCAAAGATTCAAGTTGTGACTCACCATTATCAAAGACTCTCAAGTTCACAATACTTGCTTCAAATGCAAGGTCAAGCTCAACAAAGGTACTCAAATGCCCTTACACAAAGATGATTCCATATTCACACACAGTTTTTCAACAATTTATAGTTCCGGAATCACAAACAATTCTCGCACTCAAAAAGATGAACATATGCATGACTTCACCCATAGGTTTGCCCTTATTTTTCAGCCAACATTTGTTTCAGCTCACTCAAGATCAAAAAGGTCTTTTCAAGGTTTGTAACGGGGTTGAGTGTAAATGTATGATCATATAGGCTCAGTGGCTTCTATCCTCTTGAAATGTGATATGAAAAACTTCCTTCATTTTCTTCAGCATTTTCAATCATGCTCAAAATTCACCCCATTATTCACTTTTCATGGAGTACCGGACACCCCATTTCTTTTGCAACTTTCACAACTTTATTTCACCACTTTTTCATTCTTTTTCTTATTCTTTCTTCTTTTCTTTCTCTTTTTTTAATGGAGGGGTTCCATCTTTTTCAAGTCCATGGATCAAGGGGGACTTCTTCACAGTTCTTGATTTTCCTTCTCTTTACACCACACCCCTAACTTAGGCTTTTGGCCTAAGTTGGCTATTCAAACACACCACAGTTCATGATGATTATGGGTGAATGGATAAAGAGAGGTCTCATTTGCTCAAGTTTCTTCCAAGAAAAGGGCTAGGCTCAAAGGGGTTCAACAAGGTTCACACTCACAAGGTTGGCCACAAAAGAGGTATATTGTCAAATCGTTTCACTTTTCAAAATTGTTGCCTAAGATCATTTCAAGAGTTTGCGTCACTTAGTCAACCGGACCAACGTGGAAAATTCTAGGTGTTATCGCACAAATTTCACGGTAAGCTCATCACAAAAGGCATTGGTACCAATATCAAATAAGACTCCACACTTTTGCTAGTGTGCAATGTTCATCACAAGAGACTCATTCGATAATCGGCTAGTCACAACGAGATGCAAGAATTTCACATATTGTCTATGGAACTTCATTTGGCCTCATCGTAGCCGCACATTCATTTTTATTTGATTAAGAGCACTATTCAAGTCATCGGTATTGATCATAACCGATACTCAAATTTGCACAAGAACAACCACATTCACACAAAACAAGAGGTGGTACAATTATTTTAAGATGGTTCAAAATCATTTTTATTCAAAACAAGGAGCCATAAGCTCAAACATCCACAAAACAGTGTCAAAAAACAATTTACAGCACAAAAACCCAATATATAAACAAAAATAATAATCTCAAGAGGTAGGTATGGAAATACCTCACCCTATCACAAATAAAAGCAGTTGTCCTCAAATGTAACAAAATAATCAAAGTCAATAAAAATGACGGAGAGGGAGGTAAAGAAAAGTCCTGTCTACACAGTATCTCCATCTGTTGGGGAATCAATGCTCGATGCAAGACTCTAATCTTGGGCATCAGTGCCCGGAGTCAAATCAGCACTGCTGGCTTCACTAGGATAGCCATGGTGTGTCTGCCAATGAGATCTGCACTGCTGAATCCACCATAGCCTCCTCATCGACTGTAGGACCCTCATAAGCGGCCTCCTCATTGACTCCAAGCTACTCCTCATCAGTCTCAGCCTCAGACTCTGCAGCAGCTACCTCCTCAACTCAAACCTCATCTCTGATGGTAGCCGGAGGCACATTTTCATCAAAAAGCATATTTGGGATTTCCACAGTCCTGGATATCATGGACATATCCGTAGACTTTAGCTGGTCGACATCCTTTCTCAGCTCAGCAATCATGACCTTTAGGGCCGTCACCTCATCAGTGGCCCCCTGGCTTTGCTCACACGCCACTATCCTTGTCACAAGGGCATCAAGAGACACACTAAGGGGTGTCACAACAACACTCAGGGTCCTGTCAATCATTCCAGGGATGATGGCCTTAGGCCTAGAGGCACGCCTATCCGCAGAGTGTGCTAGTTGCCCCATCCTTAGCAATACAGTCTTGGTGAGCGGGGGTTGGGAAGTAGCAACAGCAGCAGCAGTAGACCTAAGAGGCAAGACAGCTGTAGAGGAAATAAGAGTCTCAGAAGGAACAACACTAGATGTATGTGAAATCCTATGGGCTGGAGTAGGCAATACTGCCTCTATAGGTAATGCATCAATACCTACAACCGGGGAGGAATCCACCGGGGCTGCCTTCTTCTTCTCTGCCTCATCCTTCAAGTATTCCGCCTCAATGCACCAGATATTGGTACAAGAGGTGGGAATCACTTCCATATCCTTCTTTTCATCCCGAGTCACCCGAGTCCTTCTGCACATCTCAGTGATCAATACCGGAAAAAGAAGAGAGGTTTGGCACTGCTTGGCCCTTTTGGTCATCTCCTGAGCAATGATCATGCCCAAATTTAGCCTTGTTCCATCAACGAAGCAACCAAGGCAGGTTGCCTTCGCGTGGTGAATGATAGACTCATTTTGTGAAGGCATGATGGAGCTGCTGATGAATCCAAACGAGTACCATGCAGCTATATTCAGGTTCTTCTTCTCTATTGGAGCACCAACCTCAATCCACTGAGGAGCACCATTTCATATTTTCCAGCATTTTTGTCCTGATCATGTGTAGGCAGCCATCATCTATTTTGACTGAGCATTCCAAGACTGCATTGATAGCACCACTATCACTTTTAACTTTCCTGCCCATGACAACCACAAAATCAACCGGATTGAAATTGGCGGCCTGATCTTCCCTTGTGGCACTAGAGCTCTATACGCAGTGTAGAATTCCAAGAACCAATTTGGAATGTAAGGGCCACGGGGTCTAGTGAATATTTGGAACTTGTGGGTCCTCAAGCAGCTCATAATCTTCGGGTATCTGTCTATTACCCCATCAGTGGACAACCTATTCTCCTCGATAATGGTCTTCAGTCTGTTCATAGACCGGGGATGAGGACCCTGTGCAGGTGGTTCTGGGACCATAGCCTGGTCTGGGATAGGAGGAGGAGTAGTGGCCTGGGGATTCCTGATCCTAGACGGATCATTCAACCTCTTGGATCTCAACTCTGCTCTCTGGGCTAACAAGAGCTCATCTTCAGGCTTAGAAATGGTAGCCTGAAGATCCTGGTGCTCACCCTGACTCTCAGAAGTGGTGAGGTGAGTGGCGTAAATATCGTCATTGTCAGAGCTGACCTTCGGTGATGCAAGAGCAGTTGCTTTGCCTTTCCCACCGGTGGTGGGAAGCTTTGTTTCTTTTGCCTTGGATGTAGCTGCATCCTTATTTATGCTAACTCCCTTTGCCCTCTTGCGGGGCAACATGTCTTGGCCTGCTACCTTTGGTCTAGCCATTTCTGCAAAATACAACACAAGAGTTAGAATGATTCAAAGAAAAATGCAGAAAATATATTGCAGACAGACTCGCTGAACCGATCGGTGAGTCACCGAATCACTTTGGTGAGCTAGATCGGGCTCATCAAAAGGATTGGCTTAAGAAATTCCCAAAAAAAATCATGTTGGCGATGGGAGGGGACTTTCGGTGAATCACTGACATCATTCGGTGAGCACAGACTAGCCCGCCAAAAGTTACAGTGTATTTTAGGGGAGAGGGGCGCAGAAAGGGCAATCAAGGTAGACTTTCGACGAACTGTCGAGTGGTTCGGCGAGCTTGACCCAGCTCGCTAAACTGTTCAATGTGCCATTTTCAACCCCAACATCCAAATTCAACCCCGCAGCCCCCGAAAACAAAATCAAACCACATACACCGACAATTAGACTCAGACCTATAAGACCCATGCCACTGAGGTACTCAGAGTTCCCTCAGTTTGGCCAAATTTGGCCTTTTGGCGACTTTAGCCATTAGGATTGACGTCAAACGCTCCATCATTGGGCAAAGCACGCCATTTAGAAGAAACGGGGTTACTCAGACTTCACCCGACTAGACTCAACAACAAATAAGCACAACCCACAAGATTACGACCAATTTTAAAGCCTAAAATTTGGGAAATCAACAACTTAGGCAATAATGCATGATATCGATTTTAGAACAGGCAAACAAGCACACAATCATGATTTCAGAGAGGCCCAACACACATCAACAAGAACAATATGATTGTAAATGAGTATAACTGCTAATTACGAGTTTGGGGTTCAGAAAACCAACCTTTAATGACGAATAAATGGAATGTAAAGCTAGGCGGCAAAGTATCAAACTCCGAACACTGAATCGATGACTAGAAAGTGGTAAATATGCAAAAATACCAAAATTATAGTGCGGGTGTTATTTTGTGAAGTTAAAAAGTGAGGGAATGTGAAGGAGTTTGAAAAGTTAAACCTTTGGCCTTTTAAAAACCGTCCAGTTCTTGCCCTTTCGGCGACATTAATTTTCTTCGTCGAGCCACTCGGCGACACGCCTAGTGGGTACTTACCTCGCCGAGTTTTACAGGACCGCTAGTTAATGTGGGGGTCCAAACGGCGGACAAAGTTGAGATCGCCGACCTTTTCGGCGATTCGCCAATTAGTCAATGGACTCGTTGAGTTTTACAGACTCCATCTTCATAATTTCTTGAGTCCAACGATGATCCAAATAGGGCTCACCGACTTCTTCGGCGAGTCATCGACTGGACATTTTTCTCACCAACTTACATTTTTCAAACATATCTTACTTTTTCACCTACACAATCGACACACGTTATTCCAAAAATAGAAATAAGGAAAATAAAAACTTGGGTTGCCTCCCAAGCAGCACCTTAGTTAACGTCGTGGCACGACGTAAGTCCTTACTCAAACTTCATTCTTGGGGTTTGCCATAGTATCACTAGGTAGCCCCCCTTGGTTTCTTGGGTGTAAATGAGAAGAAATTTGACCCATTTGGGTCTCCAACTGCTTGATAGAGACAGAATGAGAAGTCACCGTATGGTTAAGAGTCGATGCATCTTCCTTCATCTCCTTCAAAATTTTATCAGACCTTTCAACCTTGTTGAGTATACGAGAGAGCATATCCTCAAACCGGCCACCTTCATAATCTTTGGGCTTTTGACATTTGTGAGGAGGAACATACATATCCTTCTCCCCATCTCTTTCCTGCTACATGGGGTTATGATCCCTCCACACTCTATCACGATCTCTCTAGCCCTTGTCTCTGTTCCAACCTTGGTTACCACTCTATCTTGGGTAGTTAGCATGATATCCTCCACCTTGGTTGGCTAGGAAGTTTACTTTCTCATTGTATAATGCTTCAAACTTGACCTCTTCGGGGTTTACACCACCAACACTGACAACATTTACACTTCGAGCACCAACACCCATGAGGTTCTTGGCTAAGATGTCAAGTTGTGTCATTATCTTTGCCATGTTCTGGTCTCTCTCTTGATCTTTTTCAAACTGCTCCTTGTCAATTTAAAAGTGAGAGGGGAGACCTGATCTTCATGGGTATACCATGCCCGGTTAATTTTGGTCATACCATCCAAGAGCTAGGCTGCTATAATGTAAGGTTATTGCATCAAACCTCCCGGAGAAAGTTGGTCAGCTACTTCCTTGTTTACCGAGTCAAGACTTCGGTAAAAGTAGTGCAGCAGGACATTGTCGGGCAACCCATGAGTTGGGAATTGCAGCACCATCTTCTTAAACCTTAGCCAAGTCTCATGAATTGGCTCACCATCAAGATGCTTGAAGCTTTGAATACTGTCCCGAAGAGTCATCATCTTCAAAGGAGGGAAAAATCGCACTTTGAATGCGGTAACAAAATCTTCCCATGAAGTGATAGAATCGCTTGGAACCTCAGCCAACCATTTACATGCCTCTCTCATTAGAGAAAATGGGAACAACCTCAACCGGACTTACTCTTGGGATATGTTCTTGAAGGAGAACGGCCTGCAAACATCGACAAAGTTCCTTATATGCTCATGGGGATCCTAATGAGCTAGCCTGCCAAACAACCCTTTCAATTGCAACAGTTGCAACATGGTGCTTGTAATGTGGAACGCAACGTTCCCTTCGCCTGGAGGCAAGCGGATGGAACCAACTCCACCAACAAAATTAGGGTCATTAACATTCGGCTCATTGACATCATTGAGATTGCCGATGTCATCTTGGTGGCCAACTTAGCTACCATTGCTACTGTTGATACTCATTTCCTCTATTTTTAACAACAACACACAAATCAAAACTGAAAGTAAGTAGATTTAACTATGACTAAAAAGAACAAAATTCAACTTCACCAAAAGAATCTCAAACAACACCACTCCTCGGCAGCAGCGCCATTTTGATTTGAGTAACATTATCAAAGACACTTCATCCAATTCTAAGCGTTAACAATCATTAATCAGTATATAAACCAACTGAATGAATTGGGGTCGAATCCAATAGGGAGCGGTACGTGTTTAAAATTCAATAGGGAAGTACGAATATGCTCAAGTCAGTCATAGGAATAAAAAATTATGATTAAAAATATCATTCAAATCAGGGGGTGACACAAATGTCAAATGGGGAGTTTTTGATTTTGAAATTATCAACTACGACAGCAGCAAACAATACGAACTAACAAATAATGAGATGGGTTCTTGGGATGTGATCCTATTATAGGCTATTATAGACAAATGGGTAATTGCAACTATTAGAAAATGGCTAAATATCAGTGAGTAAGCTAGGCTATAGAGGAGATAAACTTTCTCTCGAATAATTTACCCTGAATCAAGTTGATTTCTCTCGAACATCAACAAGCATACAAAATAAGAACAGCCCACACCTTAGTCTATTCACTCTCTCGAGCTGAATGTGTGGAAAAAGGTTTAGGATTCACTCTCTCGAGCTGAACCCAGGTCAACCCAATACCCACAGACCATCAATCAAACACCTTAATTCTAAAACCTCTCTCTTTAGCAAGCCAAGAACACCAAGGTAGAATCGCATTTGCGACTGCAATTCTTAAATTAACCCACAATAAATGATTGAACTCATTTTTAAATAGCAATTAAACTAACAATTAGAAACTCCCATAAGCTAAATCAGTCCATAATCATATAATCACACCCCAAGAATTGGGGTTTTAGCTAGACATTATATAAAGATAAAAAACATTACCAAATTGAGTTTCCATGAACTAGGTAAGATTGATTTTGTCTTTACAATGTTCCAATTCGAAGAATCTCAAAGACCTACTTTCAATTTCTCAAAAGTGAAAAACTTCAATTCTTCAAGGCTTAGGAAAAACTAAGAAAACTTCCTCTCAGTTACACTCTCAAAATATAAAAAATAGATTGTCTCCTATATGAAAATAAATGTTCACAAAATGTATTTATAGTTGTCGAAAATGTGTTGTGAAGAGTCACTCAGCGAAGTAAGTCGAGCTCACCGAACCACTCGACGATCCGCCCTTTGATCACTTGAATCACCCTTCTACCTTGGCATTCAACATTCTCAAGGTCTATAACTTTGGGCGATCCAACACTATTTCGTGGAACCACTCGGCGATCCGCCAACTGAGACTTTATCTCACCAAATGGAATTCTTCACTCAGTGCTTGGCACACTGGAACTTTAGGAGGTCAAATGGTCATTCGGCGACTGGCCAAGTGCACTTGGCGATCACCATGCTTTCTTTTCATCATTCTTTTAGCTTGCTTTGTTCCTTTTTGCAACTTAGTGTCCTTGCTTTGTTCCTCAATCCATAATCCTAAAAATCAAGGGTTTTTACATCAGTTATTGGCACAAAATAAGCATTTGAGGACACTAAACCTATATAAATCAACCCGTAAATGAGTCTAAATCTCAGACTCATTATATGTCATGAAATAAAATGTCCCTTTTAGTATGTTTTAATTGTTTAATGCATGGCTATCATACTTGGTACATTGTTTTGTACTAACACATACTCTTGCCTTCATTTTCCCCAAATATAGGATCTGACAGACAGGTTTCTGAGTATCCTTGCTAGTTGGTGATTTGATTGATTCTTGAGCTTTGGTGAGTCCTCATGATTCGAGGATGAACTCTTATTATTTAGTTTCTTTCTCGTATTTCACTTTTGAACATGATGTGTGGGCTAGGTCCAAATTTTATTCGATTATATTAGATGTCTATGATGAGACATGAGTTTAGACTTCCACTTTTTTTTTTATAAAATCATTTACACTTGGACTATTGTTTTACTCTTATTGTTCTATTTCTTATGTTATAAGAGCTAAGTGGCTTGTATGGAGTCCTTCGGGGTTCTATACGCCATGTTACATCTAGGGGTTACCCCTGGGTCGTAACAATGGTACGAATTGGAGAGAGATGGACGGTGACAAAGAACGATATGTACCTCCCATGAGCGTCAAAAGCCAAAAGAGAAAAGGGCTGATCCTAAATTTTTTTGCATGGAAGGTATGCTTGCATGCATTCTCCACAAAGTGAAAGGATCGGACAAGGTGCTAAAGGAAATGAAAGATAACGTCTCATCTCTGAACCAAACAGTTACCCCACATTTGGTATTGATTAAGCAGTTGGAAACATAAATGGGTGAAATCTTGACTCATTTAAACCCAAGACCAAAATGAGGATTACCGAGTGATACCATGGTTAACCCAAAGAATAAAGTTTGAAAGCATGTCTTCGTCATGCCACAACGTTAAATAAGGCGCTTCTTCGGAGGCAGCCCAAGTTTTTTGTTTTAATATTGTTGTTTGAATAACGATTGTTAGTTGTGTAGGTTGAAAATTTGAATTTTTGGGAAAAGAGGAAATTAGGTGAGCTTAGGTACCGTTCGGCGAGCTCGATCTGGACTGCCTTTTTGACCAACCAAAGGGTTGGAGTTTTGTAAACTTCGGGGGGCAAAAGTACCATTCGGCAAATCGCTGAATGGTGGGCGACATAAATCAATATCGCCGACTAGGGAGTGAACTAAAGGGTCAAAAATTGACTTAACCATTTTAAATTCAAAATTCCCTTTCATTTTGCATTTTTTGACTCTTGCACTCTTGCACTTCGTGTCTAGATTATATTTTTCTCGTTAATTTTGTGTTGGGATCAATTGCTAGGAGGATTTTTGCTTTTTTTCTTCTGTATTTTCTCGCCTAGGTGTCCCGAACTTGGCTTGATTTTTAGCAGTTTGTGATGCATGCTCATATATTTTTTGGATCTATCGCATAATCTTGCGTTGTTGGTTGATTTTTATTAAGGGCGACTGTCGTATCATGTGTATGTTTGTGTTTTAGCCCATAATGGTTGAATTTCGTGTTTAAATTGATTAAAATCGTGGGTGTGTAATGTTTGTATGTTGGGTCAGGTGAGGGTGAAGTCTGAGTAACCTGAATTATATAGATCGACTGAATTTGCCCAATGATATAGCGGGTGACGTCATTCTTAAGGGCAAAAGATGTTGATTGGTCAATTTTAGACAAATCGGGGAAATCTGAGTACCTCGAGGTCATTATTGATATGGGTCTAGTTTAATTGCATAGAATAGTGATTTAACTTCATTATCGTGGGCTGTGGGTTGAAAATCGAAGGTCGGGTTCAAAAACTAGCACGAGAGACCAGTCGGCGAGCTTAGTCGAGCTCATCGAATGATTCGGTGGTTCGCCAAGTGACTCATCATTTTCCTTTTTGTTCTTAATATTTAATGGATTGATTCTGTAACATTCGGCGATACGCTTAGCTCGCTAAATTTACTTGGCGACTCGCCGATTATCTTTTCATATCGCCTTTGTTAGCCCCAATTTTGGTAAAATATTTTGTAACTTTCATTGAGCTACTTTTAGTTCGCCGAATGAAATCAACGAATCACAGAGTGACCTAGACTTCGCCGACCTGTGCTGACTTTTGTAAAATTTTATTCTATAACTTTCGGTGAGCCCGACTTGGCTCGCCGAACTAGTCGGTGAGTTTTTCTATAGGTTTTTAAACTTGGATATTTTGTTGACCTGTTTGTAACGTATTGGTTCGTTCTATGTTGTTTTGTAGATATGGCCAGACCCAAAGTTCCATGTAGAAACCAACCACCCCGGAAGAGAGCACGGGGAATAGTTATTACTGAGGGTTCTGCTTTGGCATGAGCAACACAACCAAAACTTCCTCCGACTAAGGGGAAAGGCACAGACAAGGTAAAATGTCCTGTGAAGCAACATCTGGCTAAGGATAACTTTGATAATTTGGGTATCTACAATACCCACCTCACCACTACGTAGTCTGAAGGCTAGGATAACTCGAGGTCTAGATCGCCAGCATCTGTATTTGAGCCAGAGGATGATCAGACTTTGCTGAGAATGTGAGCTGAGTTGCGCTCTAAAGCGCTACATGATCCGACCAGAATACTGGTGACTCTAACACCTCCTCAACCACCAGCATAGACAGTTGAGCAGGTACTACCAGTGCCCCCGGTACAGGGCACTCCAGCTCGATTGCTGAACAAACTTAAGGCTACTGGGTTGAGAACTATTTTAGAAGAGAAGATGTTGTCTACAGATGGAGTGGTAGATAGGTACCCAGAAGTGTGGAACACCATCAAGTTCCACAAGTTTGAGAGATTTACACATCCCCAAGGCTCATACATACCCTCCTGGGTCTAGGAGTTTTACACAGAGTATGAGAGGCTGGTTCAAAAGGGGAAGAAGAAGACTAGCTCATTCGCACAAGTAGATCATATGGTGGTGCGTGATAAAATGGTGAAATGCAACAACACATATATTAATGAGGTGTTGGGGTGTACGATGAATGTGATCCACTTCTTGGTGGATCAGATACAAAAAAAGACCCTCGATGATTTAAATGGGTGGTTGGCAACTCTGATTTCCGTCATCACACCGTCGTGGATTGAGCCAAGAGTTCAGATTGAGAAGAAGGATCTGAATGTAGTTGCACAGTATTGGTTTGGGTTTATTAGCAGCACACTGATGCTTTCCAAAAATGAGTCCATACTCCGACATCCTAAGGAAGCTTTGTTGGGATCCATCATTGACCGAGATAGACTGAATGTCGGGTGATTATTGAGCAGGAGATGGCCATGCGGGCCAAACAGAGTCAGACATCATTTCCTTTCTCGAGGTTGATCATGAAGTTGTGTCGGCGTGCCCGAGTGCCTTTTGTGGAGAATACAGATGTGGAAGTGACTCCCACTTCCTCTACTGACATCCGGAGGATTGAGGCCGAATACACTAGAGTCAAGGCTGAGAGGAGGAGAGCAATACCAGTGGACACTTTCTCGATTGTTGATATTAAGATGCTAGAGAAAGATACAACACCTCCCACTCAGGCCGGTGAGCCTTCAGGTACTCCTATCACTTCTACTACTGCCCCTTCCTCATCTGCTGCTACTACTCCTACTGCTATTGCTGCCCCCCTATTGACACATGCAATGCTATACAACAAGGGCCATCTAACCGAATCTGCTGACGTAGGTGTTTCCCAGGTAGAGGTTGTTGTCCCCGGACTTATTGAGAGGTCCATTGCTACTGCCCTAGCTCCCATCCAAGCTGAGTTGCGGGAGCACATGGAGTTGATCACCGCACATGGCCTAGACCTAGACGCCCTACGAGTGGAGGCATGTGCGTCAGCTGATGAGATGGTTTTAAGAGCCGATGTTACTAGTTTGAGATGTGATGTGGATGATCTTAAATCCACAGATCTGTTTATAATTTTTGGCATTGTGGACCTTCCTGAAGTTTTGAGTACAGACTTGCCATCCATTTCTCAGATCCCTCAGGCTACTACGATTGGAGATGCTCCTATGACTAATGATGATACCGAGTCTGATGCTCCTAAGAATGATGAGGAGGATCGTGGTACCTGTGATGCAGTAGTATATGATGACTTTGAGGATCTATAGAGCGCGATGGTACAAACACCCACAGAGGCATCTCTTTGGGACACATCGATGGTGGGCTATAGTAGAGCAAATGATGGAGATGAGCAGGGCACTGATGCCCAAATTGAGAGAGTCTCAGATGTGCAGAGTTCACCTCAGGCTTAGCCTGACAGGGGGATCTTGACTCTCTTTTAGTTTATTTTTGAGATTGTTTATTTCTTTTGCATTGAGGACAATGGTAAGCTTTGTTTGGCGGGGTGATGTATTTTCATACTAGCCTCTTTTGGGTTGCTTTTGTGAATGATTGGTTTTTGATAGCTTGTTCTGAATGCTTAATTTTTTGTGACTATGGTTTTTTTGTGTTAATGTGGTTGTTCTCTTGCATATCGATCAATACTGATGACTTGAATAGTGCTCTTGATCGAACGATATGTTTGTGGAATCCAATGAGGCAAATTTGAGTTGAATAAGTCATGTGTGAACTCTTAGCATCTCATTATGATTGGACGATTGTTGAAATGAATCTTGTAATAATCATTGCACACGAGCTAAATTTATAGAATCTTTATTGATGATTGTGTTGAATTCCATGTGTGGTGATATTTTCTAGAAATATGTGCTTGGTAATACCTATAACTTGCCCCGATTGTCTAATAAACTAATGTAGGCGAATGATAGAGATGATCTTAAGCACAATTTTTTGGAGAGTGAACCAAATTGCTATTATACCTCTCTGTGACTGATGTTTGATGTAATCAAAGACACGACTTCCTATTCAGGTGTCAACGATCGCGTGCAGTAATATAACCCAACCAATGGGTTTGGGTCGAGTCCCAAGGGAGCGGTTAGTAGTCGAGAATCAAATAGAAAAGTAAAATCAAGTTCTAATCAATCATAACTATAAATATTTACGAATAAAAAACATACTAAATCTAAAGGTGACACGAATGTCAATTATCAATGGGGGGGTTTGTATTCAAATAATAAACAAAAATAGCGAAAATATAAAGAAATGAGATAAGGAGATGGGATTCTTGGAATGTGATAGGAATATGGGATAAAATAAACTATTGGGTAAATGCTATTGATAGTAAATCACTGAATATTTGTAACTAGGCTAGACTTTGGTGGGGTAAATTCTCTCTCGAGCAACTTACCCTGAATCAACTCGGTTTCTCTCGAACACCGAGTTGCAGCACTTAAGCACAACCTTTGCCTTAGCCTATTCACTCTCTCGAGCTGAATGTGTGGGAGAAGGTCTAGAATTCACTCTCTCGAGCTGAACCCACGACGACCCAATAACCACCGACTATCAATTTAGAAGTCTTAGTTTTAAAACCTCTCTCTCGAGCAAGCCAAAAACATTAAGATGAAATCGTATTCGCAACTATAATCCCATTAAGTTCAAACACCACTACTAAACAAAATCACATTTAAACAACAAATAGACTAACAATAAGCAATACCCAACAGGAAATTTAACCTATATTCACAAAATCACATCGCAAGAATTGACATGAAAAAGAGATAAAAATCAATACCAACAAGTGTTTCCATCAAGTGGGTACTATAGAAAATGTCTTTAAACACATCTAGGATAAAGATTCTTGGATACCCATTTCCAATTTCTTGGAATTGAAAACCTTCAAGCTCAAGAACAATGTCTCCCAAAAACACTAAGAACTAAAAACTGAAAAAATTCTCAATCTCAGTAATAATTCTCTACAACTTGATTAATTTTTTGATACTAAGCTACAAAATTAAATGGGTATTTATAGTTTTCAAAAATTTATGCTGTGAAGGACCACTCAATGCAGTTAGTCAGGATCATCGATGCACTCGGCGATCCGCCCTTAGGTCTGGTTCATCGCCTTTCAGCTTTCGCCTTCAGCATATTCGCGTTTTGAATCATTGGGTGATATAGTAGAGCTTCACGGAACTGCTCGGCGATGCGCCGACTGCTCCTTTTGACCGCGGACTTGATATTTTCCTTCAGGGTTCAGCACACTGGAACATTAGGTGAGATTAAGGTCATTCGTCGACTCACCTAATGCTTTAGGCGATCCTCAGGCCTTCTTTTCTTCGTCTTTTCAGCCGCCTTGTTCCTTTTTTGCAAAGTAGTGTCCATGCTTTGCCTCAAACTCCAAATACCTGAAACTTAAGGATTTACATCAGTTATTGAGCCAAAATATGCATTTAAGGACACTAAATCTATCAAAATAAATCCCTACATGAGTCCAAATTGTGGACTCATCAGTGATCACCTTGTGAGAGTGTGAACCTAGTTTGGCACCGTTTGAGCCTAACCTTTCTTTGGATGAAACATGAACACATTTGAACTCCTTCCCCATCACCTAAAACCTTCAAGAAGCATTGGTCCATTTGAATACCGAACTTAGGCCAAAAACCTAAGTTCGGGGGGGGGGGTGTAGAAAATGAGGAAACTGAAGAAGTTTGTGAAAAAAATAATCTGCCTTTCATGGATTTTGTTGAAAAAGATGGAACCCCTCCATATTAAAAAAAGTGAGAAGAAAATCAAAAGAAGAAAAAGATTAAAAAAGAGGTTTGTGTGGGAACACATATGTTTGTCTTTGAGAGTGTACGAGTTGATGTTGATTCCTTAATTCTTAAATTATGATGAGGTTTGTGTGGGAATAAAATTATTCTTGATTTGAGGGCATTAAAATACTTCTGTTGAGGTTGAATTCACATTTGAAGAAAGCATTGTGAGCTTGAGTTCTACTTAATGATGGCTAGTCACAGTTTGAAACTTGTAGTGCACAATTGAACATTGCATGGGTAAATTGTACCTCGTGTGCATGCATATTGAGTCTTGACTAGAACTATTTGTAGACATCTCTGTTAAACTGATTGATCTTGTGTTTTACTTGATGACAAGAAAATTTTTAAGTTGGGGGTGTTGATGAGTTAGAGATTTCGACTCATTTAGGGATTAATATTTAGAGTTTTAGTGTCCTCAATTCTTATTTTATGCTCTAAACTAATTTTCAAATGCTAATTTGCAGCAATAAAGGCAAAAGAGAAAGGCAAGGACATTACCGGGCAAAAAAGAGCGAAAAAACTAAAGAAAAGCAAGGCTGGTACTCGCCAAAGACACTTAGTGAGTCGCCGAGTGGCTCTTCAGCTCACCAAAAGTTACAGCAAGCCATGCCTTGGACAAGACCAACTTAGTGATAGAACTGATGGTTAGGCGACGCACCAAATGGATTGGCGATGCCGACTTTGATCACCTAAAGTTACCATAAATAAGTGATGAAAAGCCATGCCAAGAAGGCGATGAAAAGGAACACTCGGCACGTCGCCGACCTGGTCGGCGAAGCCCAACTTATTTCACCAAGGGGCTTCAAAGCTGAAATTCTAGGAACATATAAATACAATTTTGAAAAGCAGAAAAAAGAATTCTGTAGTTTTGGAAATTTCCCATAATATCCAGTTCTGGGTTTTTGATCCCCAACATTCTAAACATTGTTCTTTAACTTTTAGAGTAGATATTTAGAGTTTATTTTGAGTCTGAGCTTTAATTAGAGCATTTGAAGACTTTTTTATTTTTACCCAAGCTGATGGAAAACATAGTTGGTAACAGTTTCTTGCTAAAACCCCCATTATTGGGGGTGTGATTATGTGATTGAATGTTTCAATTAGCTTATGGATGTTAGTATTTACTAATTTTATTGTTGATTTGAAGTGGGTTCAATTGATAGTTGAGTTTTAATTGATGAATTGTAGTTGCAAATACAATTCTAGCCTTGCATTCTAAGCTTGCTTGAGAAAGAAGTTTTAGAGCTAAAACCATTGATTGATGACTGTAGTGATTGGGTTACTGTAGACTTAGCTTGAGAAAGTGGGTCTAAATTCAATCCTACTAATCTAGGTTGAAAAAGTAGATTGATTGAGGTATTGGGCTGTTTACATGTGTTATGCTTGTCAAGGTTTGAGAGAACTAGCTTGATTCGTGATAGTTGATTGAGAAATGACTATTGCACCTAAATCCTAGCCTACCCACTAAGATCACCCATTTAGCAAAATTGGTATTCAATTGATCACACTCCTAAGGATCCCTCTCTACTTGTTTACTCCGGATATTTGTAGTTGTTAATTGTTCACTTAGATCCCCCCATTTGACATTCATTGTCCACCCCTTGTCATTTACTTCATTATTTCGAAAATGTCTACATCTACAAACGATTAGAACACCATTTTACTTCGTAATTGAATTATTTACCGTATGACTCCCTGTGGGATCGACCCTAACTCTTTGTTGGGTTTATACTTGATTGAGACCGCCTACACTTAGAATCAAATGAAGTGCAGTTGAGCGTTATAAAAAAATGGTGCCGCTATCCATCTCAACAAATCTTCCTTTTGAGCTGAATCTTTCATCATATTTTTTGTCATGGACCATCTTCATTCGGTAATCGAACTCAGTAGTAGAGGCATTATACTCGTAGGGTGGTCTATGGAGGAGCCGTTGGATGGTATGCTCAGATATGTCAACTGGGATTTCCCAGACTAGGGTGCTCAATAATGGGATCTTCTCAAGCTCCTTAGTTTTCTTTGGCATGTTCTTCCTTAGGTCACCGCGTAAGATGTGTAAAACTCTCGAACTATGGTGAAACTATATTTTTCTGGAGGGTCTACCATCCACTCATATTTGTGTCACTGGAATAATGCATATATCTCTGGCACATTGTGAAGACTCGTAGTCAGTACTCCCAGCTCCTCTGTGATCGACCGACTATTCTTGCCCTTGTCATTCTGGCAGATTGCCTACTGGTATAGTTTGAACATGCCTTGTACACATCACCGGTTGGGCTACCTCGAGACTCGTATTGTCTATGGGGGTAAATTAGGTACTGCTACCACTTCTTTGGACTTTAAAGAGTTGGAGTTGGACTCTGAGAAATATTGTGAACTAGAGTCTGACCATGACTGTAATTTACCACTATCATCCCCCGAAGCTTATTCCCTTACATCAGACTGGGGAGAAGCAAGTGTTGTGGGTGAGGCAACATTGATTGATTCAATAACTATCATCATTTGCCTTGTTTGTGTCCGAGTGGTTTGGGGCTCAGGACTCAATGAGTAAATCAGTGTCCAAGTTATAGTTGACTTTCTGACCCACTATGTTCTTCCTTAGATGGTGAGTCATGTAACCAAGCGTTGACTAGAGTCCCAGACCTCTTTGACGGTGTAGTGGATTTTCCACCACGTCTTGGCATTGTACCTATGGAATAACTTATTGGTAACTAGAAAGTACAAAAACAAAGCAAAGAAACTGAAAAACAAAATATAAAGAAATCAATAAAATTATACTAGTAGTGCATGATCTACAAAAGGGTTCCTACAAACCGTAGAAGGTTCTACAGACCATAGGACCATTTCGTAGAAAGTAAGGCATAAAAACATGTTTTAGAAGTTTGAACTATCGAGGACATGACGGTCTATCAAATTTTATATGGATTATACGTCAATCTGTAGTTCCTTACATGAGTTACTGGAATTTGTATTTTTGGGACTACGAGGTTGTTCTACAATTCGTAGAAGTTTCTATGAATTGTAGACAAGCTCATAGTCCTCACTAAAATTTCAATTTTTATTTCATCCTCATATGAGTCCTATCTACAAACTGTAGAGGTTTATACAACCCATAGATACTACATGTAATGGACATGGTTAGAAATTTTGATAACTGAACCCTAAGTCTTGTCTATGAAGGGAAACTATGGACCTTAAAAAACTCTACAATCTCTAGAAGACCTTTGTAGTTGACAACTCCCCAGGTCAATGTCTCCATAAAACATGACTACTTCAAAATTTTAATTACTAACAACCCAACTTATACTCTAAACATGGATATGTATTAAATTGACTACAAACAATCACAATACCATCATCCCTAGAGTTTGTGCACATATAAATCTAGCCAATCACAAAAATTTTAACCCGTAGGTCAGGTTTAATCAACTCCAAGTTCGACAACATAAACAAAAAATGATTGAAATCTCACCTTAATTTGTTGAACTTGAAATCATGTGTATTGAATTTCTAGACCTTTTTCTTTCTCTTTTCCCTACTGACCTGCGACCACCATGGAGGTAAAAATATATGGAAGTGGGGAATTTGATAATGGAGATGATGAATGTAATGGATTATTATCACTCCCCAAACTTGAGGGGCGCAATTGGCTCCTAATGCCAAAACTCAGGCC
This sequence comes from Solanum okadae, assembly GCA_036553675.1. Lineage (NCBI taxonomy): Eukaryota > Viridiplantae > Streptophyta > Magnoliopsida > Solanales > Solanaceae > Solanum > Solanum okadae. The sequence goes on along the minus strand of CM071682.1, from coordinate 24,703,232 downwards.
CTAGCCGACCCTGCTGAACCATTTGCTACTAGCGCATGGCAGCCACACGCAATCAACAAAACAAACAAGTATATCTCGGCTTAAAACTAAGCTCTTGGTCGGCAAGGCCCCTATCAACTGATATGTAAAAGAAACAGCTACTCCCAGGAGATTATATAAATAAATAGCCAACTAGCACAGAAGTCTTGATTGGGCCATCGAGGCCACCATGATATCTATACCAAAACTAAAAACAGGTATATATCAATACAATACATCAAATAGCTCACAAGCTTCAGCAAACCAACAACATAGGCCAGTATGGCCATAACATAGCTATACACCCCACACACTAGTCTGCAAGCATCTAAGAGTAGTAAAGATTAGCGGGACAGGGCCCCAGCCTACCCATAAAGATATATACAACAAAAGGTAACAAACCTCCCAACTCTGGTAGCTCCAGAGGAAAGGGGCTAGCCAACCGGATAAAAGTCAATCCTGCTGCTGAGGAGGACGTCTGTCAGGACCGGCATGCATGAATGCAGTGCCCCCAAGGCAATGGGATGTCAGTACAAAATAATGTACAGAGTATGAAAGGCAATAGACTATGATGAGGTATCCTGATATACTGGAATAATCTGATAAATAAATCAAGGATAAAATAAGTGTACTAACCTTCTCCTAAATCTAAATAAGCTCGGTAGGTACAAACAGCACACAAGACCACCTACTCAGGTCCCTATAAGCCCCGAAGGTGCCAATCAACCTATATACCCCTATTGGTAGTCCCCTAGTCCCGTAGGCAGTCATATAGCCCTCTTAGGCATTAATACAGCCCCGTAGGCAGCACATAGCTCTCTTAGGCATCAACATAGCCTATAGACAACTCATAGCCCTCTTAGGCAACAACATGGCCCTGTAGGAAGCACATAGCCTTCTTAGGCATCAATATAGCCCTGTAGGCAACTCATAGCCCTTCTAGGCATCAATATACCCCCGTAGGAAACTCACATCCCTTTTTAGGCATCCATATAGCCCTGCAGGCAGAACATAGCCCTTCTAGGCATAGATTACATTCCTATAGTTAACCACAATAGCCCCAAGGGCAACAATGACAATCCAATCGCTAAAAGCGAGCAATTTAGTTATAAGCAACCTATACAAATAGCCTCTAAGTCGTGTCTAACATAGGGACACTACTAATTGAATAAAAATCCCGATAAAGGAGGATTACATCAACTCGAGCAGCCAACAATCAACAATCACGGCTACAAGTAAATCAAGTATAACAACCCAAATACATTGCTTCTAAGCTTTAAGGAAACATGCCGTAAGTAGGGAATAGCCTTAACATACCTTTTTCGTTGAATTCACGTGTTCTAATAACTTTAATCACAACCCCCCTTGATACTACAACAAGGCAGGATCATAATCAACACAAAAGAATAGAAGATACAATGAAATTCTGATAAAAGATATGTATTTCCATTGCAAATTGCTATTTGCGACTTATCAAAGTTAGAGTCGATGAAAGAAGGGTCTTACCTTGATTATAAGTTTGTAATACACCTCAAAACTTTAAAATATGCCCAAACCCCTGCTGTCCACACACAAAAGTACGATATGCTAGGAAATCGATAAAACAAATCATACCATGTTGACAAGCTCAACGCATAGAACAATTTTTGTCAAGGACTTAAGTCACGAAAATTAGTAACTTGGCATGTCCTAGAAGTGGGTTTTGTAGGTTTTATGATTTTTCTGGTTCTTTACTAAGGAAAATGAAGGAAAAATGAAGAAAATTCGAAGAAGATGAAATATATAAAGTTCCACCGACCTAGGGGACCCACCTCACCTGCCTGCTTGCGTAGTCTTGCAAAAATGCAAATATCTCTCCATTCTGAAGTCGTATGAACGAACGGGTTAATGCGTTGGAAACTAGACTCGTAAACCTTAGATTTAACAGGTTGTGGGGACCATAACTCTTAATAGATTGGGATAAAACATCTGAGACATTTCACCCAAATTTCAGAAAAATCTTTAAAAAGGAATTTACGGTAACTTTTGCCAACTTTTATTTTGCCACTTGCCTAACTTCAAAACTTGAGATACAACACTTAAAATATCACATAAAATATCATTCTTAATTTATTACCCACCCTCCTGGTCTTTCCACGATGATACGAGTCAATTTATACGTTTCAAAAAGTCGGGGTGTTACATCTATCCCCCCTTAGAAACATTCGTCCTCGAATGAAAAATCTGAGTCACGCAATTCGGTTCTTAGGAGTTGCCAAAATTTAGGTAGTGTATCCTTTGTAGATGTCACTATCCAAGAACCAAAAATGCAAAATTGCTAACCTAGGCATTTCACATGATGACATAAATAGCTAAGCACTATAGCTCCACCATAACAATGCGAGCAGTTATACAACGACAACCACAATAATAATAAGCAATAGTATATGTATATAAAAAATCAAAGAGGTATCTAACTTTCTACCCTAATATAAACTGATATGCCATCACCCTAGGGTATGAAACAAGTGAGGATATTTGGACCTTATGCCATCCTCAGCTTCTCAGGTCACCTCTTCTCTATTCTTGTTTCTCCATAATACTTTAACCGAAGCCACCTCTTTGGTCCTCAATTTACGAACCTGCCGATCTAAAATGGCAATTGGAGTTTCTTCATAGGATAACTCCTCTGTGATCTGAACATTCTCAACTGGGACAACCAAAGAAGGGTCTCCTACGCACTTTCGTAGCATCAATACATGGAAAATTGGATGAATAGATGTTAGCCCCGAAGGTAATTCTAACTCATAAGCCACTTGTCCTACCCTTCGAAGGATCCGGTATGGCCCAATGAATCTTGGACTAAGCTTTCCCTTTTTGCCAAACCGCATAACACCCTTCATATGTGAGACTTTTAAGAATACCCAATCATCGACACAAAACTCTAACTCCCTTCATCGCACATCTAAGTATGACTTCTGTCAGCTTTGAGCTGTTAGCAACCTATCCCGAATGAGCTTAACTTGCTCCACTGTCTGCTGTACTAAGTTGGGTCCAATCAACCCTGACTCACCTACCTCGAACCATCCAATGGGGGATCTACATTTTTGCCCATGCAAAGCCTCATAAGGTGCCATCCCGATGCTGGAATGGTAACTATTATTGTATACGAACTCTATAATAGGCAAGTGGTCATCCCAACTTCCCTTGAAGTCTAGCGCGCACTCCCATAACATATCTTCGAGTGTCAAAATTGTGCACTCAGCCTGGCCATTTCTCTAAGGGTGAAAGGTTGTACTAAGATTAACCTGTGTCCCAAGTCCTTTCTGGAAGGACTTCCAGAAGTTGGCGGTGAATTGTGCTCCTCTATCAGAGATAATAGATACTGGGACACCGTGTAGCCTAACAATCTCCCTAATATAGACCCCTGCATAGTCTTCGGTCATAAAAGTAGCCCTGATTGGTAAGAAGTGGGCTGATTTTGTTAGTCTATCAACAATTACCCAAATAGAGTCAAACTTGCGACACGATCGAGGTAACCCTGTAATAAAATCCATATTAATTGCTTCCCACTTCCACAACGGAATGACTATCTCCTGAACTAGCCCGATGGACTTTTGGTGCTCAACCTTCACCTGTTGGCAGTTACGACACTGTGCCACAAATTTAGCAACGTCCTTCTTCATCCCGTGCCACTAATATATATCCTTGATATCCATTTTCGCCGAACCAGGGTGAATAGAATAACGGGAATGATGTGCCTCTTCCATAATCCGATGCGGAAGCCTTGCAACATTTGGAACACACAATCGACCACTATATCTAATGACTCCATCTCCTGCTATATCAAATGCTAAAGTCTGTTGATTCTAAGCCTTAGCTCTGAGCTGCTCTAAGCTAGGATCCTCTTGTTGCCGTGATTTTACTTCTACAACTAGAGATGATATGGTTGTGTCCTGAATTGTTACCCCACTATCTTCTTCCTCTAACAATCTGACTTCCAAGCTAGCTAACTGATGAAGCTATCGCGCTAGCTCACACTTCTCAACATCCAAATATGATAAACTACCCATAGATCTTCGACTGAGGGTATCAGCTACCACATTTGCCTTTCCTGGATGATATAAAATGTCCACGTTGTAGTCTTTTAGTAACTAAAGCTATCAACATTGTCGCAGATTTAACTCCTTCTGTCTAAAGATATATTGAAGGATTTTATGATCTGTGAAGATGTCAACATGAATAGTGTCTCCAGATCTTTAGCGCATGCACAACTGCAACCAACTCTAAATCGTGGGTCATATAGTTCTTCTCATGCTTTCTCAACTGCCTTGAAGCATATGCGATAACCTTAACATATTGCATTAGAACACATCCCAACCCAACACCAGAAGCAACACAATACACCGCATAGCCTTCTGAACCGTCTGGCAATGCAAGAACTGGAGCTGATGTCAACCTGTCCTTCAGCTTCTGGAAACTATGCTCGCAAGCCTCAGTCCACTGGAACTTATCTGCTTTTTAAGTCAACTTCGTTAATGGGGCTGAAATTGAAGAAAAACCCTCTACAAACCTTCTGTAGTACCCAGCTAACCCTAAGAAACTAAGAACCTTAGTCAGAGTCATGGGTCTGGGCCAAGTATTTACGGTCTAAATATTTTGTGTATGAACCACAATGCCAGCATCTATTACAATATGGCCTAAGAAAGCTACAGAGTCCAACCAGAACTCGTACTTAGAAAACTTTGCATAAAGTTCTCGGTCTCAAAGAACCTGAAGGACTGCTCGCAGATGATTTGCATGCTTATCTTTTGAAAGTGAATACACCAAAATATTATCAATAAATACAATCACAAACAAGTCTAGATACGGCCTGGATATACTATTCATCATGTTCATGAACACTGCTGGGGCATTAGTTAATCCAAAAGACATTACCAAGAACTCAAAGTGTCCATATCTAGTTCTAAAAGCTGTGTTTGGAACGTCTTTCTCCCGAGCTCGTATCTGGTGATACCCTGATCTTAAATCAATCTTTGAGAAACACTTAGCACCTTTTAACTATTCAAACAAGTCATCTATCCTCGGAAGGGGATACTTATTCTTTATAGTTGCTTTATTCAGCTGTCGATAATCGATACACATTCTTAGTGAGCCATCTTTCTTCATTACGAACAACACTGGTGCACCCCATGGTGAAGCACTAGGCATAATAAAGCCTTTATCCAACAAGTCTTTTAGCTGATTCTTCAACTCCTTTAGCTCAGTAAGAGCCATTCTATAAGGAGGGATAGATATGGGTTGTGTACTTGGTAGCATATTGATAGCAAAATCAATTTCCCGTTCTGGAGGGATACTAGGGAGTTCGTCTGGAAATACATCTAGAAACTCATTAACTACCGGAATAGACTGAAGAGTCGATGGTTCTGCATCTATATCATGAACGTGAACAAGACGATAAATAAAACCCTTGGTAATCATCCTTCTTGCCTTAAGATAGGAAATAAACCTACCTTTCGGCATTGCTGTATCGTCTTTCCATTCCCGAACTGCCTCTCCTGGAAAGTGGAATCTAACAATCTTTGTCCGGCACTCAACATTAGCATAACAAGACACTAACCAGTCCATACCCATAATGACATCGAAATCGACCATCTCTAACTCTACGAGATCTACAGAGGTCTGACGGTCGATAATTTCTACCGTGCAACCTCGATAGACTCTCCTGGCAACAATAGATTCACCAACTGGTGTAGATACAATAAAGGGTCGATCTAATGACTCTGCTACTATACATAACCTCCCCACAATAAATGGAGTAACATAAGATAAAGTAGATCCAGGATGTATCAAAGCATAAACACAATGGGAGCAAATAATCAATGTACATGTCACAACATCTGGTGATGACTCTGAGTCCTGTCAGCCGGTTAATGAATATGTACGGTTCTGTCCACTACCAAAACTAGGTGCTCCTTCTTTGCCTCCGCCTCTACCTCTACGTGATGAAGTCTGGGGTCCACGCCCTGTAGACTGTGTTGATGAGGAGGAATCTACTGCTGACCTGGTCGACTGACCTATACCACCCTGACCTATGGTAGGGTAGTTTCTCCACCCATGCCCCCCTGTCCACAAGAATAACAACTTATGGAACCCTGTCTGCACCTCCCGAAATGCATCCTACCGCAAGTAGCGCAACGCGGTGGGGATGTCTTAGCCTGGCCTGAACCCCTCTGTTGCTACGAGCCTGATGCTTGTGAACCCTCACCTGGGCCTGACTGTTCCTGACGATCAAATCTACTACCCTGGAACTGTTGTGGTGGAGGTCTAGGTGGCCTAATAGAATATTGAGGTCTGGGACCACCCTGAAAATCTCCCTGCGAACCAGCAGGCCTAGCCCTCTTCTCTCTCTCTCTCTCGACCCTCTCACTCGTATACTATAGATGTCAGCGATCCTCTATGCCCTGTGCAAAGGCCTGAATCCGCGAGATATCCATATTATCATTTAGCGCAGCGGTAGAACAAGCCTCGATATAGTCTGAGTCAAGCCCTCCCATAAATCTACGTACCCTGTCATGCATCGTATCAACAAATGCTAGTGCATATCTAGCCAATGAATCAAATATCAGCTCGTACTCTCGGACACTCATGCAACCCTGTTGGAGGTTTAGAAACTGGTCCACCCGGCCATCCCTAATCTCTCGAGGCAAATAGTGATATATGAAAGCTTCTGTAAAGCTATCCCAAGTGGGTAGGGATGTATCTTTTCCCCTAGATCTCTCCCAACTTTCATACCATAATACTTCAAAATCACGCAATCAAAATGCTGCTAACTCAACTGACTCAGTCGCTGAGGCATGCATGACTCTAAAGATACTATGAAGTTGATCAATAAAGTGTTGAGGGTCTTCTATGCGATCTGTCCCTGTAAACTGTGGAGGATTCAAGGTAAGAAATTCATGAACTCTCGAACTTCCGGGCCCTTCAAAAGGTCCGGCAACATCTGGCGCAACTGGTTGGCACTGTGTAGCTACTAACTGTGCATACTGCACTCTTGAAATCCTGATTAGATGGAATAGGAGGAACTAGAGGTGGTACTGTTGGTGGAGTCGGAAGTCCTATAGCCCTCGGAGGATCCTGAAGCTGTGGAGAAGCTATAGGGGGCTGAGAAGATGTCTCCCCCTGGGTCTCACAATGGGCTACCTCCACCTGTGGTACCTTGTCGGTACCCTCGTTTGCACATATACATGATTGACATGGAAAAAAATGTTGTGCTTCTTTTGCAGTTTACATCCAAGGAAACTAAAACTTGCATACACGAGACCGCATATTCATTTCTTAAGTGTTGTTTTCATCCTAAACTACATCCACAACATCTATTAAATGTACCATCCTATAATTGGTGTTAATAAAATATCAAACAGATATGCTACATTATATTAGATGTAAAAAAAATTATGTTGTTTTTGATGATGTTACAACTAAAAAATTGCCACCTTCTCCTAATGCAACCATTCAAAACAATCAAGTCTCTTTAGTTGTAATGTAATCAATGATAAACGCTTACCACTTTTGTAATTGTGCTTGATACATGAAACAACCTCTTTGCATCATCATATTCCCATACAATCAGAGATCTGTTTCAACAATGCAGAAACTTGGCATAAGTGTGAAATGAATTATGAAGTAAGTGGTTTGATGGTTTAGATTACAGTTGACACAATTTAAGGGTTGTGTATATCTTCAAACGAGGAAGGAAGTTGTTAACAGTTAAATCTTATCTTAATAGCTATTTATTTTTAAAACTGGTCTAACATTAATTTTAAAAAGGGTTTCAATTAAAGCAGTAAATTTTAGGGGAAATTTAGGAGAAGTAAAATTTTGAATAATATTATTTTTTTATATTATGTATTTAAAATAATTTATTTTTAAAACTGTTCTAACTTATTTCTGGTTTTTTTTCTCCAAAATCATAATTTATTACTAGTATGCGTGCCCGCGCGTTGCACGGATGATTTAAAATGTAATAATTTTATGATTAAAAATAACTAATAAAATGTATAATGCACTTAATAAGATATTTAATTTATTATAATAACAATATAATAATACAAATCATTAACTTGTGTATTTGAGCAATATTAAATTTACATTATTAGTACACAATTTAATTTATTGTAATAAAATATAATATAATATTTTATATATATATATATATATATATATATATATATATAATTTATTCTTGTTTGAATAAAAAAATTATGTTAATTTATCAATTCTAACCTCCATATGAAATATTTGATATCATAAGACTAAATAACATGTTGAAACATTTTATATATGTTTTATTCAAGATTAAAAGATTCAAAATATTATTTTAATGTATTAATTTGTGTAAAGTATAATAGAAAATTAATATAAAGGTAAAAATAATCTTAATTAGTACAACCGCTATATTAGATTTAATCAGTGTATGTAGAGATATATTAAATTTTAATGTGAATTGTATTAGAAAACATATGGATATGAAGGAGAGGTTGTTTATTTGAATTTTATTCAATAAAGCATACTATGTGTAATTATAGTTATCTTTGAATTGAAATTTTAAAAGTTAAAAATTTAAAACTTATCGTATATTTTTAAATCATAATTTTCAACTTAATTTGATGTTGTTATATATATTGTGAATAGTCTTAAATTTGTTAAATGACTTATAATAGTGATATGTTCAAGATAGAATTCAACGCTAGCTAGATATAGATAAATATTATTTATCTTAAATTCAAAAGTTTAAATTTTATTTCTCATAAAATTATTTTGAAATTTTGAAATTTGATTGTCCTTTAAAAGTAATATTATGAAAACATAACTTTATGTCTTCTATGTTTATGATAGTGATAGAGACAATCCCTCAGTTATCTGTGCTAAGGTTGAAAGTCTGTAAAAATAAATAAATAATAATAAACTTAGAAGTCATTAAATTATGTTTATAAAAATATTATACTTGGATTATTATTATTATATTATCATCATGATCAGTTCTGTTTTTTCAGATAATAGGTTATATCTTATTAAAAAATATTTATTTTAAAATGCAAAAAAAATAATAATCTGAAATAAATCTTAAAATATTAAATAATATTTAAATGATAAATTTTAATAGAAACTTCCATACGTGGGGTTTTTAAAATAAATAATTTTAATTTAAAAGTTTTTCAATATGTTTAGAAGTAGGAGTGTAATGGGAAGTTTTAAAACTCCTTGTTATAAAACTTAGGAACAAAAGAACAATATAAAGAGGAAGACAAGAAGAACAATATAAGATAACTTTCTTTCTTTCTTTCAAGTGTATCCAACATTATTCTCAACACCACTATTTATAGGATTACATTGAGGAATACCAAAGGGTGTCATAAACATTACATTAAACCTTGAGAATTACTACCCATTAAGGAGGAAATAAACCTAAGAGTTATGGTCATCCAATTAACCATATTATCAACAACATTACTACCAATAAAGGATGAAATTAACCTAGGAGTTATGGTCATCCATTTGACCACATTATCAACAACATTACTACTCATAAAAGAGGGAAATTAACCAAGGAGTTATGGTCATCCATTTAACCACCAAAATGATTTACAACACTCCCCTTTAGATGACCATTGATAAATAATATGTCTCGTTAAAAATTTACTAAGAAAAACCCTGTGGGAAAAAAAATCTTAGTGAAGGACAAAAGAGTACACATATCTTGTAATACGCTTTGTTTGTTGCCTCGTTAAAAACCTTGCCAGGAAAACCCATTAGGATAAAACCTAAGCCAAGCGAAAAAGACTGCAGCATTGTCTTCGTACAATGTAGTTGGAATATCTTTTTCCATAAGTAAACCACACATTTCTTGAATATATTGAGGCATTGATCTCAACCAAACACATTCCCGACTTGCTTCATGGATGACTATTATTTCTGCATGATTTTATGAAATAGTAGCTAATGTTTTCTTCATTGAACGCCAAGATATAGTTGTGTTTCTATATGTAAATAAATAGCCTATCTGAGATCGAGCTTTATGTGGATCAGACAAATATCCAGCATCTGCATAACTAATCATTTCTGACTTGGATTTATTAGAATAAAATAATCTCATATCAATGGTTCCCTGAAGATATCTGAATATATGTTTGACTCCATTCCAATGTCTCTTTGTTGGGGACGAGATGAATCTTGCCAATAAACTTACTGCAAAACAAATATCTGGTCGAGTATTATTAGCAAGATAAGAGCCCCAATGGCACTAAGATATGAAGTTTCATTTCCAAGAAGCTCTTCATCATTTTCTTGAGGTCGAAATGGATCTTTATGTATGTCAAGCAATCTCACAACCATCGGGGTACTCAATGGATGTGATTTATCTATGTAAAATCACTTTAAAACCTTTTCTGTGTATGTTGATTGATTGACAAATATTACATTTTTCAAATACTCAATTTGTAGGCCAAGACAAAATTTTGTCTTACCAAGATCTTTCATTTCAAATTCTTTCGTTAAACACTCAACAACTTTTGAAAGCTCTTTAGGAGTGCCAATGATAATTAAATCATCAACATACATAGCTATTATAACAAAATCAGACCAGACCTTTTTATAAAAACACAAAGACAAATAGGGTCATTTTTGTACCCTTCATTTAGCAAAATTTGGCTAAGATGATTGTACCACATTAGTCCTGATTATTTCAATCCATATAAGGATTTATGAAGCCTTATCGAACAATTTTCTTGCAAATTTTTATATGCTTCAGGCACATTGTATGCTTCAGGAACTTTCATGAAAATATCGTGGTCCAATGAGCCATATAAATAGGTTGTGACAACATCTATTAGATGCATTTCAAGCTTTTCATGAACTGTCAGATTTATTAGATACCTAAAGGTAATTGCATCCACCACAGGAGAATATGTCTCCACATAATCAATGACAGGCCTTTGAGAAAAACCTTGTGCCACAAGTCGTGCTTTATATCTTACGACTTCACTTTTTTCATTTTGTTTTTGCACAAAAACCCATTTGTACCCCACTGGCTTGACACCTTCAGGCGTTCGTACTATTGGTCCAAAAACTTCATGTTTTTCAAGTGAAGTCAATTCCACTTGAATTGCTTCTTTCCATTTTGGCCAATCATTTCTCTGTCTGCATTCATTGACAAATTTTGGTTCAAAATCCTCACCTTGTTGCATCATTTCAACATCAACATAATAAGCAAAAATATTGTCTACCACAATACTATTTCAATTCCACCTTTTTCTCGTCGAGACATAACTTATTGAGATTTCTTCATTCTCATTATTTTCAGTTATTTGGACCTTCTTTGTGGTCTTATCATTTGTTATGTCTCGGGGCTCTTCTTGAGCAATTTCTTCCATGGTATGATCTTCATGATCATATGTTTCTTTTCTTTTTCGAGGATTTTTATCCTTTTAACCAATTGGCCTACCACATTTTAAACGTGGTTTAGACTCATTTGCTTTAACAATTTGTCCTACTGGGACATCTACTCTAACTGGAGCATTTGCAGTTGTAATATAAGATTTAGTAACCCTTGGAAGGTTAGTAAATGCATCTGACAGTTGATTTGCAACATTTTGCAAATAAATCATCTTTTTAACCTCTTGCTCACATTGATTTATTCGAGGATCTAAATGATATAGGGATAATGAGTACCAATCTATCTATTTTTTCAACTGCTTACGTTCTCCCCCTAATGTTGGGTATACTGATTCATCAAAATGACAATCTACAAACCTTGCCGAAAATATATCTCATGTCATAGCTTCCAAATTTTTGATAATAGAAGGAGATTCATACCTAACATACACCCCAACCTTCTTTGGGGACCCATCTTTGTGCGTAGTGGTGGGGCAATTGGAATGTATACCGCGCACCCAAAAATTCTAAGATGGAAAACATTTGGGTCATGACCGAAAACAAATTGTAATGGAGAGAATTCATGATAACTTGTTGTCCTTATGCGCATCAATGTTGCTGCATGCAAAATAACACGCCCCTATATTGAAACAGGCAACTTTGTCCTCATTAACAATGGTCTAGCTATCAATTAGAGGCGCTTTGTAACGACCTGAACTGTCGTTAATTAAGGAAAACAAAAATTCGAGAAAATTCAAGGTCAGTGTCTCACCAGGGTGGGCCAGATGCCACTAGGGCGGCGACGCCAAGGCAGTGTAAGTTAGTGCCAGAGCGGGATAGGCGAGATAGAACGTAAATAACACAAATCCTTATTTCTCCCTTCTTCCTAAAATACCTAATTTAGTCGTAAAACACCTTAGAAACTTCCAAAAAAGCTGCTTGAAGCTTGGGGGAGATGGAGAGAGGGATTTCTAGTGTAAGGATGTCGATGGATTGCGGATTTCCGACCAAGATCACCGTCAAACATTCCAGAAACAAGATTTGAAGCCAATTTCTCCATGCAGCTGCTTGGCGCCCATGTAGGCTAGGTTTTTTTTATGAATTGAGTAGTTATAAATATGTGTTCACTGCGTAATATATACAAATCAATGGTAGGATTATGCGTAAGCCCTCGTGCACCGGATAAAACGTGATTAAATCCTAGGAAGAATCCCTAGATGATGAACTAGGGCTAGGTATGGTGGAATTAATGCTCAGATGATATACGTGGATGAGTAGTTCGTAGGTGATGGTTGTGATTCTATGATTGTGTGATGCATTCTTGTTATTTCTTCATTATAATGCAAGTGTATGTGTGAATGTTGTGTTATTGATCACACAAGTTGTAAATAATTATGAACGAAGAACTAAATTACATTGAATCATGACCCGATTGTATGAGTATGAGAATGTACTTGTGTTAGTGATTGTGGTGTGTTGAATGGATCAGTTGCCACGTTCTGGCACAACTAATTTGGATCGATTGCCACGTTTCGGCATAACTAACTTGGATCGGTTGCCACGTTCCGGCATAACTATGGGATCGGTTGCCACCTTTCAGCATAATATTTGGATCAGGTACCACATTCTGATATGCTAACAGTTTGAGTTTGGGTTCCATGAGAGGACCAATGATGTGATATAATTGTGATATTTGAGAAGTGTGAAATTGAACGTGGTTTTATAATGAAAATCGTTATTGTAATTTCCTGGAATGATTTTATGGTTATAGGGTCTTATATCTGATTGCTTTTTATGTCGAGTAGACTTATTGCGTATTGTGTTGTCGAACGAATTTGGAATGTAAAGGGTTCAAGGGTGGAATTAGTTGAGAGTAAGGGTTGTCCGTGTGTTGTAAGGGTGAGAAGTGGGGGTAATGTACTTGTTGCAATTACTTAGGTGGGTTTCACCTTGGAGGGATGAATTCTGGGTTGGTAGTTGAAGGCTTGTTGTGATGAGCTATGAGACAAGGACTAGGTAATATGAAGATGAAGTAAGGGTACGTCATGTGTAGCTAGTCAGAATGGTTGTATGGTGTGTGGTGAGTACTTTTACGAAGTAGAATGGTCAGGCTGTGATCAAGAACCTAGTAATTAGGTTGATTGGGAAGTAGTTGGTGGTAAGAGTACTAGTGAAATTCTGAGATATTCAGAGAGAGGATGAAGGTGGAGGAGCGATGGGTGTTAGGGCATGTCTCTAACTAGTTGGTTTCTTATATTTATGTGGTGGGCGTCAGGTTGACCGATGATGCCTACCAGTACGTGTGTTTTGTAGTGATGCTACTCTTGCTATGTCTTTTGACATAGTCTGGTTGCAGGATCGGTGATGTTTCAATAGGAGAAGACGAAGAAATCTCTAGCAACTTATATTTTTCCTTTTGCATGGTGGGAGTTGTGTCATTTATTATATTGTCCAAATTGTACTCTTAGTAGCTGTTGTACCTGTTTAGACTAGATTCTTGGGGGTGTTAATTACTTTACAAGTCTTAACTAGTATTTATTTAAAGAGGTTTCGTTTATAAATATTTATGTTTTTCATTTATATCCGTGTTTCGTTAATTTTCCGCATGTTTAATTTTTTTTTGGGTATGACGGTTCTCCTACTTAGGTGTTAGAGTGGGTGCCCGCACGGTCCGGTGGGTTGGGTCGTGACAAATTGGTATCATAGCCTAGGTTACCGGTCTCTTAGTACAAGAGGAAAATGTGGACTAGAGTTCTACAGATTGATGTGTTGACGTCCACACCTAATCTTAAGAAAGTTATGAAGAATTCTAGGAAGTTGTCTCATCTTTTCTCTCCTTTTGTGCGAGTGTCGCTTGTGGTATGAGTTGAGTCCAATTGTCATCTCGACGAAGTGAACTAGACGTTGTGGTTACGACTGAATAGACACAGACAAAGTTAATTGGAACTGAGAAGGTTTCAATTGGTATCTGGCCTTAGGGGTTGTACTAGGCATAGATGATTAGTAATGGTCATCTATGGGACAAATGAACTCATAAGGTGAAGTTGTTGTGATGTGTGGTTGTAACTGTGAACGTGTGTTTCTTGTTGTTTGAAATAACTGGGAATGTGAAAGTCTCCTTTGGATGTTTGGTTTTACCGATGGTATGAAAGTATTATGGTTGATGTGTGTGGCATGATTAAGGAGATAATGATGTGTGTCTAGATTTGATATGCATAATATGCTGGCTAAATGGTTGAATTATGCAAGTGTAACTACTTGAATATCGTGAAACCTATTCAGGAAAGAGGTCTTAAATTAGATTTGTATGGTAAAGCCAGGAACCTTGGAGAAAATGTAGAAAAACGAAAAAAACCCAGAAATTATAGGCCTGGGTTTTGGTCCCGTCTGAGCCGCTGGGGAGGGATTATTCCCGCCATAGCGAGACCACCAGAGCGGGATTTTTCCCGCCAAAGCGGGACTGGGCGAGGCAGAATCTCAGCCCTACCTCTCATGTTTTCCTTTGTTACAGATGATCAACCCCAAATGGGATCCGTACAAATCCCTGCCAGTCCTCTCAGTGTTCAGCAATCAAGTATAGATTATAAAACCTATCAATAAATTATGAGTTGCTTAAAACAACTAAATAACAAGCATCCATGTGCTACAAAACTTAGGAAAGCGAAAGATATAAACAAAGTTGTCCTAAAACTTTACAAGCCCAAGAGGGGTGAAAGAAAAGCTAATCAAGAACCCTCGAACTGGGTGGTATCCACATCGGAGTCAAGGTCCACTGGGTGTATCACGCCAGCCCAGGCCTCATTCAGCATAGGGAACTCTGTGTAGTCCTTTGGATTGAGTCGGGGAATCTCCCTCTCAGGGGCAACACAAGAAAAGATGGCCTTAATAGTGTTCCACATCCGGACCATCAGACGATCCCTCTCCAGACCCTTCCTCCTCTCCTGACGCAGCTGGAGGGGAGCATCTCGACCTCTAGGGCTGTGCTAGGTGGAACCGGAGTGAAGTTGGAAAAGGCACTACCCATCCTCTTCCGGACAGCCTGCAGATCCTCCTCGCCCCGTGCACTGAGAGTGGGTCCTCGTCGTGCAAATCCAAGGCTGCCTTGTTGCTGCTAGCACGACTGGTTCTCCTCCTCTTGCTCCTAGTATTAGAGCCTTATCTGACCAAAAGAGGGTGAAATGGGGGATCCATAAGAAGTACCTCATCGCGTCAAAAAGTGGCACTCCCGCCCACTTGCACAACGCAGTAATGAGTCCTTCTAGGAAGAAAGCCTTCTTGTTACCCCGGTAGAACATCTTCCACTCCGAAATGATTTGCGCCCCCACATTTAACTAGATGCCCTGATAGCGCACGCCACCATCAAAACCCGGGGAAAGGTCACGTCGGTGCAGTTTTCCCGATAGGCAGATCCTCCTAGTAACCAGGTGTAGCCACCTCTTAGCATCTGGTGACCAATCTATGCTAGTAATGCCCTCTGCTGTAGTCCAGTAGACCTGGTCCTGTTTGGCTGGCTTGATCAGTGTATCCCTTAACCAACCTAGATCCATCTCCCACAAATTGGCCTCGAACTTCGCATTTGAGACCTCAGGTAACTCTAGTACTTCATTGATGGCGGTGGCATTCAAGGGAATGTTAACTCCCCGGACTCGGATGACAGAGTAAGAGTCATTCCAGTGGATGGTAGGGAGGATGGCATAGAACTCCCTCACCCAGGTAGAGCATGCATTTGGGGGAGCCTCAGTTAGTGGAGCTCATCCAAACTTCATCAGGCGAGAATGAAAAGCAGGCTCCTTCTCCTCTAGCTTGAACATGAACCCCATGTTCCTGTTATCATGATGCCTTTCAAGACTCGCGGCATCAGGAAACTGGATGAAGGGTAATTTTTCTTCATTTTGACCTGCCATTAGAGAGCCTGCAATAAGTAGAATGTGAGTTAGAACAAGATAGGAATAGACGGGTTAAGCCTAAAATGAGAGAGAGAAAATTTCTAAGCTAAGAGTGCGAGCCATTGGTCTGGCGTATCCCTCCACAACGACCATAATCCCACTCCTGCGGGATTATGAAGACCTCCATAGCAACCTTCATTGTCACGACCCAGGGGTACCCCCTAGACGTAACACGGCGTACTCGACCCCGAAGAGGTCTAATACAAGACCTTTGCATCATAACATAGGTAATAGAATTGAAAATACGGGACAATTAAAAACTTTTACAGTCGAAGTCTTATTTCAAAGAGAAAGCAGAAGTCTTAATAAAGCCTTTGTCTCAAACCATCTATTAAAAATCATGAATAAAAGTCTTTGGGAAGTAGCCCATACAAAGTCTGAAAACATAAAGAAATGACATAAGGAAATAAAGGGTTCGTCATCGAAGCTATGAGGACTCACCAATTCTTCAATTCTTCTATATCCTTGAAACTCTAGCCTCCAAAGCAACTCAAGCCTCCAACCCTACATTTGGTTAGAATGTAGGCAATAGGCGTTAGTACAAAACGTACTAAGTATGAAAGCTAACATACCAACATTAAACATCTCAAATGGTTAGTCAACATAAGATATAGTCGTAAGAGATAATAACATAAACTCCAATAAGGTAACATAACATCATAAGTCAACATAATGCAAGATATATGAACATAGGAGCTAAATCATACTTATAGCATAGCCTTACTTAACCTTCATAATTACAATAAGCCAACTCTAACATCATGAGTAACATATAAGCATTATTGACTCCTAGTCACCTATACCATAATCGTACCATTCTTAAGTAACCTCAAAAGCATACAAGTGCAAAGAAAGAATAGCATCCCATAATGCTACCCAAGCCATGTATCCCTTCTTAGTCATCTTAATCATAATCTATATACATGGTCTAATTCTCAAGGCTTCTCTACTATAAGGGCACCATACTTCTAGGCAACCTCAAAGCACACTTGTGCAATGCATGAAAAGCATCCCATAATAACCTTCACACTAATCATAGCTTCGAAGCCATCCTAGTCATATTCACGCTACTTGATCTCATTAATTACTTAATTTACCATAACTAAGGGAATGTGTCACCTTTAGTCACAAAGGTAAGGAAGGCAACTATGGCACAATCCTATCTCAACTCATTCTCTATGGTAACCCTAAGTCATACTTGTGCAATGCAATCATAGCATCCATAATACTAATCATGCTAAGTATTACTTCTAGGACCCCTTACTAATACTTCTTGGGTTGGAACCTAGTCCCTCTCTTTATCTTTAGAACACTACGAGGTTCTCTGTTAAGCACATCTTAGTTTATTTATAACTTGAACCCTATGAGAGACCACTTTTAGTATGTCTAAGTTCATTACTAGTATGGATACTATGAGGTACTTACTAAGTATGTCTATACCCATAACACTTTGAACTCTATGAGATACTCTCTAAAGTATGTCTAAGTTCTTTCTTCACATGGACCCTATGAGATGATATCTTCAGCATGTCTAGGTCCATCTATACTTTAGAAAACTATGAGTTACTTCATTAAGTAAGTCTTAGTTCATTATGGTTTGAACACAATGATATGCTTCTAAAGCATTTCTTAGTTCATGGATATGGAGATTGCTACTAGGAACCTTGACTCAACTACGTGAAGGATCCCATCTCATGAGATCTAACTATGAGAAAACCCACACTCTACTACGTAAGAGTTCCCCCTTGAACTTGGATAGTCCTCACATCAACTAGGTGTGGTTCGCCTTTCTACTTGGAACCCGGACCCTTTCTTGTGTGACACTCCATCTCATTGTCGATATCCACTTGGAGCCAAGCATACACCCCAAGGTTTACTTGTTAAGCCTTGCTTAACACTCATATCTCATGGAAGAATGTCCTTGACAATCAATCCATGCTCAAGTCATCCTATCACTTCATACATTCAAGCTTTCATAAGGTAGGTTAGGTGAGTATAGGCCTTTCAACATAATCCAACCTATTAGACTTCTATTCTCTTTTAGACTTTACTCTCAAAGCCCTAACATCAATAGTTGATCACATTAGCTTCACCCTAAAACCCTAGTTATTAGGATCACAACCATACTCTCAAGGTTTCCTTCTTAATCTCTTCTCTATACCTAGATTTCAAGGTAATTTGATCACATCTTTCGTTACTAAGTGATTCTACCCTTAATTGATCATAAAGGTTCAATTCTAGCTTTACAAGTCTAGATCAATCATATACAATAGAGTTTAGTTCAATTCATGATTATATGATCCTAACTTTGATCAATTATAACACACAACATTGAGTTAGGAAGATCACATATGAACCTTCAACATTGCTTCTAATGGCATAAACCCACAAAGTTTACATTCTTCAACTTAGATTAGGGTTCATCATAGAAATCACATGAATTCATCATAATATCATCAAACAAATACAATTCAATCATAATTGGATGCTATCAACTAGATTGGAGTCACACCCAAGCCCTACCCTCAATATAATAACAACCCTACATAGAATTGGGTTTTTGAGTTCACAATTGGGGGGAATCTATGGGGGCTCCATGGGTGGAAGAACCCATGGATGAATTAGCTTCACATACCTTCAATCAGATCACAAACAAATCTTGAATCCAATGGAGAAACGATCTAGATGCTGCCCCTCTTCTTTTTCTTCTTCTTTTTCTATTGTAGAAAGAGGGTTTCTTGGGAGTAATTTGGGGGTCTTTAGATGAATGACTTAAAGTGATTAGTTTGGGGGTCTATTATACTTATATAGGTGTTAATTTAACTCATTAACTGACCTATATTAACCCCTAATTAATAACTAACCCAACCCCTAACTTCTAACTTAAACGAAAAAATGAAAAACTGGCAGCATCTACGTTTGGCCATCCACGGACCGTATATTGATCTATTGTCCGTGGTTTGGTCTCGTGGTTTGGGTCTGCAACTCACCATTTGCAGGCCAGATCCACGCCCAAGACCAACGAGCCGTAGATTGACCTACTGGCCTTGAATTGGGGTCGTAAATCAAGCTGTTTTGACAGCTTTTTGGCCAATGTTGGGGTCCTCCTCAAGGACCCCTTGGGTGGTCCTTAGGGAGTCGTACCCAGATGTTTAACCCCTAAACCTGTCCATCTAAGTATGGGAATCCTTTATACAAGTGTCACCCCTCGTACAACACTGCAAGACTCAACTACAAGACTCTACAACACACTAGTTCAACTTACTAGTTTCCGAGCGTTATGATTGTTTCTTGACATTTGACCTCTAAACTCCTAAACCTAACTTGCGAAGCCATTTTACATTATTTAAACCTTACCTTGACTCAAAACAACCTCTGAAGGCTCTAGTTTCACCTACTAGATTCAATCAAACAATAGCTAGGTCTAACTAGGTTCTACGG
Source organism: Solanum okadae (assembly GCA_036553675.1). Classification (NCBI taxonomy): domain Eukaryota; kingdom Viridiplantae; phylum Streptophyta; class Magnoliopsida; order Solanales; family Solanaceae; genus Solanum; species Solanum okadae. The sequence goes on along the minus strand of CM071682.1, from coordinate 24,683,415 downwards.
GGTGTTACGCTCATCTGGGAAGAACAACAGACGCGGTTATGGAATCTCTTCAACCCAAAACCTCCATTTTCGACAAAAGTTCAGCAGATCAGAGTATATAAACTACCCTAAAACATAAATGAGCAATTATTTCAACAAAATAACTCCTAAATTGGAGTTTTACACCAAGAAACCTTTCAACTTTGTAACACCCCGGAAATCTAACAACCTTAGATAGAGCCTAACATGTAATATAGTATCCTAAATAGGGTTAACATGAAGTAAAGAGTCGTCAAAAATAACTTCCCTAATATAATACTACGGTTTTAGTGCCCAAACGTCAAGGCACGACCCCCTAGGACGCCACAAGGGTCCATGAGGAGGACCCAACGGAAGGTCCAAAAGCTGTAAAAAAAATAGCATGGAACTACGATTGGGCACCCACACCACGTGGGTGGACCCATGATCTGTGGTTTGGAGTCGTGGGCTGAGACTTAGTCTCCCCAAGCTTTTCCTCCAAAACTCCCTCTCTGACCCAAACCACGCCCATGCAGGATGGGCCGTGGTCCCATCCATGATCCGTGGTTGGGGTCCGTGGATCCCAACCTGCAAAAGTTAGTTTGGGGTTCGGCCAAAGGAAGGGTGTTTTCGTAAATTCCTAAATAATTAAATTAAGGGTAGGGACGGTTATTATTAGTCATTTTAGATATATTAAAGTGTTTTTAACTATTAAAAAACCCTTTTTAACTCTCATAACTCACAAACTCAAAACTCAACCAACTTCCCTCTCAAATATTTCTCTCTCTAAGAAGAAGACCTCCATTGAAGAACATCAACAAGGCAAGCTAGGGCTTCAAGACCTATCCTTTTCTTCCTCAAATTCATGTGGAAATATTCCTAAGGTATGGTTTCTTTTCATTCTTGTCTAGCTATCACCAAGAAGCCCCTTCAACTATGTTTTCAAATTCCCCAAATCTAGGGTTTTCAAATCTAGTCATGGGTCTTCTTCCAAAACAATTTCAAGTGATTAATTATGATTTATTTAGATGATTTATGGTTATATTAATGGTGTATTTTTGGATTTTGATGAAAATTTCTCTTGGACCCATGATTTCCCCTTCTTCCTAAATTGTGAACTAGGGTATGAGTTCATTAATCATGTAAGCTTGTCAATTGATTATGTTATGTTGATTATGTTTTTATATCATGAAATTCTCCTATATAGTATCGTAATTCTTGAAGTTGGGATTGTTCTTGATTCTTAGCCTTGAAAGGGCAAATTGCTAGGGTTTATATATGTTGATGAATATTGCATATGAACTTATAATTCACTTTGATAATGATGTTGATCCACTTGAAAGGTGGATGTGTTTCATTATTTGTATTGTGATGTTGATCCACTTGAAAGGTGGAGGTACTTCATTAGGTGTATTGAGGGGTTGATGCAAGATCCTTCTTCCCTATACCTTTACATTTGATTATGCATGAAGTATGTATGTATGTATATGATAAGCTTGTTGTGTTGATTGAAAGGTCATTCTCATGAGCACACTATGAATATGATATGAAGGTTTTACTCTTATGTTGATGATTCTAAGGTTGAAAGGGCACTATTACCTAATGAATATTGAGCTATTATGATGTATGTTGGGTTGAGTGCCTAGTGCATTCTTTCATAAACCTAAACTTAAGTAAAGACTTAATGTGACTTTAAAAGGGAATTGTACTTAGCACCGAGTGGATATGAGAATGAGATGGAGGCTTTTACGTTTAGCAAGTTCGGCTTCCAAATGTATGTTGTCTCATGGGATGTGAACCTTTTACGTTTAGCAAGTCTGGGTTTCTAGTAGCAATCCCCATGTCTCGTAACTATGTGCCCACATAGTTCTTAGCTAGTGCATCCACCTAAAAGCTATTATGTACGTCCTACCTTAGGCAAGTAGGACACCTCTTTCGGTGTGGGGGTAGATCACCGGATTCCATGTCACTCACATGGTCTATGTCAGTTGAGGTTAATTTCCCTATACAATACGAATATATTTCCTTGCAATGAACCGAAAGGTGAGAGGCAGCGCTCAAGCCTCAACCAGCAAAGGGGGACAACCATGCCAATCCAAGCACAGTAAAAGTGTGCCCACTCTACCTATGACCCTTTGAGAGATACTACTTAGTATGAGTAGGGGTATGGGAATTCACCCATACATTGCACAAGTAGACTTTAAGAAGGGTTACGGTTAGGTCCTCCTATGTTATGTATGAATGTTAAGGTTGACTCTACTTGTTACAAGTTATCATCATGAATGTCTCCTTAACTATGTATGTTGGTTATGAATGAATTGAAAGTAAGATATGTATGATTGTTGGTGATCTAAGTGTGGTACTTAGCATTTGGTAGGGTTATGGGACCTTACCTTTGCATTGCACTAGTATGACCTTGAGTTGCTTTTATGTTGATATGACTTATGTTTCTTCTTATATGTGCATAATGGTTTCTAAACTTGATAAAGGCATGTTTTCAACTAAATGTCCCTTTTATGCATATTTCAATGGTTTTAGTGCATGGCTTCCATACTTAGTACTTTATGTGATAATCCATATTTCTACTTTTTATTATGAGTGTAGGTTCGGGCCGTTGAGACATACTCCTTACTTCAAGTAAAGCTTGGTTTGACTATTCCCTAGGCTTGGTGAGTCCTCAAGTTCGAGGACAAGATGTTGTCATTTCTTAGTTTCCATTGTATTTCCTACTTTGAGACTTTATTGATGTAAAGGGCTTTTGACCCTATTTGTACTACTCTATGTACTAGATGGTGATTGAGACCAAGTCTAGATTCTATTTTTGTTTATAAAAATGAAGTTGACTTCGATTGTAAAAGTTTTAAATTTTCCGCATTATTCTATGACTGATGTGTATGATTATGCTAAGGGCTTGTATGCGACCCCTTCGGGGTCAAGTACGCCATGTTACATCTAGGGGGTACCCTTGGGTCGTGACAAACTTGGTATCAGAGTACAAGGTTTAGAATGATTTTAGGATTGATGTTTTATGAACCCATCTAGTAGAGTCTTGTTCATGAGTGTGAAGCGCGCCACACTTATGAATAAGTGGCTATAAGATGTTTAGGAGATTTCCTTTCTTTCATTACTCTTTAGTCGTGCTTGGAGTTTTACTCTATGAAGTCCTTGTTCCTAACCCTTTTCTTTTGTATATAGGATATGAATACAAGAAGGGCGAACTTAAGAAGGAGGGTAGAAGAGATGGTGAATGAGGGAGTTCCTCCTCAAGATCCTCAAGGTCCTCAAGAGCCTCAAGCTCCAAATGATGAGGGGGCTATGACTTATGTGGAGATAAGGACGACTCTCCAAACATTGACTCATGATTTAACGGCTCAAGTCACTAGAGATGCTAGAGTTCAAGTGAACCCAAATGTGAGTACAACCGCATCAAGGATAAGGAATTTCACTAGAATGAATCCCCCTATGTTTTATGGCTCCAAAGTAGATGAATACCCACAAGGTTTTATAAAAGAAGTGTTTAAGTTGGTTGATGCAATGTAGGTGTCATCTCAAGAGAAGGCGGAACTAGCCGCCTACCAATTAAAGGATGTGGCCCAAGTATGGTATGAGCAATGGAAGGATGAGAGACTCGTAAGAGCGGGCCCGGTTGATTGGGGAGTGTTCAAGTAGGCCTTCCTTGATAGGTTTTTCCCATTAGAGTTTAGGGAGAGAAAAATGCAAGAATTCATCAACCTTCGCCAAGGAGGAATGAGTGTGAAGGAGTATAGCTTTAAGTTCACCCAATTTTCAAAATATGCTCCAACCTTAGTGCGGACTCTAAGGCCAAGATGAAAAAATTTGTTATGGGGATATCTGACAATGAATGTCGTTCGGCAATGCTCATCCCAAGTATGAATATTTCACGTCTCATGGTTCATGCCGAGCAAATTGAGGAACAAAATCTCAAGCAAGTGAATAGGGCAAGGGTCGATGATGGAAATTCTTCAAAGGGTAAGTTTGAGGTTTAAGGCAAACCAAGGCTCTTCTAGTGCTCCCAAAGGCAACAAAGATATGGTGTCTAACCCTAAGCCACAAGGAGGTAGTAGTGGTAGCTCTTATGTTGATAGGCCTAATTGTGAAAAGGGTGGTAAGAAGCATAAAGGCAAGTGCCTAGTGGGCACAGATGGTTGCTTTAGTTGTGGGAAGAGTGGCCATATGAAGAGAGATTGTCCTATGTTAAAGGTTTAAGAGATAGAGGGCAAGCAAGTCCCTCCAAGTGGCTCAAATTCCGATGCTTCCCAGAAGAACAACTTTTATGCTCTCCAATCCCGAGGTGACCAAGAGAGTTCCCCGAATGTTGTTACGGGTATGTTGCAAGTCTTTTCTATTGATGTTTATGCATTATTAGACACTGGTGCCACATTGTCTTTTGTTACACCTTTAGTGGCTATGAAATTTGAAATGTTCCCCGATGTGCTAGAAGAACCTTTTTCGGTTTCTACCCCAGTTGGTGACTCGGTAGTGGCAAAATGAGTCTATAGGAGTTGTCCTATTTATTTGTCTATTAAAGTCACTTTGGTTGATTTGGTAGAATTAGACATGCTTGACTTTGATGTAATTTTGGGCATGGATTGGTTGCATGCATGTTATGCCTCTATAGATTGTAGGACCCGAGTGGTCAAATTTCTATTTCCAAAGGAGCCAATTTTAGATTGGAAAGGGGGGAATTCTATTCCTAGAGGTCAATTTGTTTCATGTCTTAAAGCTAGGAAAATGATATCCAAGGGGTGTATGTATCATATTGTTAGGGTTATGGATGTTGAGTCCAAGGTCCCTTCTTTAGAGTCGGTCCCCGTGGTGAGTGAGTTTTTAGAAGTCTTTCCCGATGACTTGCCCGACATTCCTCCCGAACGCGAAATTTGGCATTGATGTTTTGCCGGATACACAACCCATATCTATCCCTCCCTATAGAATGGCTCCCACCGAATTGCAAGATTTCAAGGCACAACTCAAGGATTTATTAGACAAGGGTTTTATTCAACCAAGCATATCTCCATGGGATGCTCTGGTATTGTTTGTGAAGAAGAAAGATGGGTCTCTTAGGGTGTGTGTTGATTACCGCCAATTGAACAAGGTCACTATAAATAATAAGTATCCCCTTCCTAGAATTGACGATTTGTTTGATCAACTTCAAGGGGTTAACTATTTCTCCAAGATAGATCGTCGTTCGGGTTACCATCAACTAAGGGTAAGAGGGGTTGACATTCCTAAGATGGCCTTCCGAACAATATATGGTCACTATGAGTTCCTAGTAATGTCCTTTGGTCTAACAAATGCCCCGACGACTTTTATGGACCTTGTGAATAGGGTTTTTCAGAAATATCTCGATATGTTCATCATTGTGTTTATCGATGATATCTTGATCTATTCTATGAGTGAGAGTGACCATATGGACCATTTGAGAGTGGTGTTGCAAGTACTCAAGGATAACCAATTGTATGCTAAGTTTAGTAAATGTGAGTTTTGGCTAAGGTCGGTTGCCTTCCTTGGTCATATTGTGTCTAGCAAGGGTATTGAGGTAGATCCGAAGAAGACGGATGCGGTCAAGGATCGGCCTAGACCTCTAACTCTTACCGATATTAGAAGCTTTTTGGGTTTAGCCGGCTACTATAGGAGTTTTGTTGAGGGTATCTCCTCAATTGCTTCTCCATTGACGGCCTTAACCCGAAAGAAGGAAAAATTTGTGTGGTCAGAGGCATGTGATAAAAGCTTCCAAGAATTGAAACATAAACTCACCTCCACTCAGGTTTTGACCTTACCAGAGGGTATCGATGGGTTTGTAGTATATTGTGACGCTTCTCGAGTGGGTCTAGGATGTGTCCTTATGCAACATGGGAAAGTAATTGCCTAGGCATCAAGGCAACTCAAGATACATGAGAATAACTACCTGACTCATAATCTCAAACTTGCGGCGGTGGTATTTGCTTTGAAAATATGGAGACACTACTTATATGGGTCTAACAACCTTAGAGCACCCCCTAGTCAGTACCAGCGTATTCGACCTCGAAGAGGTCTTATACAAGCCCTTAGCATTCTTCATAACATGTATCATAGAATAAAATCACGAAAAATTTAAAACTTTTACTTTGGAAGTTCAACTTCACTTCATATATGAAAAACAGAATCTAACTTCGTCACAATGTACCATCTAGACATAGAAGTATCGAAAATGGGACTTAGCCCTTACATCAATAAGAAGTCTTGAAATAGGAAATTACAACAATGTCTTTCAACATAAGCAAAGAACTAAACATAGAAGCTAGATCATAGGGTTTTGTCCTCGGACTTGAGGACTCACCAACTTAGGGAAGCAATTCCAAGTGTCTTGAGAAGTAAGCTTGAATCCTCAATGGCCCGAACCTAAATGTTTGGGGAAAAGGAAGAAAATATACGTTAGTACAACACACGTACTAAGTATGGCTACTATGCATAAAAACCATTGAAACATGCATAAAAGGACCTTTATTCAAAACATGCTTTTTACCAAGTAAATCCAATATGCACACAAAGTAAGCTCATAGTCCAATCCAACATAATATCATTCCAACATGTAGACAACCCAAGCAATACTAGTGCAATGCAAGAATAGAACCCCATTACCCTATTCAAGCCAAGTATCACATTAAGCAACCTACTTCATGCATACATTCATAAGATCATATTTCATCATAACTTACCATATTCATCATGATCATACATGACATAGCTTCAACATGCATAAGTCATAATTATCATAATCATAAGAGAACACTAATACAACCATCTCTTAGGATCCCACAAGTGCAATGTGCAAGGGAAGTCCCATACCCTCCCTTACACTATGTAGAAACCCTTAAGAAAGCCCTAGTAAGATTTCACACCTTTCATACCTTCATTTACTTTTACATTAGGGAAATATTGAAATAACCGACATAGACCGTGAGAGCTACATGGAATCCGGTGTTCTACTCCCACACCGAAAAGAAAGGGTTAACATTTGCCTAAGGTGTAACAATTCGTACATAGCTATCTAGGTGGATCCACTAAGCGAGAGTCCTATGTGGGAACATAGTTAAGGGTCAAGGAGATTGCTTTTAGAAACCCTAACTTACTAAACATGGGGGTTTCCATCTCATGAGACAACACATACCGTGGGTAATTCGGACTTGCTAAACGTGAGGAAACCCATGTGGGGAGCCGAACTTACTAAACGTGAGACCCCCATCTCATTTGAATGCCCTTTCGGTGCTAAGCATCTAATACCCTTTTGTAAACATCTTTAGTCATCACATAAGTTCACATTAGCCTTTACTAGATTCTTATGAAGACATCTTACCATAACAGCTCATATGTGTTCATAAGTGAGTAACAATCCTTTCACTTTAGAAACACTTAGCAAGTGAGTAAAACTTTCACTTTATATTACACTATAATCATGAGAACTACCTTTCAATCATATAGCAATCATACCATAACATACATACATACTTCATAGCTAATTCAAGTGTACAGGGTTAAGGATGAGGAAACTAGGTCATCAACACCACAACAACACATTAGGTATAGCATCATTACAATCTAAGTAATTCACCTTTCATACTTGAGTTCAAAGAAGAACCAACCTTCATACCTTTTTGCCCTTCTTGGGACATCCATACTTCAATTACCAATTAAATAATAACCAATACATAATACAAGGTAATTCATGAAGTAATAACATAATCAACATCGATATAAGAAATTGACATATTCCCTTCAGAGCCTTCAAGGCTTAATTCAAAGACTCAACCCTAATTTCATAGAAATTATACATAACCTAGGGTAGAATCATCATACAAGCATGAATTACATAACATCACATTCAATTCATAGCCTTCAATCAATAACCAACACAAACTAGGGTTAGAATTAGGAAAAGAAGGAGAAACATGGGTCTCATGGGGAATTCTTCAAGAAACCACCAATACAACATAAATTCATCCATAATTGTTCATATAACATCAATCAAAGTCAGTTTATAACATCAATTTCACTTTAGAAAGAAGACCCGCGTTTTTGGATTGAAACCTAGAAATTGGAGATTTTGAAATTTCTCTTGAAGGGGCCTCTTGGGGAAAGGAATCCCAAGAGTGATAAGAAACCATACCTTATTGACGAATTAACCACAAAAATCTGAGTTGAAACCTTGGAGAGTTGCTCTTCTTCTTGAAGCTCCAATGTTCTTCAATGGAGTTCTTGAGAAGAGAGAGAAAGAGAGTAGAGAGAAGGAGGAACTTTAGGTTTTGATCTTTGGGGTTTTGTGTTTTGAGTGATAAAAGTGAGGTAAATTGACTTAAAAATCATTATATACACATCCCCTAAAGTACCCTAAATGCCCCTCACTTAGTTGGACTCTTTAATGAAGTAAAAATCGATTTCTGAATTTCTGCATTTTCGTCGCAGAACAAGTTCGCGACGCGGAGCTGTTCCCTGAAGATATTTGGAATTAAATTTCCAGATAGTAGATTTCGCGACATGACCGCGTTGCGAACTAACTTTTTGCTCCTTGGGGGATCTAGTTCGCGACGTGGAGCTATTCCCTCCAAGTGCAATTTGCAAGCTGCCTTGGCAGCTTGCTTGGCCAAGGTTGGGGTCCTCCTCAGGGTCCCTTAGGGTGGCCTCGGGGCATCGTATTCGAACATTTTGACCCTATAAACATATATTTACCTAATTTAAACCTTCTTACAAGATTATACCATCATACGACACTCCCAAACCTGCCCAAAACCTAAGGACACACTAGAACACATTCTTCTTTAGTTTCCGGACGTCCTGGTCGTTTCTTGATGTTTAGACTTTTACTCTTCCAAACCAACTTAATTGCATTAATTTAGGTTTAGAAACATCATTTTAACTATTTTTAAGTCATTCTTCATAAGGTGAGGCTCTAACTTAAGTCATAGAATTTCTGGGGTGTTACAATGGGGTCCATGTAGATGTATTCACCGACCACAAGAGTCTTCAATATGTTTTTAGCCAAAAATATTTTAACCTCCGACAAATAAGGTGGTTAGAATTGTTGAAACATTATGATATGAGTGTCCTTTACCACCCCGGCAAAGCCAATGTAGTTGTTGATGTCCTAAGTCGAATGTCCATGGGTAGTGTGGCTCATGTAGAATATGAGAAGAAGGAAATAGTTCGTGATGTGCATAGGTTGGCTCGGTTAGGTGTCCAACTAGTGGATTCCACCAAGGGTGGTGTCACGGTTCATCATAGTTTCGAATCGTCATTTGTGGTTGATGTGAAGTCGAAGCAACACCTTGATGCTATTTTAATGGAGTTGAAATAATCGGTACTTAACAAGTCCGTTGATGTTTTCTCCCAAGGGGGGAGATGGGGTGCTTAGGTACCAAGGTAGATTATGTGTTCCGGATGTTGACGGCTTAAGAGAGAAAATTTTGGAAGAGGCTCATGGTTCGTGATATTCTATTCATCCGGGATCCACCAAGATGTACCATGACCTATAGGAAGTCTATTAGTGGAATGGTATGAAGAAGGATATAGCGGGTTTTGTAGCCAAATGTCCGAATTGCCAACAAGTCAAGGCCGAGCATCAAAGGCCCGGAAGATTGTCCCAAAATATAGATATTCCCACTTGGAAGTGGGAGGATGTGAACATGGATTTTGTTGTGGGGTTGCCTCGTACATGAAGGAAACATGATTCTATTTAGGTCATTGTTGATAGAATGACAAAGTCCGCTCACTTTATTCCTGTCAAGGTTTCTTATTCGGCAGAAGATTATATCAAGTTGTACGTTAATGAGATAGTGAAGTTGCATGGAGTTCCCTTATCTATCATTTCAGATCGGGGTGCTCAATTTACTTCACACTTTTGGAAGGCTTTCTAAAAAGGGCTTGGTACCAATATTAAGCTTAGTACCGCTTTTCATCCTTAAATGATGGTCAAGCGGAACGCACCATTCAAACCTTAGAGGACATGTTGAGGGCATGTGTGATTGACTTTAAGGGTAGTTGGGATGATCATCTTCCATTGATAGAGTTTGCCTACAACAATAGTTACCACTCAAGTATTGTTATGGCACCGTTTGAAGCATTATATGGTAGGAGGTGTAGATCTCCGATTGGGTGGTTTGAGGTAGGTGAGGTTGCTCTACTTGGTCCCGAGTTAGTCTATGAGGCCATTGAAAAGGTCCGCCTCATTAGAGAAAGGTTGAAGACGGCCCAAAGTCGGAAAAAATCATATGCTGATGTTAGAAAAAGGGATCTAGAATTTGAAGTTGGTGATTTTGTCTATTTGAAAATCTCACCCATGAAGGGTGTGATGAGGTTTGGCAAAAAGGAGAAACTTAGTCCCCGGTTTGTGGGTCCCTATCAAATCTTGAAACGAGTTGGGAAAGTTGCATATGAACTAAACTTGCCAAATGAGTTGGCCCGGTTCACTGGGTGTTTCATGTTTACATGCTCAAAAAGTGCATTGGTGATCCGGTGTCCATCCTTCCTCTAGAGGGTGTAGGAGTTTATGAGAACCTTTCTTATGAAGAAGTCCCAATTGAAATTTTGGACCGGAAAGTGAAAAGGTTAAGGAACAAAGAAGAAGCTTTGGTTAAAGGTTTTATGGAGGAATCACTTAGTTGAGTGTGCTACATGGGAGGCCAAGGCCGATATGATGTCCCATTATCCTCATATTTTTCCTTCTACTCCTATGCAAACTTGAGGTAAATAGTTCCTCTTGAGTTTTTAGTGTTTTTTGAGTCATGTGTATTGTATGAATATTCCATGATTTCTTTATGTTATGCATGTTCTTGTGAGAATTCATGTTTAGGATAAATTGAGTTTTCATGATTTATATGTTCCTCATGGTGATTTGCATTTTTGAATAATGATTGCATTTTTTACTTCATGAGGTGAAATGATAAATATTCTTAGCTATGATTATTATGGAATGACATGTTGGCTCCTTATTGTTGTATTGAGCTTGTTTTAGTTGGAGAAGGTAGTTCCTCCTATGAACATGCTATATGTTGCATTTTATGCATATTGAGTTGGAGAAGGTAGTTCCTCCCATGTCTATGTGATTTGATGAGTTTTGTGCATATTAGGTTGGTAGATGTAGTTCCTACTTCCTTATATTGCATTGATCATGTCGTGAGATAGAATTGAAGTTTCCTTCTTATGAATAGTGCATTTTTTGGTTTTTGCACAATTTTGATGTTTCATGTTGTGTTGGGCTGTTAGTCTAGAGTTTCTAACTTAGTTTGGTGTCGAGATCATCATTCGAGGATGAATATTCCCAAGGGGGAGATGATGTAACACCCTGGAAATCTAACGACCTAAGCTAGATCCTAACATGTAATCTAGTATCCTAAATAGGGTTAACATGAAGTAAAAAGTCGTAAAAATAACTTCCCTAATATAGTACTAGGGTTTTAGTGCCCAAACGTCAAGGCACGACCCTCTAGGACCCCCCCCCCAAGGGTCCATAAGGAGGACCCAAGGGAAGGTCCAAAAGCTGTAAAAAAAAAATAGCATTGAACTACGATTGGGCACCCACGCCACGTAGGTGGACCCACGATCCGTAGTTTGGAGTCGTGGGTTAAGACCTAGTCTCTCCAAGCTTTTCCTCCAAAACTCCCTCTCTGACCCAAACCACGCCCATGCAGGACAAGCAGTGGTCCTATCCACGATCCGTGGATGGGGTCCGTGGATCCAACCTGCAAAAGCTGGTTTGGGATTCTGCCAAAGGGAGGGTGTTTTCATAAATTCATAAATAATTAAATTAAGGGTAGGGACGGTTATTATTAGTTATTTTAGATATATTAAAGTGTTTTTAACTATTAAACAACCCTTTTAACTCTCATGACTCACAAACTCAAAACTCAACAAACTTCCCTCTCAAATATTTCTCTCTCTAAGAAGAAAACGTCCATTGAAGAACATCAACAAGGTCAAGCTAGGGCTTCAAGATCCGTACTTTTCTTCATCAAATTCGTGTGGAAATATTCCTAAGGTATGGATGCTTTTCATTCTTGGCTAGCTATCACCAAGAAGCCCTTTCAACTATGTTTTCAAATTCCCCAAACACTACTAAAAAAATAGTGAATACCGACCTCCGGAAGTCGGTATTCCTTGAAATACCGACCTAAAACCGACATCCCAACTTAGGTCGGAAAAAGCTTGGTCGCTATTCAATACCGACCTCTGGAGGTCGGTATTTACTAACCTCTCGAGGTCAGTTTTTATTTTATGTCGGAAAATTCATATATTATTATTTCCGACTTCTTGAGGTTATAATTGGAATACCAACATCCAGAGGTCAGTATTTTTATTTTTTTAATGTTGAAATTCTGACCTCCGGAGGTCGGTATTTTTATTTCTGTATTTTTAAAATTCCAACCTCCGCAGGTCAGTATTTTTATTTTTGTATTTTTAAAATTCTGACCTCCGAAGGTCAGTAATTTTATTTTTGTAATGTTGAAATTCCGACCCCGGAGGTCGGTATTTTTATTTTTGTAATGTTGAAATTCTGACTTCCAGAGGTCGGTATTTTTATTTTTTATTTTTGAAATTCTGACCTCCGGAGGTCGGTTTTCTACTACAAAACAGGCAACAAATTGCTGCAATTTTTAGTTGCCCACCTGCATATTTATACCAAAACAACCCAAAGCCAAATAAATTTCATCCAACTAAAACAACACAATATTTTCAACATATACATTAAACTATTTCAAAATAAACTTCATCCAACTTCAAAATAAACTAAAATACGATCAAATTAAACAATTCCAAAAATATAGAAGTCTAAAATGCCAAATAGTTACAACTACTCCTCATCACCCTCACTCTTCTTATCAGACTTATCATTCTCATCACCTTCCTAATCAGATCCATCACTGCTGGCCAGACATGGAGGAAGAATATTTCCTGATTCAAAAAGAAAAGTTAGTCGGGCCTGAAGCGCTACATACCTCTTGTTCTCTACCTCCTTTGCTGCTGCAATCTCCTCCTCTCTCTTCCTCTCTCTTTCTTCTCTTTTCTTCTCTCTTTCGACTACATCAAAAAGCTCGGCATTCAGATAAGCTATCTTACTCTCCATTGCAGATATTGTCTCTCTATCCCCGCCATCGAAGCTTGAGGAAGATGATCCACAATACCAAGACTTCTTCTTCTGATACGCCTTTTCTGGATAGCCATAAACTGAACCTCTAATCGGTTCACCAGCACTCTGTTTCCAAAGATTCTCATTTTCTTCTTGTGTAAATGATATGTCCCGACTCTCAAGAGGTAGAGTACTACGATATTCCTGAGATATTCGTATATACCTATCATGTAATTTAAACAAAGAACTCTACGAATAAGAATGTAATATATACAAGGAAAAGAAAAAAAGATTTAGTTTGAATGGAGTTCTTACATATGTCTCTTGAGCACATGACTCAATCCATCTTTCTTCTTCTGTGGGGTTCATACTCTTTTTGACGTGAGTAACCTTGAACATCTCTTCTACATGTACCGGCCTACCCAACTCTTTTTCCTGCAAATAACATATATAGAATTTGATCTCATTAATCTCCAAAAACTACTTATCAAAAAAGAAAAAAATTATTTTACTAAATTAAGAAAGTATACCATTCTTTCCTTCCTAGTAACCTGGCTAATAGCTCCACCAGTGTGCAAAGAGCCTCCCTTTTCTGATGCGCGAGCTATCTTCCCAATCTCACTCCTCTTTTTAAATTTTTCATCAGTACTCCAATGTTCCAGTAACAGAGCCCATCGATCTGGTAACATAAACTTAGGAATTCTGTTTTTTCTCCGACAGTCACAAAATGTGCTAGAAAGCAACGACTTTGAAGCTTTAAGTTTGAAGTTCACTTGAATGTCTTCCTCATGTTCGAGAGCCCATACATAATATTTCTACAATAAAAAATAACTAAATATTTATTGTTCAAATGAATAGCGAATTTAAATTTATATAATGTGAATTTAATTGATATACATTCTTACCTTAAATTCGTTGAACATCTGCCCTTGGGTGTTAAGTGGAATCGAACTCCAATTCGGGTACACACCATTATAGTGAGTTCTGATGCACTTTAAAATAATCTTTGCCATACCCACATCCGGACGTAAGCTGAAATACGAGTTCATTGACAAAGTAGAGTAAACAAAAAATAATCAATAAATTAAAATATAAATAGATAAATGAAAGATGAAACATAATTAAATCATACTTGTATCCTAATGGCTTGATGACGAGTCTCCGAAAATTGTCTCTATTGCCTTGCTGAGGACCATGTGCATCTGAGTGCTTGGTGGTGGGAGTATTAGGCTCTGAGCCATTAGATTCAAGATGAAGATTGGAAAGTCCAATTGATCCACTATTACTATTCAAACTATTGCACTGACTAGCACTAGCTGATGGTATGGCAGACCCACGACCAAGATGCGAATAGCCCTGCAATGTTTGGTAGCCCGAACTAGGTACCACAGTGGGTGTAGATATAGTATAACCAAATTGTGGAACCACATGAGTAGAGGCATTATGTGACTGGTGTGCCGAGTGAATAGTTAAAACTGAGGCTCGTTTTGAAATATTAACTCGAGAGGGCTCATCAGATATCACGACCCCAGTGGGCCATCTCATAACATTAGCCTTAAATTTCTTTTTTGGATTAGCGGATTTTTTTGATTTACCCTTGTCTGTATCTACCATCTATATCAATTAAATATAAAAATTAAAACAAAGTAGTACAAAATAATGTCACAATGTCGAACAAATATATCAAACAAAGTTATCATAACATAAGACTTAATCCAAATAGTATTTCACAATGTCGAACAAATGCTAAAACTACTAAAATATAAAGTATACTCAAATATGAATAGCTAAAAATCTACCAACTAAACATACAAATTGTTATTTATCTTTCCCCTGGGGCATTTCACTTTAGCTTATGTTTAACTTTTTTGGCTTTTGGAATTGCTTTTGAAAACTATTGCAATGTTGTTCAATTTACAAGTTATATTTCAGAGAAGTGGTAATATTGTCCCTAAACACTTTTTCTCCATTTCCAGTCACATCACTCAGTTTCTGCAAATTCAATGATCAATAAAGGGAATGTGTGTTCACATGTTTCAGAATATCTACCTACATTACTTAAAAATCAATGTAAGAGGCTTACATTGAACTGTAACTTGTGAGATTGAACTCTTTTCTATGTATCAAACTTTGCAATTTTAAGGATTCTTTGCCATGACTCATGAGCTACTTGTCATTAATTGAGGTAAGTGTGAACACTAGATGGACACAAATCAATCTTGCAAGAAAATCAATTTTGTTATCAATAGTATCAACTAGTGTTGGTACTTATGCTTAACAAACACATTATTCCTAAATTAAAGCTTAATATCAACACTAGATGGACACAAATCGATCTTGCAAGAAACGTTAAAACTACTAAATAGTCTTTCACAATGTCGAACAAAAGTTAAAACTACTAAAATATAAAGTATACTCAAATATGAATAGCTAAAAATCCACCAACTAAACATACAAATTGTTATTCATCCTCTTCAGAAGTTTCTTCATCATCTATCCATTCACATGCATCATCTTCGGAAGTTTCCTCCTCGTCTATCCATTCATCCTCTTCGAAAGTTTCCTCCTCATCCTCCTCCATATTTGTTGGCATAACTAACTCTTCTCTATTAACTTCTTCTAAAATGTGATCAGGATGCTCCAAATTCATTTCTAACTCAACATCCACTACTTGATGAACACTTGATATTTCATTTTGATATGCAACATCCAATTCATTCTCAACTTCCACTCGCCCCATTGGTTTTGTTTTGATTACAACCCACCAATCAGACCTATCCCTACGCAACGAATAAGGAGCATAGTACACTTGCTTAGCATTTTGTGCAATAATAAAAGGATCATAAGCCTCATACTTCCTAGTGTGCTTGACTTCAATGATATTATGTTGCTTAAGCTCCCTCGTACCTCTTGAAGTTGGATCAAACCACTTGCATTGGAAAAGTACTATTCTTTTGATTGGCCAACCCGAATACTCCAACTCTAGAATCTCCTGTAGGACGCCAAAATAATCAACATTCTCATTTTGATTTCCGTCATCACCTTTAATGCAAACACCACTATTATTAGTTTTCTTATTCTTTGAGTATTTCTCTATGGCAAATTTAAAACCATTTACGTTATATTGAGACATTGTGTGAACTGTAATCGGTCCCCAAGAAATATCCTTGAAAAATTGATCAAATGTGGTGGCGTTTTCTGAATTGTAGACCTATATATGGTTAGTAAATTAAAAGCAATGTTAGTAGAAAGAAGAGTACACTAATCTCTTAATAGGTGTATATATTACAACACTTACCCAATTAGTATACCATATTATAAATGATGGAAACACTTGATCATGACCATATTGGCTCACAAAATAACTGTAGAATCACATTGAAATACAGTTAGTTTCCTTAATAAAATCGGAGTTGAATATATATTGTTTACATATTTAATATTGTTACTCTAAGAAGGGTTGGACTTCTGGACAATTCAACAAGACATGAAGCTCTGCAGATTTTTTCTCCTTTCCGGTAAGTTTGTGCAATGTACACTTTTTTGAACCCTTACCCGGTAGGTTGAAGATTGATAATGATTGTACTGCAGGATCATTCCTAGTAACATCATGTCAATTAGGTCTGTTTCTCAAACACGACACATAATCATCAAAGTAGTAAGAACAAAAGTGGGATCTTTCTTTAGCTAGATATACTTAAACTATACAACCCTCCACCCTATGTTTATTCTTAATACCCCTTTTAGACTTGCCAATGCTCCTGTAAAATTTTATATTAGATATATAATTTCAAAAGATATATAAACGATTTGTGAAATAAGAATAAATGTGTTATAGTTACTTACCGCTCAAAAGGATACATCCACCTACATTGAACTGGACCTCCCAGTAGAGCTTCATGAACAAGGTGAATAGGAAGATGTTCCATCACATCAAAGAACCCAGGTGGAAGAATCTTCTCCAACTTATTACTAATAACAACTATATTTTTGGCCATCCGAACCAGATTCTCTACTCTCAATGTGCTGGAACACAAGTCTTTGAAGAACAAACTGATCTCTGCCATCGGTTTCCATATGTTTTCAGGTAATCCACAAAAAGCAATCGGAAGTAATTGTTCCATGAAAACATGACAGTCGTGACTTTTCATCCCATGTAATATTTCACGCTCAATGTCAACCTTCTTTCCCAAATTTGAGGCATATCCATCTGGCATTTTCAAGCTTTCCACCCACTCACAATTTTTTCTCTTTTGTTCCATTGTGAATGAATAACTAGCCTTGGGCTTAAGTAACTTGTTGTTGGCAGACTCCTGTAAATGCAACTCCGGTCGTCTACAATGTTCTTGTAAGTCAAGTCTAGCCTTAACATTATCTTTTGTCTTGCCAGTTACATCCATTACAGTGTTGAACAGATTATCAAAATAATTCTTTTCAATATGCATGACATCAAGATTATGTCTAAGCAAATTATCTTTCCAATAAGGTAACTCCCAGAATATACTTTGTTTAGTCCAATTATGTGCAACACCATACCCATCAAATTTGTACGGTGGTTCCTCAGTTACCTTTGGAAAATTTTGAACCCTTTCCTAAATATCATCACCCGTTAATATTGGGGGTGGACCATCTCGTTCAGTTTTATTCTTTTTAAATGCATATTTCTTTCTCCTAAATTCATGATCAGGTGGCAAGAACCGACGATGACAATCAAACCATGAATTTTTTCGGCCATGTTTTAATGTGAATGATTTAGTATCTTCCAAACAGTAGGGACATGCTAACTTTCCAGTTGTCATCCATCCAGATAGCATTCCATAGGCAGGAAAATCATTAATAGTCCACATTAAAGTAAGTAGCACGCATGTTGAAATTTTGTTTACGAGAAATGTCCCATGTTTCTACCCCCTCAGACCACAACAATTTCAACTCATCAATCAAAGGTTGTAAGTACACATCAATCTTGCTTTTTGGATTACTCGGACCAGGAATGACACAATTTAGAAATATATATGGACTTGTCATACACATCTCAGGTGGAAGATTATACGGTGTAATAAACACAGGCCAACAAGAATATGGTGCAGCCCCAACTGAAAAAGGGGTGAAACCATCCGCACACAAACCCAGCCTAACATTCCTTGGTTCTGTGGCAAAATCTGGATAAGTTCTATCAAAATGTTTCCAAGCCTCTCCGTCAGATGGATGACACATGACACCAGGTGGCCTTCTATTTTCACGGTGCCATCTCATATGAGGAGCAGAGCTATTTGATGCATACAACCTCTTCAATCTTGGTATAAGAGGTAAATAGTGCATCGCCTTAATAGCAGGTTTCTTTCTGGTAGAACCAGTCTTATAGCGAGGGTGACTACAAAACTTACAAGACTCTAGATTGACATCCTCCTTATAGTATAACATGCAACCTTTTTCACAACAATCAATTCTTATCGAGGAGAGTCCTAACTTAGACACCAATGCATTTTCTTTATAATAAGAATCAGGAATCTCTACATTGGGATCAACTAATTCCTTCAAAAGATCTATCATAGAGTCCATTGCTCCTTGAGAAATATTATTGTCAAATTTGATACTTAACAATCTAACTGCAACAGACAATTTAGAGTGTTGACTCCCGTTGAACAAAGGACTACTACAATCACGCAATTGTTCATAAAAGATGTTTGCTTCTTCATTAGGAGCTTCTTCTACATTTTCTCCTTGTTCAAAAATCAGAATGCATCCCAAAGGAATCATTAATCCTATATGACATTCTAGAACCTTGGAAATAAGTATGCACGGTAGATCTACTACTTTCACCGAAAACAAAGTTATTAAACATAGTGTCACTTTCAACCTCACCATGGCTAGTCCAAACTGTATACCCTGGTTTGAATCCATTCATTGTACATTTTTGATAACGTTCAAATATACTTCTTGAAAAGAAATATAAACGATCGTATGCAATATATTTACCCAACTATGAGTCGAGGTCGATCCCATAGAGAATATGGAAGAATATTGTCAATAGCAAATATTTAACTCAATAGTCGTTATATAACAATGGGGGGGGGGTTAATTTGAAATAAAATAAACAAACAATAAAAAGATAGCTTTGAACTAAGTATTTATTTATATTCAGATTATTAAAAGTAACTAGGAATGTGTTCCCCATAAGCTCATAACGCAGTAATCATAATAATAGTAATCCTTTTCTAGTGTATTACATGCAAAGTGATAAGTTAGGTATCTCTAGATTCTTGGTCCGGCATCTAGAGAATTTCACCCCGCACCTTGGCCCGGATACGTGTGTATAATTTACTAACCCTTACCTTTACCTCATATTAGACATCATAATCGATGTTTGGCTTAGTTATTACTTCGCACCAATCGACACTAGCCTATTAGATAGTATCACACTAAATCTATGTTGATAATTCTTTTCTTGTTAATTACCTCCTTGGTCCGGCAAGTAGTAACAAGGCGAGTTCTAACGTTGGCCACCGTTAAAAAGACTTCTAAACGAAAGAATTATCAATGCATGCAAAATACTAGTCAAGAATTGCTTATTTACTATTCATACTTTGTTAATCGCTCATGGTTCCCACAACCCTAGTTATGAAAGTTAGCTACTCGTTATCTCAAAAACACAATCAAAATTTATTAAAATAAATATGTTTGTGTTAATCATAAAAAGTTAAGAACAATAACTAAACTATCTTTTATTAATCACGAATACAAATAAATAATAAAGGAGAAGAAAGAATAAACCACAATTCTCCGGCCTCCACGGTGGCTCTTCCAAAGTTCCTAAGCTAGAAGAAAATGTATATTGTGTCTTGTATCTTGATTCTTGGCCTCTCCCCAAATAATTATTTATATGCACTATTTATAGATGTAGGAACCCTAAAATAAAATAATTGAGTTCAAGACAAATTAGGAAATTAAAACCCAAACAGAATTGAATTCCTACGTTTTACGCGTGAACAGTAACCGCCTTAGACTTCCCGCCTTCAATAGTTGGAGTCTTGGAGATGCCTTCAATGACTGCCACGTGGCAGCATATTCTTTTTTCAATGTGAAGGCTGCAACTTTATATTTTATATAATATTATATTAAATTTAATTCATTAAGTTGTCTGCTTGATTTCCTTCTTCAACCTTCCATCTTTAATTCGTTTTAGTTCCAAACTTTTTCAATTTTACGTCAATTTAGTCCTACAAATAAAATACACTATTTAGCACAATTTATAAAATTAATGCTCAAAAAGGATAAATATAAATAATAAATATGAGGCAAATAATTATTAAAAATATGTAGTTTTAGCCTCACATCAACACCCCACACTTAAAATTTTGTTCGTCCTCGAGCAAACATTAAAACTCATCCCAAAAAAATCACACTAGCAATGTCATCACTTTGGTTAATACAAACAATTAGGCCATATACCAATTTCAAAACATCAAGTAGACTTCTCAATCATTATG
Organism: Solanum okadae; assembly: GCA_036553675.1. Taxonomy (NCBI): domain Eukaryota; kingdom Viridiplantae; phylum Streptophyta; class Magnoliopsida; order Solanales; family Solanaceae; genus Solanum; species Solanum okadae. Next base: position 24,662,814 of record CM071682.1, on the reverse strand, counting down.
CAAGATATCCAAATAAACAACAAACCTCTAACCTCCTAACCTCAAAGAAGGACTTTGAACTCATGAAATTTAAGTTTGCTCACCTACTCTCATCAAAGAAAGCTAATAAAATCACCTATCTATCATGAAACAAGTGCCCTCACAAGAAGAAATAGTCCACACAATCAAATCAAAAGATTGAATATAAACTAAGGACTTGGCATCAAAGAATACTCTCACACTCGCAAAGAAAATTCACATGTATGCACGAAGAACCATATGCTTGCCCATTATGTACATCTCCACTAATTAAGCATATGCTTGAATAGAATCAAATAGGACTTTAACGGGTTGTAATGTAAGCTAGGGGATGGGTAGGAAAATTATATAATAGTGACTTACACTTTCTTAAGCACTTTGCAATTTTAGACTTCATAACCCATTAGTTTCTTCTCTTTATTTTCAGCCTTCTCTTCAACAATTATTTCATAAGTAATTCTCATCCTCTCAAAAATGTTTCAATCCTTTTCTTTTTTTTAAGTTTCCCTTCATAATAGCCACCCTCAACTTACGTATTTTACATGCGTTAAGGTGCACAATATCCTTGGAAGGACCAGAACCATCATCAAGGTAACTTTTTTTTTTTTTCATGTCACATTCTTTTTTCTTTTTTTCAAAGAGGGCTTTTAAGCACTTTGTAGCTATCATTGATTACTCAATCATCCATTTTTCTCATAATTGATAATTAGAATAAGTCTATGCTATAATGCTTAAGGAAGCAAGGTGCAAAAACTAGGGATTCAACAAAATAGTTAAGGGCAAAATATGGCTACCAATAAAAGGCTACAGGCTCAAAAGGGCTAACTAGTGATAAAATATCTGAAAAGGCAAAAATTTACTAGACAAATCAAAGAAAGCCTATTATCATCTCCTAAACAAAGCAACACTTTTTATTTCGCTTCAATAACATGCAGGGCAAGTTCTAGACTAAGATGCAAAACATGGAATAAACAAAATCTCACCACACATGGCACAAGTATCAATCAAGATGGATCAGTTCCACTTCTAAGAGAGACAGGATCATAACAATCTACAAAATAAAATAAGCTATATACAAAGTCGCACCATGAACCTAGATGTCAAAAAGTTTACAATTTCACTAGCAATCAAGCATTTACCAGAAAGTACTACTCAAATTTAGGCTCAAATAGTAAGTATCACATAACTCAAAAAGGGTCTTTTCTTTTCTCTCCAAAAAAAAAACTAATAAAAATAAAAATAAAATTTATACCTAAAAAATAAATAAATAAGAGACACTCGATTCAAAGGGACTATCATCAGGAAAAGAACCGAAAACAAAAGCCAAGGAACCCATCCTAAAAAAAACTCAATAAAACGGTAAAAACTAAGAATTCATTCCTCCACCCCACAATTAAAAAGATGCTATGTCCCCAAAGCATTAAATAAAATTTAAAACAAGGGTTAGGAAAACTCCCTGAGGCCTTTAGGCCTAGCTAGTAGCATGTTCTCTTAATTTTCATCAAGGGTCGTCACCCCATACTTAAGCTCAAACATGCTCCCTCTTTTTTTTTTTTTTTTTTTTTGGATACTCAAACTTCCCCTAATCTGCAAAAAAACAAGAAAAAATAAATTAAACTTATAAAATAAAAATAAAATAAAATAAGAAGTTACACTAATAATTGGGTTGCCTCTCAATAAGCGCTTAATTTAACGTCGCGGCATGACACCATCAATTTTACTATTTTTCCTTCCACTTTGAAGATATGAATTGCACCCCTAATTTTACATCAATTTTTCTATTACGCTCAAGGGGTGGTGGTACAAAAATAAAGGTCCCAAGCAATAAATGTCGCATTATGCACTTCTTGGATCCTAAGTGAGGAATGTAATTCTCCGATGTTAGAACAATAAATTCAAGAATATAGACACAATTTTCCTCCTCCATACACTCTTCTATTGGCTCAGATGGCTCGATTAATATTTCATCATCTAAACATAATGTGGAAAAATGATTGGAATGAGGTCTAGTACGCCCTACCTTATGAATTGTATTATTATTTACACCCTCATATTTACACATACTAGAGTTTTTAAAAATAATATTATCTACTTCATTACATAACTCTAGTGTACTCTTCTCAACAATGACAACATCAATAAAAGTATGATCAAGCAATTGGCCCTCAACTTTTAGTTCTTCAAGTTGACTTATAAGTAATTTTTCTTCCTCACACATATTATTACTAAATTGTTGGATATCATATGATTTAATCTTTTCACTCAACTCAATATCTAAAAAATAGAGATCAAATTCAAAGGCATATTCACTAGTGCGCTTACATATTGATTTATAGCAAAGTATCAACAAATCTTCCAAGTCCCCATACAACTTATCTCGTTGAGAAAAAATTAGCTTAAAAGAATCAATAATATCACAAGGGCAAGAATTGCAAGAACACTTATCACTACATACTTTTTCAGATGACATCTCAAGAAGATTAAAAGATGTATGATAATAATAAAAAATCAAAAATTTAAAACTAATACTAAGAAAAAAAAAACAACAAGTCAAAATAAATACTAAAGACAATTTCTAAGCCACATTCCCCGACAGCGGCGCCATTTTTGATAACGTTAAAATATACTTCTTGAAAAGAAATATAAACGATCGTATGCAATATATTTACCCAACTATGAGTCGGGGTCGATCCCACATAGAATATGAAAGAATATTGTCAATAGCAAATATTTAACTCATTAGTCGTTATATAACAATGGGGGGGTTTAATTTGAAATAAAATAAACAAACAATAAAAAGATAGCTTTGAACTAAGTATTTATTTATATTCAGATTATTAAAAGTAACTAGGAATGTGTTCCCCATAAGCTCATAACGCAGTAATCCTAATAATAGTAATCCTTTTCTAGTGTATTACATGCAAAGTGATAAGTTAGGTATCTCAAAATCCTTGGTCCGGCATCTAGAGAATTTAACCCCGCACCTTTGTCCGGCTACGTGTGTATAATTTACTAACCCTTACCTTTACCTCATATTAGACATCATAATCGATGTTTGGCTTAGTTATTACTTCGCACCAATCGACACTAGCCTATTAGATAGTATCACACTAAATCTATGTTGATAATTCTTTTCTTGTTAATTACCTCCTTGGTCCGGCAAGTAGTAACAAGGCGAGTTCTAACATTGGCCACCGTTAAAAAGACTTCTAAACGAAAGAATTATCAATGCATGCAAAATACTAGTCAAGAATTGCTTATTTACTATTCATACTTTGTTAATCGCTCATGGTTCCCACAACCCTAGTTATGAAAGTTAGCTATTCGTTATCTCAAAAACACAATCAAAATTTATTAAAATAAATATGTTTGTGTTAATCATAAAAAGTTAAGAACAATAACTAAACTATCTTTTATCAATCACGAATACAAATAAATAATAAAGGAGAAGAAAGAATAAACCACAATTCTCCGGCCTCCACGGCGGCTCTTCCAAAGTTCCTAAGCTAGAAGAAAATGTATATTGTGTCTTGTATCTTGATTCTTGGCCCTCCCCAAATAATTATTTATATGCACTATTTATAGATGTAGGAACCCTAAAATAAAATAATTGAGTTCAAGACAAATTAGGAAATTAAAACCCAAACAGAATTGAATTCCTACGTTTTACGCGTGAACAGTAACCGCCTTAGACTTCCCGCCTTCAATAGTTGGAGTCTTGGAGATGCCTTCAATGACTGCCACGTGGCAGCATATTCTTTTTTCAATGTGAAGGTTGCAACTTTATATTTTATATAATATTATATTAAATTTAATTCATTAAGCTGTCTGTTTGATTTCTTTCTTCAACCTTCCATCTTTAATTAGTTTTAGCTCCAAACTTTTTCAATTTTACGTCAATTTACTCCTACAAATAAAATACACTTTTAGCACAATTTATAATATTAATGCTCAAAAAGGACAAATATAAATAATAAATATGAGGAAAATAATTATTAAAAATATGTAGTTTTAGCCTCACATCAACACCCCACACTTAAACTTTTGTTCGTCCTCGAGCAAACATTAAAACTCATCCCAAAAAAATCACACTAGCAATGTCATCACTTTGGTTAATACAAACAATTAGGCCATATACCAATTTCAAAACATCAAGTAGACTTCTCAATCATTATGCAAGATATCCAAATAAACAACAAACCTCTAACCTCCTAACCTCAAAGAAGGACTTTGAACTCATGAAATTTAAGTTTGCTCACCTACTCTCATCAAAGAAAGTTAATAAAATCACCTATCTATCATGAAACAAGTGCCCTCACAAGAAGAAATAGTCCACACAATCAAATCAAAAGATTGAATATAAACTAAGGACTTGGCATCAAAGAATACTCTCCCACTCGCAAAGAAAATTCACATGTATGCACAAAGAACCATATGCTTGCCCATTATGTACATCTCCACTAATTAAGCATGCTTGAATAGAATCAAATAGGACTTTAACGGATTGTAATGTAAGCTAGGGGATGGGTAGGAAAACTATATAATAGTGACTTACACTTCCTTAAGCACTTTGCAATTTTAGAATTCATAACCCATTAGTTTCTTCTCTTTATTTTCAGCCCTCTCTTCAACAATTATTTCATAAGTAATTCTCATCCTCTCAAAAATGTTTCAATCCTTCTTCTTTTTTAAGTTTCCCTTCATAATAGCCACCCTCAACTTACATATTTTACATGCGTTAAGGTGCACAATATCCTTGGAAGGACCAGGGCAATCATCAAGGTAACTTTCTTTTTTTTTCATGTCACATTCTTTTTTCTTTTTTTCAAAGAGGGCTTTTAAGCACTTTGTAGCTATCATTGATTACTCAATCATCCATTTTTCTCATAATTGATAATTAGAATAAGTCTATGCTATAATGCTCAAGGAAGCAAGGTGCAAAAACTAGGGATTCAACAAAATAGTTAAGGGCAAAATATGGCTACCAATAAAAGGCTACAGGCTCAAAAGGGCTAACTAGTGATAAAATATCTGAAAAGGCAAAAATTTACTAGACAAATCAAAGAAAGCCTATTATCATCTCCTAAACAAAGCAACACTTTTTATTTCGCTTCAATAACATGCAGGGCAAGTTCTAGACTAAGATGCAAAACATGGAATAAACAAAATCTCACCACACATGGCACAAGTATCAATCAAGATGGATCAGTTCCACTTCTAAGAGAGACAGGATCATAACAATCTACAAAATAAAATAAGCTATATACAAAGTCGCAACCATAAACCTAGATGTCAAAAAGTTTACAATTTCACTAGCAATCAAGCATTTACCAGAAAGTACTACTCAAATTTAGGCCCAAATAGTAAGTATCACATAACTCAAAAAGGGTCTTTTCTTTTCTCTCCAAAAAAAAAAACTAATAAAAATAAAAATAAAATTTATTCCTAAAAAATAAATAAATAAGAGACACTCGATTCAAAGGGACTATCCTCAGGAAAAGAACCAAAAACAAAAGCCAAGGAACCCATCCTAAAAGAAACTCAATAAAACGGTAAAAACTAAGAATTCATTCCTCCACCCCACAATTAAAAAGATGCTATGTCCCCAAAGCATTAAATAAAATTTAAAACAAGGGTTAGGAAAACTCCCTGAGGCCTTTAGGCCTAGCTAGTAGCATGTTCTCTTTATTTTCATCAAGGGTCGTCACCCCACACTTAAGGTCAAACATGCTCCCTCTTTTCTTTTTTTTTCTTTTTTTTGGGATACTCAAACTTCCCCTAATCTGCAAAAAAACAAGAAAAAAAAAGTGATACTAATAAAAATAAAATAAAATAAGAAGTTACACTAATAATTGGGTTGCCTCCCAATAAGCGCTTAATTTAACGTCGCGGCACGACACCATCAATTTTACTATTTTTCCTTCCACTTTAAAGATATGAATTGCACCCCTAATTTTACATCAATTTTTCTATTACGCTCAAGGGGTGGTGGTACAAAAATAAAGGTCTCAAGCAATAAATGTCGCATTATGCACTTCTTGGATCCTAAGTGAGGAATGTAATTCTCCGATGTTAGAACAATAAATTCAAGAATATAGACACAATTTTCCTCCTCCATACACTCTTCTATTGGCTCTGATGGCTCGATTAATATTTCATCATCTAAACATAATGTGGAAAAATGATTGGAATGAGGTCTAGTGCGCCCTAACTTATGAATTGTATTATTATTTACACCCTCATATTTACACATACTAGAGTTTTTAAAAATGATATTATCTACTTCATTACATAACTCTAGTGTACTCTTCTCAACAATGACAACATCAATAAAAGTATGATCAAGCAATTGGCCCTCAACTTTTAGTTCTTCAAGTTGACTTATAAGTAATTTTTCTTCCTCACACATATTATTACTAAATTGTTGGATGTCATATGATTTAATCTTTTCACTCAACTCAATATCTAAAAAATAGAGATCAAATTCAAAGGCATATTCACTAGTGCGCTTACATATTGATTTATAGCAAAGTATCAACAAATCTTCCAAGTCCCCATACAACTTATCTAGTTGAGAAAAAATTAGCTTAAAAGAATCAATAATATCACAAGGGCAAGAATTGCAAGAACACTTATCACTACATACTTTTTCAGATGACATCTCAAGAAGAGTAAAAGATGTATGATAATAAAAAAAAATCAAAAATTTAAAACTAATCCTAAGAAGAAAAAAAACTACAAGCCAAAATAAATACTAAAGACAATTTCTAAGCCACATTCCCCGGCAGCGGCGTCATTTTTGATAACGTTCAAATATACTTCTTGAAAAGAAATATAAACGATCGTATGCAATATATTTACCCAACTATGAGTCGGGATCGATCCCACAGAGAATATGGAAGAATATTGTCAATAGCAAATATTTAACTCAATAGTCGTTATATAACAATGAGGGGGTTTAATTTGAAATAAAATAAACAAACAATAAAAAGATAGCTTTGAACTAAGTATTTATTTATATTCAGATTATTAAAAGTAACTAGGAATGTGTTCCCCATAAGCTCATAACGCAGTAATCCTAATAATAGTAATCATTTTCTAGTGTATTACATGCAAAGTGATAAGTTAGGTATATCTAAATTCTTGGTCCGGCATCTAGAGAATTTCACCCCGCACCTTGGTCCGGCTACGTGTGTATAATTTACTAACCCTTACCTTTACCTCATATTAGACATCATAATCGATATTTGGCTTAGTTATTACTTCGCACCAATCGACACTAGCCTATTAGATAGTATCACACTAAATCTATGTTGATAATTCTTTTCTTGTTAATTACCTCCTTGGTCCGGCAAGTAGTAACAAGGCGAGTTCTAACATTGGCCACCGTTAAAAAGACTTCTAAACGAAAGAATTATCAATGCATGCAAAATACTAGTCAAGAATTGCTTATTTACTATTCATACTTTGTTAATCGCTCATGGTTCCCACAACCCTAGTTATGAAAGTTAGCTACTCGTTATCTCAAAAACACAATCAAAATTTATTAAAATAAATATGTTTTTGTTAATCATAAAAAGTTAAGAACAATAACTAAACTATCTTTTATTAACCACGAATACAAATAAATAATAAAGGAGAAGAAAGAATAAACCACAATTCTCCGGCCTCCACAGCGGCTCTTCCAAAGTTCCTAAGCTAGAAGAAAATTTATATTGTGTCTTGTATCTTGGTTCTTGGCCTCTCCGCAAATAATTATTTCTATGCACTATTTATAGATGTAGGAACCCTAAAATAAAATAATTGGGTTCAAGACAAATTAGGAAATTAAAACCCAAACAGAATTGAATTCCTACGTTTTACGCGTGAACAGTAACCGCCTTAGACTTCCGCCGCCTTCAATAGTTTGAGTCTTGGAGATGCCTTCAATGACTGCCACGTGGCAGCATATTCTTTTTTCAATGTGAAGGTTGCAACTTTATATTTTATATAATATTATATTAAATTTAATTCATTAAGCTGTCTGCTTGATTTCCTTCTTCAACCTTCCATCTTTAATTCGTTTTAGCTCCAAACTTCTTCAATTTCACGTCACTTTACTCCTACAAATAAAATGCACTATTTAGCACAATTTATAAAATTAATGCTCGAAAAGGACAAATATAAATAATAAATATGAGGCAAATAATGATTAAAAATATGTAGTTTTAGCCTCACATCAATAAGATGCATAGCAACAGTCTCTGTTGTATGATATCTCACATTTTCATAATTAACACACGGACACCTAATTAATCTTGAAGTTAAAAAATCATCAAGTGTCTTTGCATGATTTATAAATCTAGTGACACCTTCTGCGAATTCTGGAATCATACCCGCTCGGTTAGGATTGTTTCTATTATACATTCAACTACGATCAGGATTCATCTACACAATCAATAATGATAATTTTAATTCAATCAACTAAATAACATTTGAATTTATTTAAACAACTTAACCAATTTCTAAGTCTAACTAGTTTTGACATATTTATTTTAACTTATTTAAACAACTTAACAACTTTAACTAGTTTAGTTTTGACTTAATTCGTACAACTAAATCTACCAACTAAACCACAATATTTATTTTAACTTATTTAAACAAACTTAACTTTTTAACTTTAACTACATTAGTTTTGACTTAATTCCAACAACTAAATTCACTAACTAAACCACATTATTTATTTTAACTTATTTAAACAACTTAACAACTTTTTAACTTTACCTAGTTTAGTTTTGACTTAATTCCAACAACTAAATCCACCAACTAAATCACATTATTTATTTTAACTTATTTAAACAACATAACAACTTTAACTAGTTTAGTTTTGACCTAATACAACAACTAAATCCACCAACTAAATCACATTATTTATTTTAACTTATTTAAACAACATAACAACTTTAACTAGTTTAGTTTTGACCTAATACAACAACTAAATCCACCAACTAAATCACATTATTTATTTTAACCTATTTAAACAACATAACAACTTTAACTAGTTTAGTTTTGACTTAATACAACAACTAAATCCACCAACTAAATCACATTATTTATTTTAATTTATTTAAACAACTTAACAACTTTTTAACTTTAACTACATTAGTTTTGACTTAATTCCAACAACTAAATCCATCAACAAAACCACATTATTTAATTTAACTTATTTAAACAACTTTATAACTTTAACAACTTAACAACTTTTTAAAGCTAAGTGTCAACACTAGATGGACACAAATCGATCTTGCAAGAAAATCAATTTTGTCATCAATAGGATCAACTAGTGTTGGTACTTATGCTTAACAAATATATTATTTCTAAATTTAAAGCTAAGTGTTAACACTAGATGGACACAAATCGATCTTGCAAGAAAATCAATTTTGTCATCAATAGGATCAACTAGTGTTGGTACTTATGCTTAACAAATATATTATTTCTAAATTTAAAGCTAAGTGTTAACACTAGATGGACACAAATCGATCTTGCAAGAAAATCATTTTTTTCATCAATAGGATCAACTAGTGTTGGTATTTATGCTTAACAAACACATTATTACTAAATTAAAGCTTAATATCAACACTAGATGGACACAAATCGATCTAGCAAGAAAAACAATTTTGTCATCAATAGGATCAACTAGTGTTGATACTTATGCCTAACAAATATATTACTTCTAAATTTAAAGCTAAGTGTCAACACTAGATGGACACAAATCGATCTTCCAAGAAAATCAATTTTGCCATCAATAGGATCAACTAGTGTTGATACTTATGCTTAACAAACACATTATTCCTAAATTAAAGCTTAATAGCAACACTAGATGGACACAAATCGATCTTGCAAGAAAATCAATTTTGTCATCAATAGGATCAACTAGTGTTGGTACTTATGCTTAACAAACACTCGATGGACACAAAAAAATTATCACAAAATTAAAGCTAAGTATTAATACTAGATGGACACAAACACATTATTGAAAACAATTGTACTTTAACTTAAACAAATTTAGAAGCACCAACCTTATCTCCAACTTTGATGAAAGAAGCAATATAGTCTTGTATCAACTTTTTTAGATGTTGAGCTTCCTCAATTGCCTAGCACGAAAAGTTCTTAAATTAGTTAAATATAAACTACATATCCAAGAATATTAGTTTTATGTATATATTCAAGTTTTAATAAGTTCAAGTTCATATCTAATTTCTAAACTTAATTAGTTATATATTCAAGCTAATTAGTTCCAAGTTCAAGTTATAATTTCAAGTTCATATTCCTAATTAAGTTCAATTTATAGTAAATTTAAGTTATAATTAATTATAAGTTCTAATGAAGTGTTAATTCAAATCCCTAAAATTCTAAATTCAAACTAGCTAGCTAGTGTCCCAACTTCAAACTATTAATTAGTCCTAAAATATCAAATATAATTCAAACTATTAGTCCTAAATTCCAAATTCAAACTAGTCTTAAAATCACAAAGTGAGAGTACTCCTAGAATTCAAAAATCAAACTATAGTGCTAAAATCCCAAATTCAAACTATTAGTAATCCTAAAATCTCAATAATAATTCAAACTAGTCCTAAATTCAAAATTCAAACTAATCTTAAAATCACAAATTCAAACTTGCCCTAAAATCCCAAAATCTAACTAGTGCTAAAATCCTAAATTCAAATTAGCTAGCTATTCCTAATCCCAAATTCAAACTATTAGTCCTAAAATCTCAATAATAATTCAAACTAACTCAAATAATACCCAAGTTCAAACAACTCCTTGAATACCCTAATTCAATCTAATCTTACAATTCCAAAATCAAACTAATTAACTCAAGAAATACCGAATTTCAAACAAATCCTAAGATACCCTAATTCAAACTAACCCTAACATTAAAATTTTCAATTCACAATCAACAAACACAAACTAACAATCAAATAATCCCTAATTCAAACTAACAATCAAAAACCCTAAATCATTCACTTACTAACTAACATTCAATAAAACTAAGTATATTAGTACTCTAATTTTGAGATACTTCAACTAAATAGGAACAAAAGTAATATGTTATGGAGGTTCTAAAAATTCACCTTGAGTAAGAAGGTTGGGGATGGAGGCGCCGGTCGGGATGGAGGTGCGCGACCTCCTGTTGTTGGGTGTGACTTCCTCTGCAGCTGGCGCGACCTTCCTATGCTGCTGCGAAGGTGGCGTGGCGGCGGTCTGCGATGGTGGCGTGGCGCCGGTCGGGGATGGGTGGGGATGGGCGCCGATGGGGGTGGGTCGGGGGTGGGGAGTGAAAGTTGACTTAGGTTTTGAGACTTAAACTTTTGAAGTAAGACTTGATATTATCATTCTTTTTTTAAGAGAATTGTTTAATTTACCGACCACGGGATGTCGATATTATTTAAATAAATTATTAATTTAAATATACCAACTTAAAGAGGTCGGTATTTATTAATTTATTTTAATATAAACTCACCTCTTGAGGTTGATTTTATTAAATTAAACTTCTGTTGATGTGTGTTATATATATAAAATTTAACTACACATCAACAGAAATTAATTTAATAAATTTACATATACATATATACATACATATATATAAATTATATAACTCCTAATTATAAAAATTTAATTTTATTGATCAACAAAAGTTTATCAATATCAAATATATATATATATATATATATATATATATATATATATATATATATATATAAAATTTAACTACACATCAACAGAAGTTTAATTTAATAAATTTAATTTATCGATCAAGTTAATTTTATAAATTTAAATTATATAACTCCTAATTATATAAATTTAATTTTATTGATCAACAAAAGTGGATCAATATCAAATTTAATATATAAATCTCCTTGAATTGATCATCGGTATTTATTTAATTGATAATATATTTCATATCTAAACCACTAGTGTATAAGTTGTTAAACTACTCGAGGAGTATATAAAAATATATATAACATTTAACTACACATCAACAGAAGTTTAATTTAATAAATTTAATTTATCTGTCAAGTTAATTTTATAAATTTAAATTATATAAATTTAATTTTATTGATCAACAAAACTTTATCAATATTAAATATATATATATATATATATATATATATATATATATATATATATATATATATATATATATATAATGTAACTACACATCAACAGAAGTTTAATTTAATAAATTTAATTTATCGATCAAGTTAATTTTATAAATTTAAATTATATAACTCCTAATTATATAAATTTAATTTTATTGATCAACAAAAGTTTATCAATATCAAATTTAATATGTAAATCTCCTTGAATTGATCATCGGTATTTCTTTAATTGATAATGTATTTCATATCTAAACCACTAGTATATAAGACTTGATTTGTTAAACTACTCGAGGAGTATATAGTTAATCAACGTATTTCATACTCCGATAAAGTATCGTTTACATGTCATCATAATTAGGAGGTGATCACTACACTTAACATCCATTCAATTAGATCGAACGTATATAATAATACTATCTTGCATTTCATACTCGAATGGATTATATGTTAGCTCTTCACCTCTACATCATGACATAAGATATTAAGTTCATGATTAGACAACGGACTGATAGAATTTGTACATTACTCTAGAAATACAAGTATATATAATTATCTCCTAATTCATATCAACGTAGTTTCATACTCTAAATATGGATTATTGATATTTTTTTATTTATTCCACGAATTCTAACTTTTTATTTATAAAAGTATACAAAATTGTTACACTTTTTGAACAATTAATTGTAGGAGTAAAATGAAATTTTAGTATTACGCACAATAGCAAAATTATGATTATTAATAGGAATATTTTAAACAAACCGACCTCCGGATGTCGCATTTATTAAAAGTAATTAGATTTAATAAAATATACCGACGTCATGAGGTCGGTATCACATTATAAAATATTAATTTATTACATACTATTTAATTTTACCGACTTTCGAAAGTCAGTATTAGAATTTTTTTGTTTTTATAATACCGACATCAAGAGGTCGGTTTTTATTGTAATTCATTTTCTGGGAAAAATTCTGACCTCCTGAGATCGGAATTTGGTTTTCCCGCTTTTATTTTGCATCTTACAAACCGACCTCCGGATGTCGCTTTAATAGATGAAATACATGAGGTCGATATTTTAATTACATACTATTTAATTTTACTGACATTCGGAAGTCGGTATTATAATTTTACACATAATTGAAAAAAACTTCGACCTCAGGAGGTTGGAATTTTTCCTAGAAATAAAAATCGACCTCTTGATGTCGATATTATAAATCAAATCAAAAAAATAATACCGACATCAAGAGGTCGGTTGTTCGCTTTTATTTTCTTACAAACCGACCTCTGGATGTCGCTTTAATAGATGAAATAAAAATACCGACCTCACGAGGTCGGTATTTTAATTACATGCTATTTAATTTTACCGACATTCGGAAGTCGGTATTATAATTTTACACATAATTGAGAAAAAATTCCGACCTCATGAGGTCGAAATTTTTCCCAGAAATAAAAACTGACCTCTTGATGTCGGTATTTCATATTATTTTATTTTTCATACTATTTTATTTTATCGACATACGGAAGTCAGTATTATTTAATTGAGAAAAAATAAAATATTGTTATTTATTTATTTGTTTAATACCGACATCAAGAGGTCGGTTTTCATTATGCTAAGGGCTTGTATGTACACCGTGTTACGTCTAGGAGGTACCCTTGGGTCATGACAAACTTCCCCCACCCATTTTGTATCGATTCGATCGTGTTTTCACGAAATCCTTTTGCCCAGTACATTGTGGAGACGTTGGGGACGTAAGGGAAATGTCCAAGCTACGTTCATTTATCAAAACTAGCAACCTACCTTCATTTTCGAATAACTACCAAAAAAATCTTCCAATTCAATCTGTTAGGTAGCATGCAATAGTTGTTAATCAAGTACAGAAGTAAAGAGCGTAAGGAAAAAAATTATTACCTTGATTTTGACGTCTGGGAATGAAGTAAGTAAGGAGTGTTTGGAAGTTTGAGGGTGAGTTTAGGGAGAAATGAATAAATGATCTTCTCCCCCCCCCTTTAATGTTTCCGATTCTCACCACAGTGGCCCAGCCTTAGCGGAAGGGCTGCCACCCTAGTGGGGTAAGGCTGTGAAACCTGCGCGCTTTTTCCTTCATTATAAGTTGCCCCAATTTCTCCTAGTCTGCTGGGTATAGCACTCTTTCGTGTGTCCATTAATAGAAAGTCTCCATTGTCGTGATCCCGTAAGTGGACCAACCCTTTAGTTAGAAGTACTCCGAAATAGAGGGTGTCACGATCCGTGTAATAGTCGTTCGGGGACGAATGAGGGGTAAATTGGTATCTATTGTAACGACCTGAACCGTCGTTAATTAAGAAAATAAAAAAAATTAGGAAAATTCTGGGTCACTGTCCCGCTAGGGAGGGACAGATGCTGCTAAGGCAGCGGCGCCAAGGCAGGGTACGTTAGCGACAGAGCGGGATAGGCGAGACAGAACATAAATAACGCAAATCCTTATTTCCTCCTTCTTCCTAAAATACCTAATTTAGTCGTAAAACACCCTAGAAACCCCTAAAAAGCTGCTCAAAGTTTGGGGAAGATGGAGAGAGGGATTTCTAGCGCAAGGATGTCGATGGATTGGGGATTTCCGGCCAAGATCACCATCGCAAATTCCAGAAACAAGAATTGAAGTCGATTCCTTCGTGCAACAGCTTGGCGCCCAGGTAGGCTAGGTTTTTTATGAATTGAGTAGCTTTAAATCTATGTTCGCTGCGTAATATATGCAAATCAATGGTAGGATTATGCGTAGGCCCTCATGCACCGGATAAAACGTGATTAAATCCTAGGAAGAAGACTTAGATGATGAACTAGGGTTAGGTATGGTGAAATTAATGCTCACATGATATACGTGGATGAGTAGTTCGAAGGTGATGGTTGTGATTCTATGATTGTGTGATGCATTCTTGTTATTGCTTCATTATAATGCAAGTGTATGTGTGAATGTTATGTTATTGATCACACAAGTTGTAAATAAGTATGAACGAAGAACTAAATGCCATTGAATCATGACCCGATTGTATGAGTATGTACTTGTGTTTCTGATTGTGGTGTGTTCAATGGATCGGTTGCCACGTTCCGGCATAACTAATTTGGATTGGCTACCACGTTTCGGCATAACTAACTTGGATCGGTTGCCACGTTCTGGCATAACTATGGGATCGGGTGTCACGTTCTGGTATAATATTTGGATCAGGTACCACATTTCGGTATGTTAACAGTTTGAGTTTGGGTTTCATGAGAGGACCAATGACGTGATATAATTGTAATATTTGAGAACTGTGAAGTTGAACGTGGTTTTATAATGATAATCATTATTGTAATTTACCGAAATGATTATATGGTTATGGGGTCTTATATCTGATTGCTCTTTGTGCCGAATGGACTTGTTGCTTATCGTGTTGTCGAACGAATTGGGAATGTAAAAAGTTCAAGGGTCGAATTAGCTGAGAGTAAGGATTGTCCGTGTGTTGTAAGGGTGAGAAGTGGGGATAGTGTACTTGTTGCAATTACTTAGGTTGGTTTCACCTTGGAGGGATGAATTCTGGGTTGGTATTTGAAGGCTTGTTGTGATGAGCTATGTGACAAGAGCGAGGTAATATGAAGAGGAAGTAAGGGTATGTCATGGGTAGTTAGTCGGAATGGTTGTATGGAGTGTGGCGAGTACTTTTATGAAGTAGAATAGTCAGGTTGTGATCAAGAACCTAGTAATTAGGTTGATTGGGAAGTAGTTGGTGGTAAGAGTGCTAGTGAAATTCTGAGATATTTGAAGAGAGGATGAAGGTGGAGGAGCGATGGGTGTTAGGGCATGTCTCTAACTAGTTGGTTTCTTATATTTATGCGGTGGGCGTCGGGTTGACCGATGATGCCTACCAGTACGTGTGTTTTGTACTGATACTATTCTTGATATGTGTTTTGACATAGTCTGGTTGCAGGATCGGTGATGTTTCATTAGGAGAAGACGAAGAAATCTCCAGTAGCTTCTATTTTCCTTCCGCATGGTGGGAGCTGTGTCATTTATTATATTGTCCAAATTGTACTCTTAGTAGCTCTTGTACCTATTTAGACTAGATTCTTGGGGGTGTTAATTACTTTACAAGTCTTAACTAGTATTTATTTAAAGAGGTTTCATTTATAAAGATTTATGTGTTTCATTTATATCCGTCTTTCGTTAATTTTCTGCATGTTTAAAAAAAAATTGGGTATGAGGGTTCCCCTACTTAGGTGTTAGAGTGGGTGCCTGCACGGCCCGATGGGTTGGGTCGTGACACGCTTAATCAAAGATTCTGCTAGACCATTTTGAGTGTGAACATGAGCAACTGGATGTTCAATTGTTATCCCAGTGGACAAACAGTAATCATTAGAGGCTGCGATGTAACCTCACCAGCATTATCAATACGAATTGTCTTTATTACATAATCTGGAAATTGTGCTCTTAATCTTATTATTTGAGCCAACAACCTCGCAAAAGTCATATTGCGAGTTGATAATAAACACACATGTGACCATCTTGTAGATGCATCTATCAAGATCATATAATATTTAAATACCCCACATGAAGGGTGAATTGGTCCACATATATCACCCTGTATACATTCCAGATATATAGGGAATTTAATCCTAACCTTAGTTGCGGACGGTTTAATAACCAACTTTCCTTGAAAACAAGCAGCACAAGAGAATTTCTTTGATTGAAGAATTTTTTTGATTATTCAAAGTATGCCCATGTGAATTCTCAATAATTTTGTGCATCATATTATAACCGGGATGGCCCAACCGGTCATGCCTAATGATAAAATCATTAGGATTAGTAAACCCTTTGTTTACTATGGCATGTGATTCAACCATACTAATACTTGTATGGTACAATCCAGAAGAAAATGCAGGTAATTTTTCATGCACATATTTTTGCCCCAATTTTACTGTAGTAATATAAAGGTATTTAATCTTTCCTTCATTGGCAGTCTCAACATGATAGCCATTTTAGCGAATAACCTTGAAACTTAATAAGTTTCTTTGAGACTTACTACAGTACAATACATTTTTAATAGTTAATATTGTTCCCCCAGGTAGTAGTAAGGCCGCTCTTCCAGATCCCTCAATTAATTTTGCACTCTTAGATATTGTATTAACATAAGACTTTTTCACAATCAAATTAAAGAAATATTTATTTTCTCTTAAAATAGTGTGAGTTGTAGCACTATCAAGAAGACACATATCTCCATTACTCATCTTGAACCAATTGAAGTTTGGGGAATTTTACTTGACAGAAGCTTAACTTGGAATAATCGAAATGATATTAGAGTTTCGTGCTGATAACGTGTTATAAAACTTATGAACAAAAGAACAATATAAAGAGGAAGACAAGAAGAACAATATAAAGAGGAAGACAAGAAGAACAATATAAGATAACTTTCTTTCTTTCTTTCAAGTGTATCCAACATTATTCTCAACACCACTATTTATAAGATTACATTGAGGAATACCAAAGGGTGTCATAAACATTACATTAAACCTTGAGAATTACTACCCATTTAGGAGGAAATAAAGCTAGGAGTTATGGTCATCCAATTAACCATATTATCAACAACAGTACTACCAATAAAGCATGCAATTAACCAAGGAGTTATGGTCATCCATTTAACCACCAAAATGATTTACAACACTCCCTATTTAGTTGGGTTATTATTATTTTTTTCAAAATAAAGATTAAAACACCATTTTTTTTCCATACGTGGTTTTTTAAAAATAAATAATTTTAATTTAAAAGTTATTCAATTTTTTTAAAAGTGGGAGTGTAATGGGAAGTTTTAAAACTTCCTATTTAGTTGGATAATTATTACTATTTTTTTCAAAATAAAGATTAAAACGACATATTTAGTTGGCTGGTTTTTTAAAAAAAATAATACATTATTATTTTTATTATATTATATTATTATTATTTTAAGTTAAACATAAATTTATTGTTGTTGTTGTTGTTATTATTATTATTATTATTATTATTATTATTAATAGTTTGATTTTTATATATATATAAGTAAAAATAGAACTTATAGATTATAGGTTATATTAAGATAATTACTGATAAAATAAAAGATTATCAACACAACTTTTCATTGATTATTGACTATAGGACTCCGTAGTAAAGGATGGAGGGTTATGAAATTGTTTTATCTAAAACTATTTTTTCCATTCATGTGTGTGTAGGAACTTTTAAACTAATAATAATTAAGATTAGATTAAAATATATAATTATGCATAAGAAAATAATCCGAAATTGATTTTGTTTTCACGCGTATTTGTTTTTTAATTAGATTTTTAATAGTTAATAAATTAATTTATATAACACATAAGTAATAACAATAGGTTTTATGTTTCAAGCATGCATTTATAATATAAATTTTTTATGCAATTAAAATAAAACTTCAATGAATTAAAGTATAAAATATTGAGAACTTCTTAAATTATATATCAATTAAAATGAAAATAAATTGTTAATTGGTATGTTTTTCTTTTTATATTAAACTTGTGTGTTTTCTATCAATTGACAGTTTCTATTGCATTACTTTCGTTTTTTTTTGTTAAAATTTCAATTGTCAGTATATTTTATTAGTTTTTCGTTTAATTTGAAAAGAAAGAAGAAAATTCTTAATCAGTTACCTATATTTTAGGAATTCATTACTCTCTTTTAACATATCTGAAAATTAAAAAGATAATAATATTTATACAAATTTAAAACTTCCCCCACTAATTTTAAAATAATTAACTGCAATTTCATGTGTCTTTTTTTTTTTTTTTTACGAAATACAGTTTTTTAATATTTATTTTGAAAAAATACTGCAAGTATAGGTACTTTCATTACAATAAACAGTTTTATAATTTATTTTTATTTTTAATACTGCAAGTATATGTACTTTCATCCCAAATCCATCTTGTTTTAGCATATAATCTTCTAGCATTGATAAGAAAAGCCTAAACTAAAAACAAATACATCACTTTCAAGTAATTCAAAAATAAAATAATCTAACCCAATCAAATTTTAATAAATTTAATGAAAAGAAACAAAGAAAGTACATCTCCTTTTAAATGGAGTAATAAATTATATACAACTGCAAATCAATAATTAGATGAGCATCAAACTGATTCAGATTAACTTCAACTGATTAAAGGATTACAACAACTTCGAAGTAGATAATCAAAGATAACAAACAAAGACCTACACATAATACTCTATGATTTGCACATAAGAATTTGATAAATAAATTTTTAGAATAAACAAAACAGAGGGTATATGTATTAATTCTAATTTTTACCTTTTGAATATTTGACAAATATTGTTTAGGTATAATTAGAGTTACTTCAATAATTCAATATTTGCATATAACCTTGTGTTCTTCTCGCAACCAAAATCCTCACTCAACCTTTTCGTCCTGTAAAATCATCTCCAAAGAGTAAGGTATTTCTGGTTTGAATTTATCAGGAACTATCCACAATCAACTAACACAAACTTTCAAGTTCCAATGCATTGATTTGGATGTAATTTATGAGATTGTGTTAAAATGCAAAGCCATGTATATTGTTGAATATAGGAGAGCAATGTAAAGTTATTACTGAAAATGTTTATATATAGTACGTGACTTTAAAGATGCAGTGAAAAATGCAATTTAACATTCCTTGTTTAGTGGATGGTTATTGAGAAGTTCTCTTAATGAGTTATAAAACTGTCTTATTTGTGTTTATCTGTAAAAATATATTTATTTTTTGATATACAAAGTACTGATATATTTAGACTCCTTACGTAAAATATATACGCATTTATAATAAATGAGTATATAAAAAATGATAAAATTCTGAATCCAATTTTCCTTGATGAAATGATTTATAAAAAATGATTATTTAAAAGTATATTTAGTTACCATATAAGTAAATGGGTCTAAATCTAAAATATCTAAAATATTCTAAAATATTATGGTATTGACTAATAATTTATTTTTGTTTATTTAAAATGTTGTGTAACTACCGTACAATTACATAAATGAGTCTAATTGTAATTATTGATATGTTTCAATATTTATTTAAATAATTATTTATTATGGATTGTTTAAAATTCCAAAAAAATGTTGTATTGGCATGTGTCATTTTTTCTTCTCCTTTATATATATATATATATATATATATATATATATATATATATATATATATATATATAGATTTAATATAATTACAGATATTTATTTTTATTTTTTTGAAAATTGAGAAATTTGTTATTTGTTATATAAAGGGTTTCAATTTGTATTTCTTAAAAGTATGAAAAAATTACATAACAATTTTTTTAATTTTAATTATAAATAATGATTTTTAACAAGTTATATATATATATATATAAATATATATTATTAATAATAATTATTATTATTATTACTATTATTATTATATTTAAAAGATTTTAAATTTTATTTTTTAAAACAATAAATTGTTGAATTTTGTGGTACTGACATATTGTCATGACCCAGAACGTCGTGAGTGGCACCCACACTAACCCTACGGTGGGAAAACCATTACTACAACCCAACTAACCAAGAATCTACGCATTTAAAGATACATAAGTAGGTTTAAATGCAGAAATAAAGTAGAATTCTCATAAACTCCAAAAGTCTAACACCAAATTGTAGAATTAAATGCCTAGAACACGAAAGTCAATGTACCAAAACTCTAACCAACATATCTACGAAAGTGGGTACAACCCAAACTAAACATAAGAAATCTAAAGAACTAGTCTAAGTCCGAAGAAATGGGTTAAACAAAAGGAGAACTCAAGGCAGCCCGAAAGAACTGGCTCACCCTCGAATTCGATTGACGATCACTGATCTTCTAAACGAGGTCTATCAGTAGCCACTTGAAGATGTCTTGTACTCAACAAAGAAAGAGCAAGTGCAGTATCAGTACACAACCACAGTTTACTGGTATGATCACACGGCTATCCCACTAAGTGCAATATATGCAAGTCACTACAACATCATAAGCATGCATATACCGAACATATACAATATCATTTCAAGTTCAATGTACAATTCCACATTTTCAACAATACGCATATATATAACAAGTCATTGGTCCTCTCATGGAATCCATACCCAAACTGTTAGTTTACCAGATCGTGGTACCCGTTCCAAGTTAGTGTGTCAGATCATGACACCCGTTCCGATATTTATGTCGGTACGTGACATCCGATCCCAGTTAGTGTATCGGAACGTGACACCCGCTCCATTCAACATACCACAATCACAATCACAATGTACATTCTCACAATCAAACAATTAAGAGGTGATTCATGGCATATAGTTATTCGATCATACTCATTTACGATAAATGTGATCAATAATGCAACATTCGCATACATACATGCAATATAATGAAGCAAGTACAAACATATATTACACAACATGAAATCACAACCATCACCTACCTCGAACAAAGTTTGAATCCCCTAAGAAATTTGATTCTTCCCCTTCCGGATTCTTCCCGCTTGTTCTTGGTCTACAAACAATAATAATAATGCGAGGATCAATAAACAAGACCAAGATTACCCGGATTATAATCAATAAAATAACCCTAGGTCAAACCCTTGATCCCCATACCAAGTTTAGGTTTTCTTCCACCATAAATCTCAAATCAAAACCCTCCCCATCGATAATAGGGGGACAACTAAGTCATACCTAAAATTATATCAAAGTCAGTCATATCCAATATTACTAAATCACCCAAGTCTGAAAACCCATAAACAGGATACGACAAGCACGAGAGACATGGGTGACTATGATATACTCTCCAACTGGGGTAAAAACATGTCACAACCCAGACCATCGTGATTGGCACCCACACTAACCCTTCGGTGGGAGAACCATTACTACAACCCAGACTAACAACTCAACCAAAATACTAAGGCATTTAAAGTTACGGGAGCAGCTTTAAATGCAAAGAAAAAGAAATAGAGTTCCCATAAACTCCAAAGCCTAATAAAACAAATGTGCAAAATAACGCCTAGAACCTGAAAGTCAATGTACCAAAACATCTAAGTTCAACCATAAGTCTAAACAAGAAAGGGTACAACCCTAAACTAAAGCACTAATAACTAACTAGAAAGTCTAAGTCTGAAATGTGGACATAAATAGAAAAGAGAACTCAAGGCAGCCCGGAAGAACTGGCTACCCCTTGAATTCGATCGGCGATCACTGATCTTCTAGACAAGGTATGTCGGTACCCGCCTGAAGATGCCATGTACTCAACACATAAAGAGCAAGTGCAGTATCAGTACACAACCACAGTGTACTGGTAGGATCACACAACTGTCCCACTAAGTGCAACATACATAAGTCAAACAATAATACAATAAAATGCATACCCGAACATATACAATATCATCATCATTTACAACAACAAACAGTTTCACGATTCTCAACAATATACATTTACAACAAGTCAATAGTCCTCTCATGGAACCCAAAGCCAAACGGATAGCATACCGGAACATGATATCCTATCCAATGATTATGCCGGAACGTGGCAACCGATCCCATAATTATGCCGAAATGTGGCAACCAATCCAAGTTAGTGTGTCGGAACTCAACACCCGATCCATTCAACAAGCCACAATCACAATCACAAAGTACATTCTCAAAATCATACAATCAAGTCATGATTCATGACATTCATCATTCATATATCCTCATTTACAATTTATGTGATCAATAATGCAACACTCGCATTCATACATGTATCATAATGAAGCAAGAACAAACATATATCACACAATCATAGAATCACAACCATCACCTACTTCAAACAAAGCTTGAATCCCCTAAGAAACTTGATTCTTCCCTTTTCGGATTCGTTCCGCTTATTCTTGGTCTACAAATAATAATTATAATACGGGAATCCATAAACAATAACTAATTACCCGGAATACTAACAATCCCATCAACCCTAGATCAAACCCTTGATACCAAATCCCAATTAGGGCTGTTTCCACCATAATTTCCAGATCAAACCCCCCCCTTTTGATAATTACCCATTAGATTACGTTCTACGGATCGAAAAATAGATTTGGGAAGTGAAAATCTTACCTTTAGCCTCAAGAATGGTGGAAAACTGTCAAGAAAAGACATGGGTTCGTTCCTTTGCTCTCAAGTTCAAAAATTGCAGAATAAAACATTTTTGGGGTTTATCTCCGACTTTAAGTCGTGTCTGCCCCGCCATGGCGGCACTCGCCCGCTACAGCGGCCCTGCCCTGGCGGCAGAAATCCCCGCCAAAGCGGCTTGCATGAAACAATGAGCTATTTTAATAATTCCAAGACCCCATTTCATAACACACCTTCAACCAATGACACTCAAAAACTATCTGTTCATGCCAAGATCAGTTTCGAGAGTTCTACTCACCCGAATTCAATTCCGTAAAGTCGTACAGATTCTTTAACGTCTTGGCTATCTACTCATGTAATAAGAATCATATTTAAATCACCCAATTGCTACCAGATTTCCCTAGACCTTATTGACTCAGATGTCTTCCAAATCTGGACTAGGTTGGGAAATCTCAAGTTACTACGAAAAAGTTTTTCGGCCCAAAAAATTTTCCCGTTGGCTTTTCTGTAACGACGGAAACCGGTCGTTATAAAACATGAATGTGGGCATCAAGTATATGACAAATCGTATATAATTCTGAGGCAAATCGTACGGACACATAAGAATAAGTAGAACCCAGATCAAATAATACATTAGTCATCCTGTCACATACAAGAATAGTACTTGTGATCACTTCATCAGATGCCTCTGCCTCAGTCTTGCCCGGAAAGGAATAACACTAAGCCATATCATCATGATAGGTGATTTCTTTGCCTGGTTGCGTCGTACCTCTACACAGCCTCGTTGATTTCCTCCTCGCCCACCTTGTGGACACCCTCGACCATTATTACCATTTACCGCGGGTACCACTGTTCTAGTTTGCTACTGCACGGAATCCATCATGCACGGATGGGGACAATCTCTTCTCATAAGCCCAGGTTCTCCACAATTATAACAAGTGCGATCAAAAGATGGCCTGTTGCCCGTTGATGGTACGGCTCCCTGGCTATCCTAAATTAAATTCTGAGGTGGAGTTCCCTGATAATTACCTGTAGAAGCGGGCATGGCGAACTGAATTAATTGGGCTGTAAGTGTTGGCCTACTTGAACCTCTGGAGTAGAAACCCTGAAAGTTACTTGCATTTTTAGCTTTCTTAGCCAATGCCTTGGCCTGACCGTCTCGCCTCACCCCCTCCACTTTCTTCACAAAATATATTACCTCATTAAAACTTTTTCCTGCAGAAGTCATGTGCACAGACAATACTTGTAACTCAGAATTCAGTCCTTTAACAAATAGACGGATCCTCTCTTCCTCAGTAGTCACCACTTGCGTAGCATATCTAGACAAAGCATGGAACTTGGCCTCATAACCATCCACATACATACCACTTTTTTCCAAAGCCATGAACTCATCGTTCGTACGATCTCTCAATGTCTGGGCATGAAACTAGGTCTAAGTGAGTAGGGGTAAAGTTGAAGATCTGCACTCCACATAAGCTCTCCACCACTGCTTAGCCTCGCCCTGAAGTTGAAAAGTCACAAAATGTACTCCATGTTGATGGCCGATTCCCAACTTATGAAGCCTCTCATAACAATCTAGGATGAACTCATAGGCGTCCTCACTTTCAGAACCATGGAACACATGGGGTTTTAGTTTCAAGAACTTAGTCAACATCTCATGCTCATTACCAGTCATAATAGGACCTAACAAAAGACGGAAGAAAGCATCAGTACCTACAGTTCTACCCACCTTGGAGACATTGATAGTAATAGGGGATTGGCGGGAGCTACTACAACAAATTTGATTATCAGGGACGAATAATTTTGTCATCTATAAATCATATTTTGTTACTAAAACTCTTGTGTGACGAAAAATATTTCGTCAATCAGTCGTCACTAAACATGTGTCACTAAAAGTATACAAAAGACGGTTCAATGCTTCGTCACTAAATTATTATATTAACTACAAAAAGAAAAACTGTCCCCAAATGCATAAACATTTCTGACGAATTTATTTGTCGTAAAAAGTGTAACTTTTTTGTAGTTAATAGTATGTTTTGTCACGAAAAATATTATTATTAGTGACAAAATTAAATCATCACTAATTATTTTGTTCAATCAGTGACGACATCAAATGTCTCTAAAGCTATATGTATTTCATAATTGAAAAAATATAATATCGTCACTAATGACTATTTTTTTTATATACTAAAAAATATTTTGTCCTTAAATGTATAAATTAGGGACAAATTTATTATTATAAAAATGGTTAATAATTTTGTGATTAAATATATCATTTTTTCACTAAAAGTGTTGCTTTTTTCGATGACATATATTGTCACTAAATATTATCATAAGTAGTGATAATTACAATTGTCACAAAATAAAAAAATAAATCATATTCAATAAAAGGGGTACTAGGACAATACATTTTGTGTCACTGAATGTAATCAACTTGTGATGAATTAATTTAATTCATGACAAAAATATTTGTCATAAAATTCACCCATGATCATACAATAAAAACAACTAAAATTATACTAAATTAATAATATCTCATTACAAACTCCTAAAATAAAAGTAAAATATGTCCAATGACAAGAAAACCAAACCAAAAATATACTAAATATTACTCCTATACAAACACATATAAGTAAAAAGTCTTTCCAAAATATCAATAATGTGGTAACACATAGCTTGTAATCAATCTTGATTCATTTATCACCCTTTATACCTGTACAAAGAGAGAGAAAATAAAATAAAATTTTAGATTGAGATGTCTATACTAGAGTCAAAAGTAAAATATGTAACACAATTTATCTTTCATATGTTCGATTGCCCACTTTTATAAGGCTTATTGGATGGATTGTCCCTAGTATTACAATTCCATATATATATATATATAAGTGAAAGTTTATGGAGTATATCATCACAAACTACTCTACATGGCAACATAAACTCTATCATTCATGAAAACTATTAACTATTAAAATATAATGTAATCTATGTAGGAATTCTCACATTCGAATCAAACATGCGTGAATTAAAGGAGAAACTATATATAACTAGAATTTATAGCCTCATCCATTTTGTTGCAAAAAAAAAGAAAAAAGATGAGAGTTCTAGAAAACAAAACTCAAGCAATTTCTTAGAACATAATAGAAAAAGGCCATCAATTATAAAACAAATCAACGTGATTAAGAAATGACACAAATGAAGCAATCAAAAGGCTCTTTTTCAGAAAGTTGATAGATAAATACTTGTAAGTCCAAATCTTTTTTATCTAGCTCATTTAACTAAAAATTGAAATGTTATGTCAGTTAAATAGGTGCATGTTATCAACTATGTAATTCTCATTCGCTAAATACAAAAGCCCTAAAATAACTCATGAATGTGACAGGTGAATACAAAAGCCAAGAACTGATATTGCTAAGGCAATGAATAAAAGTCTCTTAATTGAAACAAATATTTCTAACGTGCCTAAAACTCACCTAGTATTAAAAGTACTTACTCTTATTTTGGTGAATTTTAGAGAACTAATCTTTCATTCCATTATTATATTAATTGATACTATTTTTAAATAAATAAATTCTCATATCAAAGGATTCAACTAATCCAAAATGAAGTAAATTCAAGTTTAACAACATAACCCATTTGTTTGTTTATTAGGTAATCACATTTATTTAAAAATATGTAAATTAAAATAGACAATTGACATGAACATTAAGCTACAACAATGTCATAAAAATAGTGGCTTGGGCATGACAAAATTAAACAACAATAACAACAACAACAAAAAATAAAAAATGCTTACATTATATAGAACTTCATTCATTAAATAGAGATATAACACTTTAACCCAATCTTCATTCCAATCAAATTATAAATAAAACAAAACTATAGAAAAACTTATCACATAATTACATCAATTTCCATAAATAAATTAAGAATAAGTTGAGTACCACAAATGAAGAAATAAGAACTGCAAAATTTTGATCGAAACTCAATTAAAACTCTCATAATTTTATTTTTGATGTTAGTGTGTATTGTATTTTTGTTTCCGTGTGTTGTTGTTGCTTTGCGTGTATATTGTTTTTTTTTCGATTTTTGCTGATCGTCCTTTTTTTTTTTGTGTGTGTTTTTGTGTGATGGTAGTATAGGGGTTTTTTTTTCCTTTTGTTCCTTTTTGTCGTTTGCTGGGTTTGCGGTAGTGTAGGTGTGTGTTGTTGATTCTTTTAGTTTTGGTTTATTGTTGTGTTAATACAGGTAATGATTGTGTGTGTGGGTAGATAGTGGGTAAACAATTAGGGTAGTGGAAGCAAAATAGGATGGTGTAGGTGTAGTAGTGGGGTAAGAGGTAGTTTAGGTTAGTT
The DNA here is from genome assembly GCA_036553675.1 of Solanum okadae. NCBI lineage: Eukaryota > Viridiplantae > Streptophyta > Magnoliopsida > Solanales > Solanaceae > Solanum > Solanum okadae. The sequence continues at coordinate 24,635,162 of CM071682.1, read as the reverse complement.
TTTTATTTATTTATTAAATTTATATAAAAATTATAAAAATATTAGCTAATTATTTTGAACTAATGAAAATGTAAGAAAAGATAAGTAGTTAATCTAAAAATGTAATTAAATAAAATATTAAAATTACTAGCTTATTTATTAAACATAAATTAAAAGAAAACATATTAAAAATTATATTTTTTTTTATTTCTTTTTAAAACAATTGAAAAAATAAAACTTACCTAAAATTGCTATTCAATATTTTGTGCTTTTCAAATCATTTAAAATAAACTTAATAATACAAAATCAAAATTAAAATATTTAATTTAAATTTTAAAAAAATATTTAAGCAATAAAAATAATGTAAAACTTAAGTTTGATTAAAAAAAATTACGTGTCTACACAATATATTAAATCAAATATAATAATCTACAAAATGACCTAGCTAATTGACTCTAGATGTATGAGGATATGAGGGTTTTAGAATAAAGAATTCAAAATATGGCCAAACGATTGTAATCTTAGCTGAATTGAGTGGCGTATTGTATTAGGAATTTAGTCAATTGAATTTAAATATTGCCAAATCGAATCAATTAGCTAAATTCGATTGAAGTTGAAATTAGACAAGTAATTATCGATTAATTATTTGAGGTTCTTAATTTAAATAAGACAAAATATTTCTTAAGACATAAGTTAATTAATAATTATACATAAATATGAAGTTAACTAATTTAGAGTTATATATGTATGTGTGTGTGTATATATATATATATATATATATAACATAATTATATAATTATTTTTGAAAACTAACAAAACTATTTAGAGAATAGATTTAAAATATTTTTGAAATTTAAAAAAATAATGATTTCAAATTGAAGAAGCTCGATAATTAATACGAATTGCATATGATCAAAATTGGGTGTCAACACTCGTGATGATTGAAAGGTGTCCTATATTATAATTGTATATAATCAATGTTTATACACACTTATAAAGTGCAGGTACATTATTTAAAAATTATCTACAATTGATTTGTGTATGTGTTATTTAATTATGTATAACAATATAAAAATGTATATAAAGACCTTTTATACACTATTATACATGTATATACAAGTGTATACACTATTTTAAATTAAAAAAATATTCAGTATAATTATAAAGTTATATAAATTAAACTTTTGACTTTATTAAAAGAAATATTAATACTCGGTTCGCTTCGATCGGTAAATTAAATTTTAAAAAAATATTGATACCCACAACGATAGTACTTTATCATAATATATTTAAAATCTTAGTTGGTTAATTTCTTTCATTTGTGCTTTCATTTTTTTTTTTAGTTTATTTCAATTTCCACAGGGATGAAAAAGGTAATAGAACCAATGAAATATTTTGCATATTTGCAGTCTAAGTTTGTAAGTCGATATTATCTTTATAGTGTTGCTCTACGTAAAAGGATCCACTACTAATTATGTATGTATTTTTAGATGGAAGAAAATAGATCGAGTTAGTATGTACAGTTATCAACAAAAAATAAAATGTCCTCTATGTTAGTGGTTAACAGTTCATAATCAGCGTGAATTATTTTTTCATATAAAATAAATAAAAGATTTGATATTATTATTCAATTTCTCTACGTAAAATCAAATGAACAGAATGATAAAATTGATATATTTCAAAATTAAAAAAAATCTTAAAAATGGTGAAAATCTACCATTTTATAAATTTCAGCTTCTAAGATATTAAATAAATTTCCGTTAATAACGTCGTTGGAGTACAAAATTTGGAATCAAAATATACGAGTAAATTTTTTTAATTTTATTCTAATTGCAGGAAATTCATTTCTATTAAATATAAATAAATTTCTTTCTACAACTAACGAGTAATAACATTTTTTTTATAATAAATTTTAGCATTCTCAAGTCATTAGTAGCAATAATATATTTCATTTCATCCTCCATTTTTACCGTGAATTTTGTTTTGAATCATTGAGGTAAGGTTCTTTTCTTCAGAGTAATTTGAAGAAAAAGTAGTGGGAAAGAGAAACAACTGAAAAATGGGTTAAAGACATAATTTCACATAGATATGAGTTCTATTTGTATAAAAATAGTCAAGAGACCAAACATGATAAATTTTTGAATACTTAAAGGACTAAAACTAGTAAATGCATAGTCAAGGGACTAAAAATGGTAAGTATATAATTAAGAGACCAAACATGATAATATTTTGAATAGTTAAAGAGTCAAATATGATAAATGTATAGTTATAGGACTATTTTAGACCTACTTTAATAGTTGAGGGACTATTTATGAAATTCTCTAATTATGAACAATCGTACCCAAAATGAACTGTATAGTTGAATTATTCAACTACAAATTCTAAGTCGTCGCTATTTAATACCTTACATATTTTGTGACAATTTTTTGTTGTCACTAAATCGTAGGTTGATTAGAGACAATAAAATGATTGTCACCAATTGTTTATATTATTAGTGACAAAAATAAATGTTACAATAAAATCTAAATTTTTATGGCTAAAACTTAGAATATTTAACTACAAGCTATAATTTGTCACTATTGTATCAACATATTTTTTGAGACAAAATTATTTTGTGTCTAAGAATTAATTAATTTTAAGACAAAAATAATTTGTCACAAATTAAAAACATCATTAGAGACGAAATAATGTGTCATTGGTAACTTTAAATTCGTGACTGACAGTACTCAATAAATGGCGCCAATACATTTTTTGGTGGGAAACTTTAGTGGACAAAACTTTTCTACGAACTATTATGTTTCGTCACCAAAAGTATCTCCCTTGTATATTTAAGCACGAAAAGTAATTTTTGTCACTAAAAGTGAACAATTAATGACGAATTCTATATTGTAGCTAATAATTTCGTAGCTATATATCATATTTGTTGTAGTGTTGCTTGAACTAAGGGAAGCACTCCAGGACCAACCAATCCTTTCAAGAACAACATAATTTGTTGAGCTAACACTGGGTCTAAGGGAGGGATACCTGTAGTCTCATCCTGCACCTCTTCCTCTTGTCCAACATCCTCCTCATTCTCAACCTCAACATTCTCCTCTATCTCTTTATGATGCGCATGAGGGTTCTCATTTCTGTGAGCATTCTCAACAGGAGTTCCATCCCTAGTAGGTGCTACTCTTCCTCGGCCTCTGCCCCTTAATCTTCCTCTATCCCTACCTCGACCGCGACCTCTTACTGCGGATTCCTCAGCTGGTGCGTTGATCGAAGCTACGGGTCTGACGCCGTTGAACCTAATGTAAACCATCTGCGGACATAAGAGTGAAGGACGAAAGGAGTCAAGAGAAAACAAAGAGATTTCCTAAAGTCTTATAGCCTCCCAAAGAAAAGTACAGACATCTCCGTATCGTTCCACAAGACTCTACTAGACTCGTTTTGGTACATCAAGATCAACGAACCTAGGGCTTTGATACCAACTTTGTCATGATCCAGAACATCGTGAGTGGCACCCACACTAACCCTCCAGTGGGATAAACATTACCCAACTAACCAAGAATCTACACATTTAAAGATACATAAGCAGGTTTAAATGCAGAAATAAAGTAGAGTTCCCATAAACTCCAAAAGTCTAACAACGAATTGCGAAATTAAATGCCTAGAACCTAAAAGTCAATGTACCAAAACTCTAACCAACATGTCTATGAAAGTGGGTACAACCCAAACTAAACATAAGAAATCTAAAGAACTAGTCTAAGTCCGAAGAAATGGACTAAACAAAAGGAGAACTCAAGGCAACCCGGAAGAACTGACTCATCCTCGAATTCGATTGACGATCACTGATCTTCTAAACGAGGTCTGTCAGTAGCCGCATGAAGATGACCTATACTCAACAAAGAAATAGAAAGTGCAGTATCAGTACACAACTACAGTGTACTGGTAGGATCACGCGGCTATCCCACTAAGTGCAATATAAGCAAGTCATTACAACATCATAAGCATGCATACACCTAACATATGCAATATCAATATCATTTCAAGTTCAATGTACAATTCCACATTCTCAACAATACGCATATGTATAACAAGTCATTGATCCTCTCATGGAACCTATACCCAAACTGTTAGTTTACCAGATCATGGTACCCGTTCCAAGTTAGTGTGTCGGATCGTGACACCTATTCCGATATTTATGTCGGTACGTGACATCCGATCCCAGTTAGTGTATCGGAATGTGACACCCGCTCCATTCAACATACCACAATCACAATCACAATGTACATTCTCACAATCAAACAATTAAGAGGTGATTCATGGCATATAGTTATTCGATCATACTCATTTACGATAAATGTGATCAATAATGCAACATTCGCATACATACATGCAATATAATGAAGCAAGTACAAACATATATTACACAACATGAAATCACAACCATCACCTACCTCGAACAAAGTTTGAATCCCCTAAGAAACTTGATTCTTCCCCTTCCGGATTCTTCCCGCTTGTTCTTGGTCTACAAACAATAATAATAATGCGAGGATCAATAAACAAGACCTAGATTACCAAGATTATAATAAATAAAATAACCCTAGGTCGAACCCTTGATCCCCATACCAAGTTTATGGTTTCTTCCACCATAAATCTCAAATCAAAACCCTCCCTAATCGATAATTACCCAAGAAACTAAGTTCTACGGATCGAAAAGTGGATTCGGGGAGTGAAAACCTTACCTTTAGCCTCAAGAATGGTGAAAAGTTGTCAAGAAAACACATGGGTTCGTTCCTTAGCTCTCAAAGTTGAAAATTGCAGAATAAAACGTTTTTGGGGTTTATTTCCGACTTAAATCGCATTTGTCCCGCCACAGCTGCCTCGCCTTGGCGGGAAAAAATCCTGCCTTAGCGGCTTGCACGGAACCAGTGAGCAAATTAAAGAATTTTCAAACCCCCTTCTCACAACACACTTTCATCCCACGACACTCAGAAAATATCCGTCGACGCTAAGATCATTTTTGGGAGTTCCACTCGTCCGAATTCCATTTCGTAAAGTCGTACGGTTTCCTTAACGTCTTAGCTATATACTCATATGATCAAATTCATAATTTGATATCCCCTTTGTTACCAGATTTCCTTAGACTTCACTGACTCTGATTTCGTCCAAATCTGGACTAGGTTGAGAAATTTCCCGATACTACCAAAAAGCTTTCTGGCCCAAATTTTTTCCCCATTGGCTTTTCTATAACCACGGGAACCGGTCATTACACATATGGCGCTATCATCTCTCCAATTATAAATATACATATTATTATTATTATTATTATTATTATTATTATTATTATATTTAAAAGAAAATAATATTATTATGATTATTATTATTATTATTATTATTATTATAATATATTTAATTGTTTTCCAAAAACTTGAAATTTAAGACTATAACATGTCTGCTAAAACTGTAACGTTTTTTAAATTAAAAAAAAAACTAATAATTTTAATTGGTTAAAGAACTCTAACTTTTCTTTTAAAATAGTAACTTTTTTTTCTTTGATTAAAATATTGAATTAATTCTATTTAACTAGTTGATAATTTAAAAGTTAAAATTAGAGATTAATTGTGGTGTTGACACGTAGGCTCTATCACCTTTCCTATTATATATATAGAGATATAGACTAGTGTAAAATAATTAATAAATGATATAATAAAAGAGAGAAATACAAATTAAGTTACGATTCTGATATTATATATTCAGAAAAATTGCTAAAAAATGTCATGCTGCATTTTCAATTTAAAATTGCTGATTAAAAAGATGAAAACATAAAAAATGATATGAAAAGCTTTAGTTAAGTAACAATCTAATTATCATAGTTTCATACTAAATTCAATGATTCTTATAGTAATATTATTGGTTCAATCAACAATACTAAATCTACTTGATCATAAATTACATGACTTTTTTTTTTTGTATAAATGACTCTATAATAAAAAATAAACAAATCAAAATATATTTGTGCTAAATCATGGTGAGAAAAAAAAATACTTGAATTACATTCGAACATATTTATGCCCGAGATTCAAAAGTTAAAGAATTTTTTTTTCGATATCTGATGCTCGTACTTGCATTCATTTACTACATATTTGTGTCACATAAGATTCATTAATATTTAAAAAAAAATTGAACTTTCATTCTTATAGTAATGTCACGACCCAACCCTCCGAGTCGTGCGGACACCCACTCTAACACCTAAGTAGGAGAACCCTCAATTCCCAATATTTAAACAATGCGGAAGATTAAGAAAACTAAGACAAAACCATTTCATATAGATTATAAATAAGAGTTTTTAAAACAATTCTAGTTAAGACTTGTAAAGTAACTAACACCCCAGAGATCTAGTCTAAACAGGTACAAGAGCTTTTAAGATTTACAAGATATAAACGAAATAACAAAGACACAACTCCCACCATGTAGAAGGAAAAATAGAAGCTGCTGGAGATTTCTTCGTCTTCACCTAAAGAAACATCACTGACCCTGCATCCAAACTATGCCAAAAAGGCATAGCAAGAGTAGTATTAGTACAACCACACGTACTGCTAGGCATCATCGATCAACCCGAGTACCCACCACATAATATAAGAAATCGACTAGGAAAACATGCAATAAACTAGTCATTCCTCCACCTTTATAGTTTCCTGCCCTTACCATATCCGAAAACTTAACGCACACTAGTACCCTTAACTCTAACCCCGTACTCATTCCTTTCTCGATCATTACTTAACCATTCTGTCTCTCGAAGGAGATCCTAAATATAACTACTACCAACCCAGACAACCACTCACGACATGCCCTTACGTATTCCACGCCACCACTTCAACGCTTGACCCCATATTACTTCCTATCAAGCCTATTAATTGTTTTAATGTTAATCCCCCATCCGGGTAGTACTTAACTATTAATGAAGACGACCTAGCATTTCCCCAATCCTTAACAGTACACACATTTTTCACTACCTTCTAAATAGCAAGGATAACACCGGAACCCTTAGTTCCCACTCACCACAACACATTCCGATCTGGACCTAACCATTCACCATTCGTTATATAAACGGATATATCCAACTAACTTACCACATCGCAACTTATCCATATAACCATGTTTAATGCACCAGCCAGTTACCAATTCAGGATCAATGAACAATTTAACTTTCTCAACAATACACACATATGACAATTTTTCAATGGTCATCTCATGGATCCCATACCCAAACTATTAGTGTACCGGATCGTGGTATCCATTCCAAGTTAGTGTGTCGTATCGTGACACTCGTTTCAATTATATATGTCGGTATATGACATCCGATCCAAGTTAGTGTGTCGGATCGTGACACCCGTTCCAAATATGTATGCCGATACGTGACATCCGATCCCAGTTAGTACAATCACAATCACAACCACATTCATAATTGTACAACACTCAATTCGTATAGCCACACTAGTTCATGGCATGTATTATTCATCGTCAATTCATTAGGTCGTTTTTACCCCTTATCATTCTTCGCATACACGCATGCATACAACATCACAATAAAACAATGTCACAATAAAACAGTGTCACATTAAAACAACCCCAACCTCACAATGTGTAATTAATCCATCTCCTAGCCCTAGTTCATTGACTAAGACTTCCTCATACGTTATATTTCCGATGTAACCCCTAGGCTACAATTACAAACCTTTTCTTTTCGGTGCACAAAAGCCTACGCATGGATTCTACTGTCAAGATCAATATATCATGCAGTGAATAATAGATTTATAACTACTCAATTAATAAAACCTAGCCTACATGGGCGCCGAGCATTGACAGAGGGATTGCAGCTTGAAAACTAGTTTCCAGATGATTGGACTGTGAATTTGACCAGAATTTCGCAAGCTATCGCCATCCCCACGCTAGAAATATCTTTCTCGTTCCTTCCCAAGCTTAGGGTAGCTTTTGGAGGGTTTCTGGGGTGATTCACCCAGCTTTTAGGTGCTTTGGGAAAAATAAGAAAATCAGACTTCGCGTTATTTACATTCTATCTCGCCATTCCCGCTCTGGCGGCAACTTATCCCACTGTGGCGCTACCTCCCTAGCGGCATCTAGCCCGCTTTGGCGGGACAGTGGCCTAGTTTTTCCCTGACATTTTACTTTTTCTAAATAACGACGATTTGGATCGTTACAAGTATGCATTGCGAGATGAGAGAATTAAGTTGCTATAGTGAAACACTGTCGTTGAGGTTTTACTTTTACAATACAAAATAAAATAAAATTAATCACATAATTTATTGTATAGAGATTATCAGTAGTGGGAATAAATAATTTTAAAAAAAGAATATGTGTATGCAACGACGAAGATGTAGAAAAAGCACCAAGAGTTGAATATTTTTTTGCAATACTAATACAATTGTTCCTACTATTACAATATTATTGGGGTAATTATTATACATGTCTCAAAATAGATTTTTATAAGTGTCATTTTAAGGAGTTGTAAATTTGTATATTAAATATTTGAAGGTTATGAATATGAAAGATTAGGAGTTGTAGACATTACTAAATTAATTAAGATTTAAATTTATGTAATTGAAGAGGTATGAATTAAAGATGATTTTATAAAATAAAATAATTGAAAAAAATTAGAAAAATGTCAAAAAAATAAAATCACAAAAAGAGAAGATGAATAGGATCTTTGGCCATTGAGAGGTGCCACTTCACTTTTTATTTTTTTATCTAGCTTATATATATATATATATATATATATATATATATTGATGTTATTTATATCTCTTCTCCTGTTTTTGTCTTTTATCGTTATTGTGTTTAACTTTTCTCTTTTTTATTTATTAATTTATGTACTATATATTAATTCCACATTAGTCTTGCTTTGTTATTTCAATAAAACCTGAAAAGTGAAACATCCACTCTCTTCCTTAACCGATTAGAAAATAAATGTCCATCATTTCTAATAAATTAAATTATATGCTTACAATTTGTATAAATTATATGCATATAGTTTGTTTGGATGGAAAGTGCAATAGCATATAATATTGGATTTCTCTTTTTCTTTCTTTCTTCTTCCATATTTTCATTGAGGTATCAACTATATTCTTTTAATTGTTTATATATACAACTAGTGTACTTGGCCGCGCTTCGCGCGGTTATGGAGAGAATTAAAATAAAGTTACATACTAATATCAGTAATTACTTTAATAAAATGATTTTTTTTATTAATCACACAATTTTATAGAAGATAAGCTATGAAAAATATTTAGGTTAAATATGAAATTCATTAAGAAATCAATATATGTGAACTTCTGAAAGTTAAATATTAAAAATAAATTTCATAGAGAAAAAGAGAAGGTAGTATTAAAACTACTCGAATGTAAACTTGAGATCTGATCATTTTTTTCTTTTTTGTTTGTGATCTTTTTTAGTATAATTTATCTATATTTATGTAAACTTGAAATTTGATCGTTCTTTTCTGCTTCGTTGTAATCTTTTAAATTATATTCTTAGTATAATTTTTCGACAATGTGTAAACTCAGTTATTGCCATTAATAATTATTATCCATGACTACATCGTTAGCCAACACTATTTTTAATCATTATCAACAATTACTATTACTTGTCGTCGTCATCACCCAATCATTACATATTTTAATTATTTTCATTGTACAATATTAGATTAATTTAATATTTGATAAATAACTATTTTATAATTATAAAAATAAGTTTACGTATTAAAATTGTTACGACCCGATCTCAAAAACTAAGGTTTCGAAACCAATTTCACAACTTTGGCAACTTTGTACATGTTTTGGAAAAATGAGTTATTTGGAAGTCGCCACTCAATTTTTAGGAAAAATTAAGAAAACCATTTAAAAGAATATTATTATTTTTTTTGAAAGAAAACATTTTAAATAAATAAAACCAGAGTCGGGTAAGGGTTCAAATAATTCTCTAAGGAAGGGTTTAGGCATCTTAGAAAATCCGCTACCACGCGGTTGACCGACGGATTGAAAAGTTTGGCTAATTTTATAAAATAAAAGAATTACTTATAAAAATCTTGTTTGAAACCTAGATAAAAAAATAAAAAAAATAAAAAAATTTGATGCTTGTAAAAATCTCAAAAATAATCCTAACTTGAAACTTTTATCCATAGTCAAGTTTTGAACCATACAATTAATTCAAACTCACCAACATGGATCAAGGGACCTTGTTTAACAACTATGAAAGGATATAGAAAATCCTCAAGTCATTCATACAAAGTCTTAAGTTATTTTTAAAAGAGAACTAATTTTAGTTTAAGAAACCTTAACAACTCTATCCTAGCCAAAATTTGGACTGAATAGTTAATTCAAAACTCGTAAACATAGATTCAAAGCTAATTACTAACTATGAAAGAATATGGATAATTCTTAAGTTAGTCTAAGAGCTTAAGTTGCCTAACTTGAAAGAGTTTTTAAATTCTTAAAATAAACAACTAATGAAATAGAAGAGTTACTTAAAAACTTCCAAGGATTCGTCTAAGTTAGATAAAAGAAAGATCAACAGCCACAAAAATAACAAGGTAAATAAATATAAACAATATATAAGATAACTAAGAACTTTCAGCCCATAAGCTATCATTTCGGGGCTGAAAGTAATGCCTTTTGCCATTTAGATTTTAGGTTTTTGATCCCAAAATGTTTCTGTTCCTGCTGTGCTATTCTCAGACTTTGGAAGTCCAAGAAATGTTGCTCTTCCAGCCCTTTGAGGCTGCTGCAAATCTGCTGCACTTAGTGGACATTCGAGAGTCCAAAAATTTATCAAATTTCAGCCTTTTCAAGGCTACTGCTGCTGCTGTCTTTTGGAGGTTTTAACCCAATTTTGCTCCTCATTTTAGCTCTTTAGAGCTGTTGTTGCTGCTGGTTACTGCCACTGATCCGTTGGTATTACTTGGGTTTCAACCCAATGATATTAACTTCCCCTTCAATTGGTTTAAAGGAGAGTCGACTCAGAGAGGAAAATGCAAGAGGAGGAGTCCAATTGGACTCAAACGAGAGAGTTCATGCCAAGAAAAGAGGGAAAAGATTAACAACATTAGGATGATATCAACTTAAGCTTAAAACTCTTAATGACATGTTTATCTGTGCTGAAATTTTATTAAACAATCAGCTATAATTATCTATCACTGTTTAGGAAAGCAAACTGACATTAGTATGAATTCAATTCAAAACAACAGAGACTTCTATATTTAAACATGTTGAAGAAACCTATCAATCAGTAACTCGGGAAAAGAAGGTAAACAAAACTAAATTTTGGAGTTTTCTGACTGAAATTTCAGTCAAAACAATCCAAAGGATCTCTAAAGCAACGCTTTAAAGGTTTAAGACTTCTTGAAATCAAACTAACACCAGTTCATGATTCACTCATCAAGATAAAAAATTCTATGATAAATGCAATAGCTACTTAAACAGGATACTCAAACTCAAATACAAAGCAAGCTTGGCTCCATTGAGAGCGAATACAAATTTATAAATCGGTCCTACTATGAACTAGTAAGAGGATTTAAATCAGATAAAGGTCAATAAGGAGGCAAGAACATGCTAACAATCTTCATGATTATGAGAATTAACTTGAAGAGTATAAAAGAGACATTAATCCTTGCTTAAAGCATACGGACAAATGGGGTTATCCAAACTAATTTAACGATAAGAAATATTGCCGAGCCATGATCAATACAAGAGAGAATCAACAGCTAATCCTAACACATAAATAGACTCAAGCCTATTTAGCATTGATCATTTGGACAGAAGCGTCTTAAGTTCATACCACCAACAAGGTTTCACCTTAAAACAACAAATCAGCAGTTACCCAACTTAGATGAGAAGAAAATCAAACTAAAACGCGCAATACGAAGCTGGAGCTTAAATGGATATAAAAAGAGAACTTAAACAGCCCACGAGTTCAAGAGATTCAAGCTTACAAATGCAATAGTTCAAGAACAAGATTAGTTTAAGCTAAGTAAATACACATTTTTTGAACCCAAAAACTAAAAATAGGATACACTGAAGAACCATCATTTTTTTTCTTTCAAAAAAAAAAGTGACAATTACTTAAATGTACTCGAAACCATACTAAAACATGTTGTTAGCAAATTTAAGCTTGAACAAATATCAACTATAAAGAAACATGAGCAAGAGTACAGTATAATGCCAAAGAAGAAAATATTAGAAAATAAATGAATATGTAGGGCACTGTAGCTTTTAACAGAGAAATCAAACTAATAAGCTTAATATCTTAGATGCATAAACACAAAATTGGATGCTTATCATTGAACGAAAAAACGTAAGGATTAGAACCAAGGTGAACATTAATCTTCATGACTAATTCAGACGAGCAACACGAATAGAACACCAAAGAAGTTAGGAAGATTTACGACTATAACAATAAAACAGTAAGCACAGGAGAAACATTATTAGCTATTCAAATATCAAACCAAAGTCTAAACAAAGTCAAGAACACATAAATAGAAGACAAGCTGGGAATTAAACAAAGCTAAGAAAGAATTTACCTGGTTCTGGGCAGCGAACTGGAATGACGAATGGTAAACAACGAGCGTTCACCACCAAAGGAGCTTTTTCGGAAAGCTTGGATGAAGACTTCAAGGACAAAACCTTATGAAAAATAATAAATTAAACCTTCAAGCTTTGGACTATCTAAATCGATTTCTTTGTAAACCTTATATCTCTCTGTATATCAGTGAAGAACGACCCCCCATTTTCAGTGAAATAACAGGGATATTTATAAGGAAAAACTAGGGTTCGGAATTTTGGAAAATAGGCTGAGAAGTTGGATAAGAACAAGGCCCACCAATTTGAATTCCAACTCCAATTCCCTAAAAAAAACTAGAATTCTCACAATTTCAACGGATTGAAATAGAGGTGGACGATCTCGATTCACTTGGGTGTCCTTGAACTCGACGTGGCGTCAATCCGCGAGAGCAAGGACGATTCCGCAGCTGGAAAAGGCTGGAACAGTACTAGGTGTACTGTTTGTCGAGGGAAAGTAAGAAGACGACGAGAATAAAGTTGTGTACCGCCTGTACGCGTAGGGCGTACTGTTCCGTCTATTTGACGCCGTTTGCTGCATATGTTCACGCCGTTTGGGATCACTGTGTATTGACGTTGTTGTCGCTTCTGGGTTTCTTCGCGTGAAGCTGAAACGGGATGGGGTCGGCTGGTACTGATGTATTTTTATTGTATGTAATCTGATGGGTATTGGGTCTGTTCTGGCATGAAAGGAATTGGGCTGGGTTGGGTATAATTGCTTTGGACTCATCAACCTAAGGCTCCAATTGGTTATCAAAGGGAGCAGGTCCCTTGGTCTCTATATTTCATCAAATCGGCCTGTTTTAGTTCAAAATTTGATAAAATGGAAACTAGATAAATAATGAATCTAATTAATTATTTAAGCTTCTTAACTTCGATAACACAAAACAATTATTTCAAAGAGAAAGATCTTTATTAAATCGTGATCAGTTTTAAAGGAAATTCGATACGTACTTAATTAACTCTATTTTTGGTAAAACATTTTACTAACTATTTATTCAAATTGAAAAATTATATAAATCTATATATTTAAGTATATAGAGATATATTTTATAGTAAAAATGGAAAATTGCCTTGAAAATGATTTCAAAAGTAATTTTGATTATTTTTTTTCAAAATAAGTACTTCAATTTGTTTGAAATTTAAGAAGCTTGAAAATTAATTAAATTGTGGAGGGCCAAAATTGGGTGTCAACAAAAATGATGAAAAATAACAATCTTAATTAGTTAGTTTCCATATCTTAATATATTATTATTATTATATTTAGGTTCAGATATCCAATTACTTTTTGGGACAACTTATATCGGGAAAACAAAAGAATGTAAGAAAATAAATTTAAAAATAAACATAAAAGAGAACAAAAGAGAGAATTAACTACGCAAAAAAATGACACATACAAATTCCTATTTCTTTTAATTTTGCTTGGCTTAAACACAAAAAAATTAAAAAGAATATATATCACATTTTAAATAAATATTACATTCAATATAATAAATTCGTAAGAATAAAGAGTCACATTAATTAAGAGGATTAAGAATGTGGCTTTGGACTTGTTTGTAACGTAATAGGAGTAATATTTGTACATTATTACACTAATAAAGAACATTAATTATAGGAAATGAAAAGACAATCAAATTAGAGTTATTGAGACAAAGGAAAACAACAAAAATGAAAAATATAAAGACTGCAATTTGACTTATTAATAAACAATTTGAAATCTCCTAGAAAATAACAAAAATGAAAAATTTAATGACTGCAATTTTACACATTAATAAATAATTTATTTTTAATGAAACCAATTGTATTTTCAAAATTATAAATTAATTTTACATTCTCATGTTCTATCATTTTTGTTAATAAAAATAGCTCCACCAAACTATGGAAGTATATGTACGTATTTTCTTAAGTAGCATATCGATATCCATTGACTCATTTGCTGCTTCTATGTTTTAAAATATTATAGCCCACAAGCACAATAAACTAATATTATCAACCAAAAAATTAAAGATGAATTTACCTAAACAAATAAATATTTTGAAGAGTGTTATCAATATAATATAATCAAATTATCTAAGAATTACATAAAGGACTAAAGAGAATAAATTAAATAATTTTTTAAAACAAACTCAAGATTTATTGTCACGACCCAAACAGTCGTGATTGGCACCCACACTAACCATCCTGTGGGAGAACCACTACTACAACCCAAACTAAGCAACTAAACCAAAACTAAGACAATTAAGTTATGGAAGCAAGTTAATTAACTAAACAAATGCAGAATTAAATACCTAAAACCTGAAAGTCATTGTACCAACACTCTACTAACGACAAGTCTAAAAACAACGGATACAACCCCGAAACTAAACAACACCTTAACAAATAGTCTGAGTTCGAAAAGGGTGGACCTAAACAAGAGAGATCCATGGCAGCCCGAAAGAACTGGCTCACCCTTGAATCCGCTCACGCTTATTAGTCACCTAGTTGAAGTCTATCAATAGCCACCTGAAGATGCCCTGTACTCAACAAAGAAAGAGCAAGTGCAGTATCAGTACACAACCACAATGTACTGGTAGGATCACACGGCTATCCCAATAAGTGAAACACCTGCAAGTAACCACAACATTATAAACATGCATATACCGAACATATACAATATTAGTCATCTTTTCAGGATCAATGTAGCATCCCACATTCTCAATAATACACATTGGTTATCAATTTAGAGCAACATACCGTCTTTCAATATCAATCATCATTAGATATGAACGTAATCATCATAAGTAGATACACAACACAATTCAACAGTCCTCTCATGGAATCCAAACCCAAACTTTTAGCATACCAATTCGTGGTATCCGATCCAAGTTAGTGTGTCGGAACGTGGCAGCCGATCCCATATTTATGCCGGAATGTGGCAACTGATCCCATATTTATGCCGGAACATGACAACCGATCCCAGTTAGTTATGCCGAAACGTGGCAATCCGATCCCATTCACACACCACAATCACAAACACAAGTACATCATTAAGACCATACATTTAAGTCATGATTTCATGGCAATGATATTTTATCTATCTCATTTACAACAAGTGTGATCAACATTGCAACATTCATACATATACAAGTATCATAATGAAGCAAGAACAAGCATGCATACATCACATAAACATAGAATCACAACCATCAACTACCTCGAATCCAAGCTTGAATCCCCTAAGTCACTTGAATCTTCCGTTTCTGGATTCTTCCCGCTTGTTCGTGGTCTAAAAATATACAATTAACGCAAGAATCAACAATCAAAGGTCTAACTATCCGGATTATAACAAACCCAATAATCCTAGACCAAACCCAAGATCCTAATACCCAATTTAGGGTTGTTTCCACCATAGAATCTTTAGCAAAACCTTCCTCCTTCAATATTCACCCATTCTATTACATTCTATGGATCGAAAAATGGATTCGGGGAATGAAAAGCTTACCTTTAGCCTCAAGAATGGTGAAAAATGAGTAAGAGTCGGCTGGGGTCATTCCTTAGCTCAAAAAGTCGAAAAGTGCATAATGAGGTTGTTTAGGGGTTTATTACCGACCTTAATTCGTGTCAGGACCGCCACAGCGGCCACCACCTCGCCACAGCGGCCCCGCTAAAGCGGCAAAACCCAGCGCTAAAGCAGCATTCTCGAGACAAAGAGTTATTTCAAGAATTCAAAAATTCTCATTTCACAACACAGCTCTAACCCAGGACGCTCAGTAAAGAGACTTTACACTAAGATCGATTCCGGGAGTTCTACTCGCCCGAATTCAATTCCGTAAAGTCGTACAGATTCCTTAACGAGTTATCTAACTACTCATATAATCAAAAACATAATTAACTCACCCGGTTGTTACCAGATTTCCCTACACCTTAATGACTCCGATTTTGTCCAAATTTGGACTAGGTTGGGAAAATCCAACTACTACGAAAAAGTTTTCTGACCCCAATTCTTTCTCCGTTGGCTTTCCCATAACGATGAAAATTAAGTCGTTACAATAGATACCAATTTATCCATCACTCATCCCCGAGTGATCAACTAGGAAATACTGATTAAAGGAAGGGTAGATTAGTATCTGACTCGTCGAATGACTTGGGATACTTGTCTCGCATGCCCTTGTTACCAATCTCATTACCCCCTAAGGGTTTCACATCTTCAACCTCAAACCAACCAATTGAATACCTACATATCCTCCCTTACAATGCCTCAATGAAGTCATCTCGACACTTGAGTGATAAATATTGTTATATGTAAACTTAACTAATCAACAAAATGATTCCCAACAACAATCAAAGTTGATCGTGCACACGTCTGCCACATGTTATCAAGGATCTTGACACAATCATCAAGACTAATCCTTTCTCACATAAGCATGATAACATTCTAAATCAATACTCACTATAATTAGAAGTGAACCTGAACCAACCAACACGCACTCATAATACCCAACAATCATAGTTTTCAACAATATCTCTATCCCACAACATAAATTCACATGAGCTTAAGTTATAACCAATTTGATCTTTAAAAAACAGATACTCATCGAGGGATATGTCCAGGCATACAACCCCTCCAACAACACTATCTAAATGCTAGATTTAGTAATTGTAGATTAGCTCTTAAGAACCATAGAATTAGACCCAATGATCCCCACATTCAACCACACATAATCGATACACGACCTCGACGACTAGAGAAATATTAAGATTGTCGGACATCCACAGATATACATGGTAGCTCTTCTATAAATTCTCATAAGCAAGGTGGTACATGTAGAACCACTAAAGTACTTTAACAACTCCAAGACAACACCAATTATGTTATTCGAAAAAACCAAATCTTCCCAATCTTCCCACTCAACCAAGAGAACATCGCAAGATTTGGTGCCTCTGATCCACCACTAGGGATCCACCCACAAAGTGAAAACACACTAGAGCATAGCTAGTGAATCATACTCACAATACTAACAACCATCATACACACTCCGACAATTTACCTTATTATAAACAACACTTTTGTAAATGAAACCTTTCTTAGGTACTTAACAATCAATAGAAGTAAACTTATGACTCAACCTAGGTGTAAGTCCTTTCAAATGCTCAATACCGGATACAATTGATCATTTCTCACCTTACAAATTCGTACCTTGACAAAATATATCACCACGAATGTAGACTTATAATGAAAACTCTGAATTGTAACTAAACTGTATAACATAATCCCCTTATCTATCAATATTAGCTTTTACCTTGATGATTTTTATGAAATCATGGATCTTCGCTTATCATCAATCGCATCTCCATCGATCGCACAATATATTTTGCTAACAATCCAATCGTACTCATTACTAAACTCAAAAACAAAAATAAGCACTTATCATCACGCTCAAGCTAATGTCTGCACACTCCTTTCTCAAGTCTTTTTCAATAGTTTTTAACCCATCTGATGGACCCATAACACTATTACCATATATAGCTACAGCAAAAAAGATGAAATCACACGTTTTTGAACCCAATTATCTACCCTTCTGAATAAATCTCTTAAGCCTTTGCAATCAAATAAAATATTCTTGCTCTCGCCTCTCTCTAAGGCTGTACTACCTCCCACCATTTTTCTTTATTATGACTCTAGCTCTTTAATTTCTATTCGAATGGTGTCCCACCATCTCTTAAAACTTTCCATACAACCATGTTACTCACCAAATATTAGAAAACCATAACCTTAGATACTCGCAAGTCGTAATTACTATACAAAAATTCACTTAACCAACAATTTTATTCTATAGTTGCATCCCGACACAATCCATTACGAACTCTTATTACCATTACGCTCAGTCAGCCCTAACTATCACCACGAAGCCAACCTTTCATCAATACGACACCTCAAACTCGGGTATACTCATAAAATTCGGAGGGCTAACCCAATTTTTAGGCGCACTTTCTTACCAAAATACTTCAATCACCTTCAACAGAGTATACTCAATGGAAATTTCTTTATCCATAAGCTCGCCATTCCAATATTAATCCACTCCCCTATGGATTAAGATAAAATCATCAGTCCTCATACTACCCTCCTTCTTTTTATCAAACAAGACAAGAGCACCCCACTTGGAAACACTAGGACGAATGAATCCTTTATCAAGAAGCTCTTGGATTTGAGCCTTAAGTTCTCTTAATTCTACTAGACCTATACGATACGGAGGGATGGAAATGGTGTGAGTTCCAGTTTCCAAATCAATGCAGAAATCTATAGCTCTATCCAGAGGCATACCAAACAAATCCATAGGAAACACTTCCTTAAACTTAGACACCATAGAAACAGACTCAATAGAGGGAGACTCAACCTCAACATCCCAAACATGAGCCAAATAAGCCAAACAACCCTGCCCTACCAGTTTCCTATCCCGAATGAAGGATATGATCTTAGCTAGCTTAGGCTTGTACACCCCTTCCCACTCTAATCTTTCCCTACCAGGGATCTCTAGAGTTACCGACTTAGTATTACAATTAAGCCCGGTATAATAGGGGGACAACCAAGTCATGCCTAAGATTATATAAAGTTAGTCATATCCTTCATAACCAAATCAACCCAAATCTGAAAATCCATAACCACAACAGGACAACACGATACACATGGGTGACTATGACTGACTCTTCAACTGGGTTAGAAACATCGATGGTGACATCAAGTATATCACAAACCACATCAAATCCCAAGGCAATTGAACTAACACATACGAATAAGTAGAACCCAGATCAAACAAAACAATAGTCATCCGGGCACAGACAAGAGTAGCTCTTGTGACCACTGCATCACACCCTTAAACTCGGTCTTGCCCGAAAAAGCATAAAACCCAACCCTGTCCTCTTGACGGGCAACCTCATTGCATGGCTGCACTACTCCTCTCCCTGCATTACCATTTCTCCCAGCCTCCATGGCCTCGCTAATTTCCTCCTCATATGCCCAGGTCCTCCATAATTTTAACACATCTTATAACTTATATTCGATTACCAAACAATGAATTAGATCGCGGGGGTTAGTTCAGGTATTATTCGAGGTCTATAATTGTGACTAGGGGAAAACATGAAAGACAGGTTGAGGTTCTACCTCGCCTCATCCCGCTCTGGCGGGAAAATTTCCGCACTGGCAGGCCAAGCTGTTCTAAACCTTACTTACGTCATCCAGTAAGCGGGGGCCCATTTCAGCCTCGCCTTGGCGGGAAGAATCCCACCCCAGCGGCCATAACGAAAACAAAACCCCTGCCAATAAGTTTTCTGGGGTTCTTTTCTTTTCTAAATTTCACAAAGGTTCCCAGCTTTACTTAGCAATTTTAGAAAAATCCTCATAACTAGGATAATCATTGTCTACACCCAGTCAATCCCACGATATACGAACCAATTCATTCTTGTCAATTCAACATCACAACCCACACATCCCCAGGATACACCCAGACACTTACACGATCCTTAGTCAAGATCTTCCTTTCACAACGAATTTCACGATACTCAAGTATTTACAATTTGCATAACTTTAACGACCAGGCCAATATATTGTACATATCAAAGTTCAGACACACATTTAATGTGCACATAATCACCTCATCATATTCAAGCAATTACAACTTCATATTCGCAGTTAATTCAGACAACCAGAAGCACGCACTCAAAGTTTCCAAGATACAATTTATAGATAAGTCCAAATTCTTAATTAATTATTTCGTTCCATGGATGACCATTCCTGATCATCCATGCATTCACACCACCCCTAGGGCTAGATACCAAATGGAACCTTCTCAGTTTCCAATTTGTTTTGCTTGTGGCCCCTCAGTCGTGACCACAACGTCTAGTTCACTTCGTTGAGATACTTATTGGAATCGAGAGATACTAATTGAACTCAACTCATACCACAAGCGACAATAGTAGCTAGCGAGCCCCACCAAACTGCTAATTTCAATCATAGAACTTGGTCAAACCCAATTCTTAACCGCCTCAATTTTTAACTGATGGTAACTAGACCTTAAATCAATCTTAGAGAAAATCGATGCACCTTGCAATTGATCAAAAAGGTCATATATCCGAGGAAATGGATACTTGTTCTGAATGGTGACCCTATTCAACTGTCGGTAGTCT
The DNA here is from genome assembly GCA_036553675.1 of Solanum okadae. NCBI lineage: Eukaryota > Viridiplantae > Streptophyta > Magnoliopsida > Solanales > Solanaceae > Solanum > Solanum okadae. The sequence goes on along the minus strand of CM071682.1, from coordinate 24,614,409 downwards.
ATACAAATCCTCTCTTGCTAGCGATAGTGTTACCACTTTTGTTGCTCTAGTTCGGACCATAGAGTGAAGAAGGAAAGATAATAATTTGTATCACCCAGATACCAATTGGATTCAAGTCATAGCACAAAGGAGTAGAAAGAAGTGAGTTTTTTGTAAAGTCCTATAGCCTCTCGAAGAAAAGTACAGATGTCATCGTACCGTTTCGCAAGACTCTACTAGACTCGTTTTGGTACAATGAGATCAACGAACCTAGGGCTATGATACTAACTTTATCACGACCCAAACTGTCATGATTGGCACCCACACTAACCATCCGGTGGGAGAACCACTACTACAACCCAAACTAAGCAACTAAACCAAAACTACGGCAATTGAGTTACGAAAGCAAATTAATTAACTAAACAAATGCATAATTAAATACCTAGAACCTGAAAGTCATTGTACCAAAACTCTACTAACGACAAGTCTAAGAACAAGGGGTACAACCCCGAAACTAAACAACACCTTAACAAATAGTCTGAGTCCAAAAAGGGTGGACTTAAACAAGAGAGATCCATGGCAGCCTGAAAGAACTGACTCACGCTTGAATCCGGTCACGCTCATTAGTCACCTAGCTGAAGTCTATCAATAGCCACCTGAAGATGCCTTGTACTCAACAAAGAAAGAGCAAGTGCAGTATCAGTACACAACCACAACCATAGTGTACTGGTGGGATCACGCGGCTTTCCCAATAACTGAAACACATGCAAGTAACCACAACATTATAAGCATGCATATATCGAACATATACAATATTAGTCATATTTTCAGGATCAATGTAGCATCCCACATTCTCAATAATACACATTGGTTATCAATTTAGAGCAACATACCGTCTTTCAATATCAATCATCATTAGATATGAACGTAATCATCATAAGTAGATACACAACACAATTCAACAGTCCTCTCATGGAACCTCATTCAATGGTCCTCTCATGGAACCCAAACCCAAACTGTTAGCATACCGGTTCGTGGTATCCGATCCAAGTTAGTGTACCGGAACGTGGCAGCCGATCCCATGTTTATGCCGAAACGTGGCAATCGATCCATATTTATACCAGAACGTGGCAATCGATCCCAGTTAATTATGTTGGAACGTGGCAATCCGATCCCATTCACACACCACAATAACACACACAAGTACATCATCAAGATCATACATTTAAGTTATGATTTCATGGCAATGATATTTCATCTATCTCATTTACAACAAGTGTGATCAACATTGCAACATTCATACATATACAAGTATCATAATGAAGCAAGAACAAGCATACATCACACAAACATAGAATCACATCCATCACCTACCTCGAATCCAAGCTTGAATCTCCTAAGACACTTGAATCTTTCCTTTCTGAATTCTTCCCGCTTGTTCGTGGTCTAAAAACATACAATTAATGCAAGGATCAACAATCAAAGGTCTAATTATTTGGATTATAACAAACCCAATAACCCTAGACCAAACCCAAGATCCTAATACCCAATTTAGGGTTGTTTCCACCATAGAATATTTAACAAAACCCTCCTCTATCAATATTCACCCATTCCACTACGTTCTATGGATCAAAATATGGATTCGGGGAATGAAAAGCTTACCTTTGGCCTCAAGAATGGTGAAAAATGAGTAGGAGTCGCCTGGGGGGTCGTTCCTTAGATCTAAAATTCGAAAAGCGCATAATGAGGTCGTTTAGAGGTTTATTGATGACCTTAATTGGCGTCGGGCCCGCCACAACAGCCACCATGCTGCCATAGCGGCAAAACCCAGCGCCAAAGCGGCATTCTCGAGACAGAGTTATTTCAAGAATTTCAAAATTCTCATTTCACAACACACCTCTAACCCATGACGCTCAGTAAATACCCTTTACACTAAGATCGATTTCGGGAGTTCTACTCGCCCGAATTCAATTCCGTAAAGTCGTAAGGATTCCTTAACGAGTTATCTAACTACTTATGTAATAAAAAAATAATTAACTCACCCGGTTGTTACCAAATTTCCCTACACCTTAATGACTCCGATTTCATCCAAATCTGGACTAGGTTGGGAAAATCCAACTACTACGAAAAAGTTTTCTGACCCCTATTCTTTCTCCATTGGCTTTTCCATAACAACGGAAATTAGGTCGTTACATTTATATCTTCACGAACAAAAACAAATCATATTAAATGTATGGTTACAACAAAGAAAGAGTTGTAATTATATTAGACCTATCAAATTATTTTACCTTGTAAAATCAAATTATGCAAGAATGTCTAACCATTTTCATTATAGATATATCTCCTATAATCTGCAAATTATGATCAAATAAGTTAAAAAATTATCTAGCAAAAGAAGAAAAAGATAAATATTAAGGAGAAAATTGCATTTAATCATAAGTCCTCCTACACATATAATCATTTTTGACAAAACATAAATAATCCAAAAGGAAATAATATAATAGAAACATTACTTCTTAAGCACCTAAAAACTAAAATAAAGAATAAGCAATCTATATAGCTCAAAATCCATTAATCTCCATCTCTGGATGATTTCATTTCATCCTATATACAAGAGTCAAGAAAAATAATAACAAATTATTAGTCCTAAAATGAATCTCCATTTTTATGGTTATAAAGAGAATCACAAAGATAACAAACCAAAATAATCTATCCAGAAGAAACAAAAATATGCTTTGACATATTATCTTTACTTGGTAATTAAAAGTAATATATGAAATCATATTTGGAAAAGATAATGCACCTCAAAGCTTAAAAAATATTATAACATGTCTGCCACTAATTCTCTAACTGAAGATGACTACAATATAACACACAATTTTAGTGTGATTTTATAGTGTTAATATAACCTTCTACATTAAATAATTAGAGGTTATGAATATGAAAGGCTTGAGAGGTTATGAATATGAAAGGTTTGGGAGTTATGAATATTATTAATACTAATTTAAGAATATAATTTATATAATTGAAGAGGTATAAGTTAAGAAGATGATTTTGCAAGAATATTTTTTTTGAAAGAAATAAGAAAAAATGACAAGAAAAGGAGAAAAACAATAAATATGAATGGAGGCCGTAGAGAGGTGCCACATCACCTTTTCTATGTTCCTCCTTTATTTATATATATATATATATATATATATATATATGGAGCTGGCCTGTCATTTTTAATTATTATGTAATGATAATAGAAATGTTTATATGTAATTCACACAAAGAAGATTAATTTATATATATATATATATATATGACTTTTCTTTACTTTAAACATAAATTTGTTATTAGGAGAACTAAATGACGAGACCTAATTTTTTCTCTTCATCAATAAGAGAGTTAAAGAAATTATTTTTAGTTCTTTATATATATATATATTAAATGAAATCTTTATATTAAATTTTTATAATGCCTCTAATTATAAGATAACAATATGAAATATTAAATGAAATCATGAACATGACTATTAACATAATTTAGGATTTGTGATCAATATAAATCATGAAAGTAAGGAAAATAAAGACAATTAAATATCAAATATTTTATGAACATGACTATATTAATATAATTTATAATTTATATGATCATCAAATGTCATGAAAGTAAGGAAAATAAAGGCAATTAAAATTTTCTATTAAAGAATATGAATAAATGAAGGAGTAGTAATTGACATATTTATTTTTGTACAATAATAACAAATATATAAACAAAAAAAATTATCAAGAAAATGAGAAAAAAGATAAATATGATTCTTGGCAAAAAAAAAGTGTCATATCAATTTTCTTCTAGATAATTTATATGGTGGTAAAGAAAGTAGATTGAGAGAAACAAACAATTTTACTAAATTATTTGTATCCTAACCAAATACTTTACATTTTGAGTTCGGACCCAACAAATCATAATAGTGATCTCTAAAAATCTCAAAACTTGAAAACTTCTAACAATAATAATAATCCAAATTAAAATATGAAGAATGTAAAGTTACATATTAATAATCAATTTTCTATGAATTATACTGTATCTTGAAAATTACAAATCAACTTTACTTTCTCATGTTCTATCATTATAATTAATAAAAATTGATCCACATAACTACAAAATTATGTACTTACTTTCTTGAGTAGCATACATGTATATGTTAAATCCATTTTCTACTTTTATTTTCAAAAATATCTCGACTTGAATACACGATAACTTAACCTTACAATTACACACAACAACAACAAAAAATAAATAAAAATAAAGTTAACTAATCAAGTAAAATCTTTAAAGAATATTCAATTATGAGTTGAAGAGGAAAGAAGGACCATGTTCTCAATATAACATAATTCAATTCTCCAAAACCTACAAAGAAAACAAGAGAGTAAAAATAATCAGATTCTTTAGTAACTACAAAAATAAGTAAAAACAAAAAATCTTAAGAAACCATAAAGAGAAGCAAAAGAGAAAAAAACCACATCATTTTTGTAACATCTCGCAATTTGAATGAACTAGAAAGAAGTTAAAAATTGGAAATAGTCATTTTTGGAAGGAATATAAAAATCTGGAAATTTGTTAAGTGTGTTAAAGTTGAGATTTTGGTCAACTTAAAACGACCATAACTCCTAGCTTAGGATGAGTTAAGTGTGTTTCCAGATATCGTAGGAAATATCTTGGAATAATCTTTCCAACGCCGCCGAGTTTGCGCGATTCCGAGTTCGTATGAGTGAGATATGCACATTGGAAGTTGGGCTGTTCAAATAAGAAAATGTCAAATTCGGATTTTTAAAGGGTGTTTTGGTCTTTTCCATACCCTATAATTTTAATTATTTTTAAGTAGATTAATTGGGGTAAAATCAGATTTCAGTCAGTTTAGAAAAGTAGAAGTTCACGCTAGGGCTTGGAGAAAAGAGAAAGGAGAAGAATTTCAAGATTCATCGTCTTCGTAAGGAATCGCTTGTGGATTTCGTCAAGGGGTGATCCCTACGAGGTATGTGAGATCACATAGAATTGGGTTAGTTCACCCATGCGCCAAACATGTTTAATTTAGTGATTTTCATCCTAAAAGAGTTATAATTTGATGTTCTTGAGTTGTATTCTTGAGATTGCTTTCATTCTTGAACTTATATGTGATTGATGGGTTTCTTGAGACGTTTTAGTGATGTTACGAGTTGTTTCAAGTTAGATTCTAGTGTACATGTTTTGGGTATCTGAATCTAAGAAGGTATTGAGAAAAAGAATCGATTAAAAGCGGTTTAGGATCAGAAAACGAGTTGAAAAGTTCGTCGGGTTTGCCTGGGAAGGGGCTGGCGGGACGCGCCCCCGTAGCGCCCGAGGGGCTGACGCAGCGCGCCAGCAGTGCACCTGATTAGAGCCCCAGTAAGTTAAGGCTGGCACGGCGCACCAAGGACAGGCACATATCATCGTTTTCCACCATTTTTTGTCATTTAACGAGTTTAAGTCCTTCTAAAGTGTACTAACACTTCCTATTGATTCTAACTACTCTAAATGACTTCTAAAGATCTAGAAATCATCCAGAAACATGAATCATAACCTTGAATCCATAAATTCAAATTCAAGGAAAGTTAAGAGCCAACTCTAGGAAGTTCTTAGAGTCTTTTCAAGAAGTCTTTTGCAAATGCTTTTAACTTTGTTTTAAGACTTAAAGTTCAAGTTGAGTAAAGAGTAAAGAGTAAAGATTGAAGTTCATTTCTCAAAAAGTATATGGGGACTATGTATTCCCAAATGGTTTAAAATGTTTTCACATTTAAACAAGAAAGGAAACTTTGATTTCCAAAGAGCCTTTGAGCTAGTTTTAGTAAAGAGTAAATGCTTTCACAATTAAGCAAGAGGGAAAATTTTGATTTCCAAGATAGCCTTTGAGCTAAGTTTCTGAGCTTCTCTCAAATCACAGAAAGAAGTATGTTTTTAAACAAAAGAGCTAGTATTATATTTTGGGAGTAGTATTGAGCACCGATATGGGGGAGAGTTCAGACAACTCCCAACCCCCATAAACCATGTAGCCATCATAGGTAGAAAAGGGTCATACTTTTTAGATGATTCCTTTAGTGCTTTGTAGCATAGACTAGTGGATCCACTTAGTAGTTCAGGTTCTATACCCTCGGCAAGGTATAGGACGGCCTTGGCAGCGTGAGGCAAAATGTTGTATCATCACAATAGCTCTTAAGTGATGGTTGTCAGTTAGAGAAACTCTCATAGAAGTAATTGTATTCTTATATACACATTTTATTGTATTTTTACATACATTTCAAAGTTATATGTATCTTTGCATACACACAGAGTTGACATCATATTTTTAAACAACTTTTCTTTATATTGCACTTGTTTTAAAGTGTTTTATATTGAAGTGAGTTCAGTTATGTTGAGTTGAGTTGAGCCAGGTAAGTTCTTTAGTTCCCTTCAAGCTTAAGATATGTTTAGCATTCCAACTCGCATACTCGTATATTCAATGTACTGATGCCAGTTGGCCTGCATCTTCTTATGATGCAAACACAGGTAACCAGGATCAGCATCCAGCGCATCGTTGATCCAATTGAGCATTCAGATTCAGTTGGTGAGCGTCCTTGCTTTCCGGAGGACTCCTTTGTTATCATTTTCTTTTTAGTATTTCATTTGTTAGGATGATCGGGGGGTCTTGTCCTGACATCCATCTCAGTTGTTTTAGAGGCTTCATAGCTAGACAGTCAGATGTTAGTTCTTTAGTTTTTTCATTGTCATTATCTTATGTTGAGACTTAAGTTTACCTTAAAGGCCAGTTGAATGTTCCTTTATAACATTCTAGTTTATTTCATAAATGTATCTATGTTGAGTTAAGTCTTCCGTTGAGTAAGTAAGCCAGACCAAGGGTTCTCTTGGGGCCGTCAATGGTTCTCGAGTGCCAGCCACGTCCAGGGTGTAGACTCGGGGCGTGACAATTTTCAAAAAAAAAATTTAACAATTTGTATCATCTAGAATCTAAAAAAATAATATTAAATATATAATTACAATTGAAAAAAGTGATAATTATAAGTATTAGACATGTCAAAACCAAACTATGCAAGGATGTCTAACATTGATATTCTCTAGAAACTACAAAGAGAAAAAAAACAAATTATTTTTTCCCAAAAAACCTCATGATTCGTATAATCAAGAATAAAAAATTTAATTATATAATTACAGTAGAAAGAAGTGATAATTATATTATGCAATCCAAATATTTTACCTCGTAAAATCTAACTATGTAAAACATTCTTTATTATACATATCTCTCTTGCAAAATAAGATCAAAGAAGACAAAAAATGACCAACCAAAGAAACACAAGATGAAAATAAGAAAAATAAAAATAAAATAATCATCATACATGTCTCAAGATAAGTTTTTATAAGTGTCTTTTTAAGGAGTTATAAATTTGTATATTAAATAATATGAAGGTTATGAATATGAAAGGTTAGGAGTTATAGACATTACTAAATTAATTAAGATTTAAATTTATGTAATTGAAGAGGAATGAATTTGGGTAAAAAACTTAAATATACAATTTAAACAACTAAATAACCTCTATATAACAATAGTTTGACTTTACACCAACATAGCAATAGAATCTTTACAAAATAAAAATAAATTTAAAAAAAAGGGTAAAAAAAGAAGAAGCAACGCATCATTCAATATTAAATAAGATATTAATTCCTTAATTTACTCCAATTCAGTTACCTTCCACAAATATTCATTACTTAATATTTCTCTCTCATAGAAAACAACGTATTGTAACCAAAAACAAAGTCTTTATCTCCTGTTTAAGATCGTTTCAATGGTTGAAAGCAAGAACGTGTCCGTTTTAATTCAGCACGACAAATATGAGATATCACTTGTATGTATCGTTTTTTTTAAAATTACTTCTGATTTATTTTTGTAAGATTATATAGTTTGATTTTTTAAAAAAAAAACAAATGTTTCAGTGGCTGAAAAATCTCCTTTTAAGGCTTTTTTGTTGTGGTTAATCATGAAAATTTTATTATTTGTAAATTGATTTTGATGAATCATTCATGGCACTAATGTTATTTGTATAATTGTTAAAACGAACATTTCGTATGATTGGTAGATTATGTTATTATGAATTGTAGGATTGCAAATATAATCAAAACCAAGATTAACACCTAATATAACTCGAATTCTATAAATTTACCACTATTTAATGACAATATTAATATGGAAATCAATGTTAAATAGTAATGTACTCACTTTTTAATTAATTTGGTTATCCAAAATAATTTTGATAAAATTCTTGGTAAGATCATGGTGTAATATTGGTTTAAAATATGTATTATTTATCATATTAAATTATACACCATAATGTACACCATTCAAGTACACTATAATTAATGTGTAAATTTTAAAAAATAGATATTATATGATGGTATTATGCATTTAGTTGATTGTTTAATTAAATTTATTGTATAAATAAATTAGTTACTTTTGGTTAGTTTGTGGTGTAAATGTTTGGTGTATATCATACATTATATATTAGATTGAAATGTACATCAAATTGTCACTATAATGTACACCTTAATCATATAATCATGGTGTTATGCACCATTGGATTGTAACATATAATCATGTTCAACTTTATCAATCTTCATAAATCAATGTTATATATATAGTTGGTTATAAGTTGGTGTTCGAATTTCATTATAAGAATAATGAAGTGGACACCAATTTTTAACCATATTATACACCATTTCGTATATAACTTTTTTTGGGTGATGTAAAAAAAATATGATTGTGTATTTCAAATTTGATTGTTATAACGGTTGTTTAGTAGATTCTTTAATTTTTTTTGAAATGTATTGCAGGAAGGTATGTGGATTTCAAGATCAATTGAAGGAGTGATATGTGATGCAAATACCATTTTTTTTTAAAAATAAAATCAAATACCAAAACTTGTACCAAATATCCATATGAAGATTAGCACTGTTGAGTTAATTTTTTTTTTATAACACTTTTTTTTTCATAATCTAATTGAATGTTATTAGCGGATTTGAATTTTATTGGTTGTTTATTAAACATTTTTTTTAGAATCATATTTAATCATATGATGTAATTAGTTCTATTATTTATGTTGGCTTTCCGTGTGGTATTAAATGTCATTTGAAAAAAAATGGCACGGAATATCAACTAAATTGGTATAGTATATGGGGTAGAATTCAATAATTGTTGGTATATTATATAGTACAAATATTAGTATTATTATACGGTATATTTTTTATATTATAAATTTTTAATGTTATTCGTAAATAGTGTCATATAGTTTTAGTGTAATTTCAAGTTCTATACTACAATGTATACCGTTTTAAAGAATCAAATTATATACTAGTAAAATTGTATTTACAAATAAAAATATATATATTGAAATCATATTGTACATCAATTGACACCATAATAAGATTTCATATTTTTATTTTTTACAATATTACCTATATTGATATACAAATTAGTATGCATAAATAATTATTGTGGTATGCAAATGGTTATTATTAGGGTATGCAAATGTTTTTTTTTATTACTTTGCATATATTGGTACTTATATAATGGAACTTAAATTGTTTTTTATTTTTTATAAAAGAATTGAAACGAAAACGGAGAGAGAAGAACAAATTCAAGAGTAATTGTATCAAATACGGAATGTGTTAAATGGTAGAAATCCTATTAATTACGCAATAAATTCTCCCCCAAAATCAGCACTAAAATTGAAAAAATCAACCAAAAAAATGAGAGAAAGAAACGTGCATCCTAAAACATAGGATCTTTAAGTAAAAAAATCATATTCAACTATAATTGTCATTGAGAATTTCAAAGTAAATACGGTATGTCAAAAATTGTAATGTACACCAAATTGTCACTATAATGTATACAATATTAAAAAATTTATATTCAAAAAAACATGTTTATGCCATTCCATATCCTAATTTCCAATATATATATATATATATATATATATATATATATATATATATATTATTCTGCAGATAACTTATACCAAGAAAAACAACATGTTAATACTATTCTATTTCATAATTTTACCACCATATATATACCAATTTTGCACTAAAATAATATCAAGAAAAACAAGAAGTTTATACCATTCTATATCATATATTTTTTTTATCATTATATTATTCTAAAAGTAAAAAAAAACGTAATTGAAGAGAAAGAAAAAAAAATTTAGAAGTGTAATTGTATTAAGTAAGAAAGAGGAAAAAAAAAGGCAAAAATAATGTAACCAATTATAGTTGTGATTGAAAATAAAAAAGTAAAAATAATAAATTATGAAACACATAAAATCAGCCCACTAAGCTAAAAAATAGGTAAAAAAATCGTATAAAGATATGTATATTTATTAAGTTGTCAGGTTTGTAATTAAAATGATAATGTTGTAAATAAAAAGAGTAAATTAACATTATGTAAATTAAAGTCTTAAATTGAATATTCTAGTAATTTTTCCAATGAATTTAGAAGATGATTTTATAAAATAAAATAATTGAGAAAAATAAGAAAAAATGTCAAAAAAAACCACAAAAAAGATAAATAAGATCCTTGGCCATTGAGAGGTGTCACATCACTCTTTTTTTTTATCTAGCTTCATATATATATATGATTATTATTATATTGTATAGATATTTAAAAGATAATATATTATTGTTATTATTATTATTATTATTATTATATATTTAATTGTTTTCCAAAAACTGGAAATTAAAGACTATAACATGTTTGCTAAAACTGTAAGATGTTTTAAATTAAAAAAAAAACTAACAATTTTAATTGGTTAAAAAACTGTAACTTTTCTTTTAAAATATTAACTTTTTTTTTCTTTGATTAAAATATTGAATTAATTCTATTTAATTAGTTGATAATTTAAAAGTTAAAATTAGAGATTAATTGTGGTGTTGACACGTAGGCTCTATCACATCTCCTATTATATATATATATATATATATACATATATATATATATATATATATATATATATATATATATATAGACTAGTATATGTACCCGCACGATGCGCAAATATTTTTAAATGTCATAATTGTTAAATTAAAAGTAATTTATGAATTTTTTACTTGTTAATATGTTTTTTAAGATAAAATTAATTTACTTGTTAATATATTGTATAAATTGTTATAGTAATACATTATTACTATTTATATGATTATATTAACTCAATGATTTAGCATATAATTTATTTTAATAATATTACTCTTATAGTTATGATCAACTATATTTTTAGGTTACGATATATTTATATTAAGCTACTAAAAAGGTATTTTTGTTCTTATAAAAAAATTAAATTTCAACTCTCCACATGAAATGTTTAATACAATAAAAGTAAAAAAAACAAATTTAAATATTTTATACATGTATAATTCAAAACCACAAATTTCAAAAAATATTATTTACTGATTTTAATTCGATTCATATTATTAATGAAAAATTTATTAAATTACAAATTACAAATTATTATTTAATACAGACATGAAATTAGAATTTAATAAATAATTAATAGATGCATTTTATATTTATTATTAAAATTAATCAAACACACATAATGAAGCAATTTTCTTGATTTTGCATATAAGTAATTTTTTAAATTATTAAGTTACATTTCATTTATGCACTTTAAATAACCAAACAAACTAAATACAGTAAACAAAAGAAACAAAAATGTTTTATATAACACCGTAATTTATTTTTATGATAAAAAGAAGTAAAGTAATCCAGGTATAATGTCTGAATATATATTATTTTTTTTTAAAATAGACATCAGATATTTTGTTTTGTTTGTTTGAAACTTTTATTTTTATTTTAAAAATTTAAATTATATTTGTTAATTTAATGAAAATTTTTATTTATTTTATACTAATTGTATTTTTCCTCTCCTATTAGATATATAAATAAAATAATAATAATAGATATTGTAACGATCTGATTCCGTCGTTAGGAAAAAGCCAATGGGGAAAGCATTGGAGCCAGAAAAGTTTTTGATAGTAACTTGGAATTTCCTAACCTAATCCAGATTTGGACGAAATCGGAGTCAATAAGGTCTAGAGAAATATGGTAACGAATGAGATAACTAATTATGAATTTTATTACATGAGTGGATAGTTAAGATGTTAAGGAATCCGTACGACTTTACGAAATCGAATTCAGGCGAGTAGAACTCATGAAAATGGTCTTAGCGCGAGAGGATATTTCTGAGTGTCATGTGATGAAAGTGTGTTGGGAAAAGGGGGTTTGGAATTTCTTTATTTTGCTCACTGTTTCTGTGCATGCCGTTGAGGCGGGATTTTTCTGCCAGGGCGGGGCCGCTGTGGCGGGACTTGGGCCGCCATAGTGGGGCGGACGTGACTTAAGTTGGAAATAAACCCCAAAAATGTTTTATTCTACACTTTTCTACTTTGAGAGCTAAGGAGCGACCCCATGTGTTTTCTTGAGCGTTTTCCACCATTCTTGAGGCTAAAGGTAAGAGTTTCACTCCCTGAATCCATTTTCGATCCATAGAATGTAGTTTCTTGGGTAATTATTGTTAGGGGAAGGTTTTGATATGAGAATTATGGTGGAAAAAGCCCTAATTTGGGTATGGGGATCAAGGGTTCGACCTAGGGTTATTTTATTGATTATAATCCGGGTAATTTAGGTCTTGTTTATTGATCCTTGCGTTATATTGATTGTTTGTAGACCAAGAACAAGCGGAAAGAATCCAGAAGGGGAAGAATTAAGTTTCTTAGGGATTCAAGCTTTGTTCAAGGTAGGTGATGGTTATGATTTCATGTTGTGTGATGTATGTTTGGTTTTGCTTCATTATAATACATGTATCTATGTGAATGTTGTATTATTGATCACACTAATTGTAAATGAGGATAGATGAATGATGAATGCCATGAATCATGACTTGATTGTATGATTTGAAAATATACTTGTGATTGTGATTGTGGCCTGTTGAATGGATCGGGTGTTGCGTTCCGACATACTAACTTGGATCGGTTGCCACGTTCCGGCATAAACATGAGATGGGTTGCCACGTTCCGCCATAAATATTGGATCGGGTGCCACATACCGGTACACTAACAGTTTGGGTGTGGGTTCCATGAGAGGACCATTGACTTGTGATTGATATTTTCGTATCTACCTGCTATTGATAATGTGGAATTGAACATGTTTCCTGATAAGATGACTGGTATTGTATATGTTCGGTATATGCCTGTTTATGATGTTGTAATTACTTGCTTATGTTAGACTTATTGGGATAGCTGTGTGATCCTACCAGTACACTGTGGTTGTGTACTGATACTGTACTTGCTTGTTCTTTGTTGAGTACAGGGCACCTTCAGGCGGCTATTGATAGACCTCAGCTAGGTGACTATTGAGCGTGACCGGATTGAAGGGTGATCTAGTTCTTTCAGGCTGCCATGGATCTTTCTAGTTTAAGTCCACTCTTTTCGGACTCAAACTATTTGTTTAAGGTGTTTGTTTAGTTTCGGGGTTGTACCCCTTGTTCTTAGACTTGTCGTTAGTAGAGTTTTGGTACAATGACTTTTAGGTTTTAGGGGTATTTCCGCATTAGTTGTTAGATGCTAGTTGAACTTCCGGAGTTTATGGGGACTCTGTATTAATTATATAGTTATTTAAACCTACTTCCGTAGCTTTAAATGTGTAGTATTTGTGTTAAGTTTACTAGTTGGGTTGTAGTAATGGTTCTCCCACTGGAGGGTTAGTGGTGGGTGTCAATCATGACGGCCTGGATCGTGACATGTATTAATTCTCCCCCCTATAATAAAGATGGATGGGTGAATTAAAAATAAATAAATTTTAAATTTTAAATTAATTCTTTTCAAAAGTAATTATTTTACATAAGAATATGTACTATCAATAATTGAATAACCTTCTTATATGTTGCATAGTTTATGTTCTTGAACCTTTAGTTTTTTAAAGAGATATCCATTTTTACTTTTATAATTATTTAATATTAAAATAGATTATTAGTTTTTTTCGTGTTTATTATTTTGAGTGGAGATAAATGAATTATTATGTGCCTATGATTTAGGAGAAGAGATTCTACACTTCTAGGAGTATTTAATTATTATTTTTTCTTAAAAGGTAGTTATTAATCAATTACCTCAATTTTTGAAATCCATCATAAAATTACTGCTCAGAAATTTAAAACTGATCTCAATAATTTTAAAAATTAATTGCAATAACCATTGGAGATAAATTAATTAATATAATCGTTATAGGAGACATATCACATTTATAAAATAGAATAAATACATAGATTTGGTTGGCTTATAGATGAATTTGGTAAATAACTTTTTTTAATATTGAGTCTTTATCTAATAATAATATCAATTACATCAACAACAAAATAAACAATAATTTTATAAGATACTATTATTATCAAATGAATGCTACACTTTAAATATGTGTAGAAAATAACATTGACAATATCTCAAAAATAAGAATAAAAATTAGTTTCAAATCCAAGGAATTCACACACTAATCGAGTAATCGTCCTGCAAAAAAAAAAAACAGTTACAATCATTAAAAATTAAAAATTATTAATAAAAATAAACAAAAGAATCAACAAAAATTAATGATTTGCAATAATTATTGATAATAGATTTTAATGCTTCAAAAGTTGCAATAGATATAACACATACACAAATCTCATGATAGTGTTAATTCTATATATGAAGTTTATTATAGTGATTTTTATCTCTACAACTATGAAATCACATTAAAAGAAGGAGTAAAATTAAATCGTCAAAAGAATATGTGCATAGATAGCTATAGTAAAGTTATATTTTCATTTTTACAAAATAAAAATAACCATAAACAAACATAAATTTCATAAAGAAAGACCAAAAAATGATATTAACTTTAAAAAATATTTTAATTTGAAGTAATTATTTCAATTTAATATAATCTCAATTATTTATTTCCAAATCTTTTTAAACTTTTATTTAGTTTAAGATAAATACTGAAAAATAAAAGGTTATCAATTCAGTTTTCATTGATTATAGAACGGTGTAGTAGTGGATGCATAATGAGAAGTTAAGCAACTGTTTTATCTGAAATTGTTTTTTCATTAAAATATCCATTTATATGTAATATATTAAAGGACTTCTAAAACTAATAAGAATAAATAATAAATATATTAATTTAATAAGCGTAAATAGATATCAACTATTAACAAATAGTTTAAAGTGTTTGAAATTTTTTAGTTTTTGAAGTATATACTTTTTAGAGCATTATTTAAATTATGTCAGCTTCATGAGTTTTGTTTCTCAAGTACTTTATTATGTAATTTCAATTAATGCATGTGTACGATTGCCCTATATTCAAACAAAATGTAGATTATAATCATTAAGTGTAAACTAATGAATACATACATGCATACATAATTAATTGAAAAAGCTGTAAATTACTTCTAGTGATTCGGAATGTACCATAATCATATACACGAATATTCAACTTTCATTGTATCTTCAATAGTTCACGGACAAAATAATTATGTAAAGCTATAATTTATTGACTGAAATAAATAATTATTATTTTTTATATGTCAAGATATATTAACTATACAAAAATCTTCATGTTATCTCACATCTTATATAAACAAATAATTAGAAGAGAATATTCATAAAATTCCATAGTTCCCACAACATACAAACGTGGAAATAAATAACCGCCGAAATTCTATTTCTAACATCATTGGAAGTTTGATCACATTGGAATACTTTATCTACTTTTATAAATAAAAAAAAAGATAAGGAAGAAAAGTATTCACCAATAGATAGAAGAACTAACATGAATTAAAGAGCTATTTATAATATTAAAAAAAAATTAACCTGAATTATTTGCTACTCTTCTGGAACATAACCAAGTAAAATTCATGGAGTTTCATTGTTCATCTCTTTTTCTGCGATTTGAAAATTTTGAATATTAGCATGTCATATGAGATATGGAGGAAATTGTGTTTTAAATATATAACTGAGAAGTTTAATCTGCTACAAAATAGTGAGGAAGTTAAAACTATTTTCACAACTGCAACTTATATCTCTAAAACCGTTTAATATTTAATTTTTAAATTCTAGTCTTTTAATTATTTAAAAATACGTGTGTAGGTGTATTTATGAGTTAGTGGAGATTTTTTAAATTTTTTTTAGTTGAGAGATGGTTTAGGGAGATTGATTTTGAATATTATTTTTAATTATAAAAGGAGAACTTTTAAAACTGCTTTCACGTTAATTACAATAAATGTTTTGATTTTTTTTTGTTATTTAAATTGTAATTTATTATTTAATATAATTACAGATTATATAATTAATTATGATAAAAACAATCAAAAAAATATGTTACAACTCGATTGTTGATAAATTGTCTAAATTAGTAGATTTAAAAAAAAAAATAACTTGTATATATTGGTTGTGAATTATATGCTTTTGATTAGTTTGAAAGTTTAACTGATAATTAAAGGAATTTCATTACTAATAGGATTGTGACAATTAGAGAAAAAATAATTAATTTAAAACTGACATTAGAGTTGCTATTAAAAAGGAGGTAAAAAAACGTGATTTACTATATATATGGTTTCCTTTTAATTTATTTAAATATATTATAGGTTGTGTTTTTTTTAAAAAATTTTTTATTTTAAAATGCAAATAAGAAAAAAAAAATAGTTACCGTGTTGAAGATAATTTTAAAATGTTTTAAAATTTTGTGTATCAATAAAAATGGTTTTGCAGTTACATTTTCCTTATTTTATTAAAAAATATGTTTATTGTGGTGCTGACACGTATGCGCTATCACTTCTCCTATATATATATATATATATATATATATATATATATATATATATATATATATATTAGTTTTCTTATAAATAAAATTTATTTATACAATGATAGTAAAGTTAATGCTCAATAATGATTATCAACCTGAAAAAGGTTTGAGAGTATATTCGCAAGGAATCTTGGACCTTGTTGCTCCTTTGAAATATCAAGAAACTTTTAATAGGGGATACAAATCAACCTAGATAGAGAAATATAAGGCTAAGAACAACAAATGAAGTGATTTGGCACTGACACAATCGATCCTCCATATTTTTCGGGGTCAAGAAATTCAAGATTCCTCCACTCGGAAGACATTAAAGATGTTTTCAGGATCTCGGCCACTTGTTATGTGAAGTACTGAACATGGTCTAGGTTGATGAAGGCACCACTCGTGCTGATGTGTAGCTCGCAGACTCAGATATTGAGCTAAATAATTGGGAAGTCACTCCTCTCCCCACGAAGAAGGAGTCTTGGTATTTTGATTTGCTACTCTTTTGTATTTGAATTATTGTCAGGATTGTGATCCAATTAGGTTGAAAATACTTTGAATTATTGTTTATCTTTCTATCCCTTTAAAATTTTCTTTTTTTCTTTCCTCACCTAATTCTTATCTTCCATTTTTCAGTTTTTCTAATGTCAACTTTGATAACATGACATGCATGCAAAATTCACTCTCAGATCTTAAAGAGTTGTTTATTCTCGAATCAGTGAGTCAAGAGGTTGAATATGATGAAGATGAGGCTTTTAGGGAAACTAATAAGACCTTGGAATATTTTGAAGTAAAACCTAAGCCTAGTCTTAGTGAAATCGAGACAATTAATTTCGGAAGTACTGAGGAAGTCAAAGAAACAAAAATAAGCGTTCATATCGAGCAAAAAATTAGGGATGCCATAATTCAATTTTTGTTTGAATACAAAGATGTCACTACAAGAAAAAGCTTTATTTAAGACCAACGTTTAGGGACGAGTTAATAATTCCGTCTCTAAAAGTATATCTATTGGGACGAGATTTTATTTTTGTCCTTAATTATGTATCTTTTTGTGAAGGTACTAAATCTAGTCTCTAAAGAAATTAATAAATGGTCCCAAATTATAATTTAGGGGTATAGTGGAGAGAAAGTGTGGCAACTTTAATATTAAAAAAAGTTCAAGTTTCACCAAAACTTAGAGCCAAAACATAAGTAGTGTAACTAAAATTCTAAAAAAACAAAAACAAAAACAAAAGACACTTTGTTTTTCAAAACAGTGTCCCGAATCAGAAAACCCTAGCAGCATCTGCCTAGCAGCAATCTCAGCGTAGATTATAGCTTTCAACGATTCATATGTGTTTTCTCAAAATAGAAAAAGCACAGGTCTGCCTAGAAGCGATCTCAACTCAATCTCTGTTTTCTATCTTACTCGAATCTCAGGTATGTGCACCTTCGCGAGTTGATTTTTTTCATCTCTAAATATGATTTGTTGTTTGTTTTGTGCGATTTATAACCCTTCTTGTTTGATTTACTCTTTTTCTTCTATACTAGCTAGTCATGTTTTAAAAATATATTAAAGTTTGTGGTATGATAAGATCCAAAATATGAAGGGGATCTTCATAACCGTTCTTGAACAGAAGAACTCGCAGCTAAATGAACTAAAATAGTGTTTGAGAGACGATAGAGAGAGTTGTATTAAATGCGAGTTGATTTCTATTTATTCTCTAATTAGGTGTGTTGTTTGTTTTCTTCGAGTTACTCTTCTTGTTCGAGTTAGTCTTCTTGTTTGAGTGACTCTTCTTGTTCGAGTGAGTCTTCTTGTTTGAGTGACTCTTCTTGTTCAGGTTACTGTTCTTCTCTTAGATAACTGCTTGTGTATTTTAAAATAGATTTAAGTTTGTCGTGTGATAAGATCCCAACAATGAAGGGGATCAATCGTAGGAGAACTTAGTGTTCTATAATAGTAAGAGAACAATGAACCTTTCTTGAACAGAGGAACTCGCAGCTCTATGAGCTAAAGTAATGTTCTGATAGAAGATAGAGCAAGTTGTATTAAGCTTGAGAAATCCATCTTGAGTAACAAGTGAACTATTGTTCAACTTTTAAGGCTAACAGAGAAGGTGGTAAAAGTGGTGAAATTGTTAAAACTGATCCACGTACGTAATAACGTGCCACTAATTCCTAAGAGATTTCTATCCACCTGCGTACTAACGTGAATAAATTAGGAATTTCAATCATGAAGTTCATTTGTTGCTTGATGGCATGAAGTTCCATTTCTAGCCTCTTTCTTTGTAACTGTTGCTGCTCAGCCTCTCCTGTGAAAAGTTAAGTCAGATTATTCAATGATAAATATATAGATAAATACATTTAGCTTGGCCAAGAATGAGTATCTCCTTATCCAGTACATTCACTATGCATTTTAGTTCTTCAACAAACCTCTCAAATAATTTAACCTCCTCTTCTTTCTCATCAGCCTGGAGTTTTGCTATCTCGGCCACCTAACATGAATAGAATATTGTTGTAAGAAAATGGGGAGCCGGAAAAAATGAAAAAACAGAAAAATATCAGAGGTTAGTAACTGAAGAAAGTAGCTTAAAGCACAACTCCACCCATTTTGCTTCTATGGAAATTTCTTCACTTTCCTCTGCAAGAGTTTGTGTTGTCTCTAGTTTCTTTTGGAACATGAGAATTTCTCTATGGAGGTCTTCCTTCTTACTAGTAACACCATTCAGATTTCTCTATGAACATTCAATTGAATTACTCATTTTGCTAACAATATCATCATACTTGGTAATTTCAATATGTAAGTTCTCACAAACATTCCTTTTCTCTAACAATTCCTCCTCAATGGAACATTTTCCTTCTATGGTTTCCTTGGCACTGGCAGTCAGCTCCGAGTTTTTACGTGAAAACAATTTTGTGTCCTTGCACGTTCGTGAGATATCCGTCTTCAAAACAACTATCTTATATTTTCCTGCAACTGAACTTCAAGCGATTGACCTTTACAAACAGCTTCATCAAACTCATTTTCCAAAGAATTTATAGAATCCATCAAATCATCAATTTCATCTTTTTGATTCTTGTGGTTAGATGTTAATTCTTGTATCAAGCTAAAGGTCAAATAGAATTCCTTCTAGGATTTCATCATTCTGTACTACCTCAATTTTCGGGGAAGCACTTTCTATTACGTAATGGTTCTTTTTAACATGGAAGTTTTAGGATTCATTGTGAATGCAATCGATAGTTCTCTAGGATTTAATACAATCACTGTGAATGCAATCTGTAAACCTTTTAGACTTGTGATACACTTTCGAATGCAATCTGTTTTTGTCTCCCAACCTACTACATCAAGACATATAAACTTGAAAATTATAGACGATTTAGACTAGTGATACTCTACTAACTGGACAATAGAAGTTCTGATAGGAAACTCTACGACTACGAGGAAACCATAATAATTTTAGTCATGAACAAATTTGGATCAGATTTCAAATTTTATACTTGAAGTTCTGATAGGAAACACTTGAAGTCTTTTTTCAGTACTTTTATAATCTAAGAGCATCTAGTGAGATGAATAATACCATTCTATGAATATTATCCAATATCAGACCTCTAGCATGCTACTACTAGTTCCTTTCGGAATTGCCTCTATTGTCTTCTCTTGAATCAATGCATACTCTCCTCTACATTTTCCCCCCATAAAAAGGCATGACTTCCATCTCAAAGCAGACATCATAACAACCTGTTCTAGACTCAAAAGAGTACCTACTACCAATAAATTGCAACTGTTTATTACAAGAGTAGCAACAAAGTTTAAAAAGAAATCTAGAAGTAGTTGATGCTGTAAAAGTTTTTCATGAAATTAGAGCTGCCCTGATCTTTATGTCCAAGTTCCTCTTCAAGACCTTGATTACCTAAGGCATATTTCCCAACAAGATGGTGCCTCTGTTTTGAGTGGTCCACACAGTTCGTCAACTCTTCCATGCCCTTAAACAGCAGCATGTCAATTACCTTAGGTTTAGTAACGTTTGAATTTTTGCGAACTTCGACAGTGACAGCAGAACAGAGTTTAGAGGGGGAAACGATGTCGTATAAGTTGTAAATTTCCACATACTCAGGGACGGATCTGCAATACATCCTGAAGAATTCTAAGGTCCTCTTCTTAGCTTCAGCCAAACTAGCTGAGTTTTGTGGAACCCTCATGTTCCTCGCCATATGCACCATTTTTCCTTACTCTGCAATACGAAAATTGCTGACAGGGGCATTCTCTCCTCTACATATTTGAGTGGAAGTTGAGTTCTACACGATCTACCCATTTCTCCTTCGACCTCAGGTATCCATCTGCACTCTATATAAAGAGATGTTGATAGAGTCTCTAAAGTATCCATAGCATACATTCTTGATGGAGAATTTCTCCATTTTTTACTATCTCTTGTCCTCAAATTTATGTGTTTTGAAATAGATTTGAATTCTTGGTTAATGCATATCAAAGCTTTCCTAATTAATTTTCTTATATTCTTGCAGCTTGTTGACATTTCTATATAACCTTTGCTGAATGTTAGAGTTTTTTTTGCGATGAGCAGTGTAACTAATTTAGTGTAAAATTTACATATTACTCCTTATATATACCAATAGTTACTTATGGTCTTTTCAAAATTTTTGTATTTACAGATTTTGAAGATTGAAGTTACAAGTCAAGATGCAAGCTTAGAAGATGGAAAAGATCATTATTATTTTACTATGGAAGTTATGCAAAACATGATATTATAGTCTAGCTTGAGATCGATGTTGATTAGCTATGATTTTTGTTAAGAAAATATTCAAACTAACTTCATGGGATGTTAGCTAATTTTTATATTTATATTGGCCTTTTGTTTGGAAATTTTCTGTAGCAAGCATTGGTAGTCAACTAGAGACCAAATATTTTGCTCGTCCCTAAAAGTTCATGTAAGACGAGACAACTTCTAGTCCCTAAAGGTTAATCTAGGATGAGGTCGCCACTAGTCGCAAAAAGGTGCTCTACAACGAGGTAGTTTCTCGTCGCTAATGGGATTTAAAAAAAGGCAATTTTTTAAAGAAGAAAATCAACCATTTGGGACAAGATACATGGTCTCTAAAAGTATTTTTGCGACCAGCCTTCCGTCTCTAAAACCATTTAAGGACCAGCTAAAGGAGCCCGTCACAATTGACCTCTAGCGAAGAGGCCTATTAGGACGGGTGGCGACCCAGCCTTTTCCCGTCGCAATAGACTATTTGGGACTAGATTTTGACTTTCTGGGACCAGATTTCCCTTCCTTAGAGGGTGTTTTTCTTGGTCCTATGATGACATGTCAGGTTTGAGTATTGATTTAGTGGTTCATAAGTTGTCCACTCATCCTGATTTTCCATCCGTCCAACAGAAAAAGAAGAAAATTCAAACCAGACATGACTGAAAAATCAAGGAAGAAATCATGAAACAACTAAGTGTAAATGTAATCCAAGACATTCGTCACGCTACTTGGCTGGAAAATGTGGTTTTTATGCCATTAAAGGATGGGAAGACAAGAGTTTATGTTGATTATCAGAATTTGAACAAAGCTACTCCAAAAGACAACTTTCCCTTGCCCAATATCCATATTCTAGTTGATAATTGTGCCAAACACAAAATTCAATCTTTTGTGGACTACTATGTTGGGTATCAGCAAATTCTGATTAATGAAGATGACATTGGGAAAACTGCTTACACAACTCCATGGGGGACCTATCGCTACAGGGTCATGTCATTTGATCATTGAAATGTTGGGGCAATTTATATGAGGGCTATTACCACCATGTTTCATTACATGATGTACAAAAAAGTTGAATTATACGTCGATGACGTAATCACCAAGTCTAAAATACAAGATTACCATGTGCACGACCTGAGAAATTTCTTTGAAAAAGTGCGAAGATATGATGTCAAGCTTAATCCAGCAAAATGTGCATTTAGAGTTCCATCTAGAAAGCTTTTGGGTTTCATAGTTAGCAGAAGGGGAATCATATTGGACTCTTCCAAAATAAAAGCCATTCGAGAACTGTCACCCTCAAAAAATAAGACTTACGTCATGATTCTACTTGGGAGGTTGAACTACATCAACACGTTTATTGCTCAACTGACAACCACTTGTGAGCCCATTTTCAGACCTTTAAAAAGGATGCCAGTGTATGATGGATGGAGGATTGTCAACAAGCCTTTGACAAAATCAAAGAGTATGTCCAATTCTCCCGTATCGGTCCTACCTGAACATGATAGGACTCTCTTTCTATACCTTTTAGAGACAAATAATTCCTTTGGGTCTGTTCTTGGTTAGTATGATTCCAAAGGCAGGAAGGAGTAAGCTATCTACCACATGAGCAAGAAATTCAGCAGCTATGAGGTCAAGTACACACTCTTGGAAAGGACATGTTGCGCCCTAAATTGGGTACCTAAGAAGTTAAGGCATTATCTTTTGTCCTACATAACTTATCTCATATCTAGGCTGAACCCTTTGAAGTACATCTTTCAGAAGCCAATGCCAATTGGTAGACTCAAGAAATAGCAAGTTGTGCTCAAATAATTTGACATAATATATATCACTTGAACTGCAATGAAAGCTTAAGCTTTGGCAGATTACTTGGCAGAGAATCCAGTAAATGGCGACTACAAACTATTGGCTGCATATTTTCCAGATGAAAAGAATAATTCAATTGAAGAAGTAGATCTAGACGAAAATCAGACCTGGAAATTATACTTCGATGGAGCAATCAACGCAAAAGGCACATGGATTGGGGAAATTCTCATAACGACCATATGTTAGCATTACCCTGCAACAACTCAACTTTATTTATTTTGTACAAATAAAATAACACAACAGATTATGAAGTTTGCCTCATGGGTCAAAATATGGAGATAGATTTGGATTTGCAAGAATCAATTGTGTTGGGAGATTCTGATTTGCTTATGCGACAAGCTCAAGTTGAATGGAAAACTCGAGACCTCAAGCTTCTTCCTTACAGAAAATGTTTGGAGAATCTTAGAAAAAGGATTAGGTCCATTGGGTTTAGATATATCCCCAAGTTTTGTAATGATTTTGCAGATGCCTTGGCTATTGTATCCTGGCAACACTTACATCACTCTTTTGGAAATTCAAGTTCGGGACCAACACAACTATTGCAACACAGTTGAAGTAGAACTAGATGGTGAGCCATGGTACCTAGAAATCAAGTAATTTTTGCAGATATGGAAATGTCCAGAACATTCTAATGGAAACCAAAAAAGATTAGGCATCTAGCTAGTGGCCTTTTTTTTAAGCAGGGAAATTTTATATAAATGAAACCCGGATTTAAACTTGCTAAGATGTGTGGATGCTGAAGAAGCTGAGAAGATCATGAATAACGTACATTCTGGGGTATTTGGACCACACATGAATTGATATGTCCTTGCAAAAAAGATACTTCGAGAAGGGTATTACTGGCTGACCATGGAATGAGATTGCTTTCGCTTTGTGAAAAAAAATTCATCAGTGCAAAATTCATGGTGACTTGATTAATTCACCTCCTTCAGAGTTACACCATATGACCTCTCCTTGGCCCTTTACTGCATGGGGAATGGATGTCATCGGACAGATTCAGCCAAGGGTTCCAATAAACATCAATTCATTTTGGTTGCAATTTATTACTTTACCAAATGGGTGTAGGAAATCACTTTCAAAGCAGTCACTAAGAAGGAAGTTGCATATTTTGTCCATTCTAACATCATTTATCATTTTGGTATCCCAAGAACTATCATCACAAAGAACACTGCAAACATTAATATGTCATGACCCGAGCCTACACCCTGGACGTGGCCGGCACTCAAGAACCATTGCTGGTCCCTAAGCGAACCCTCATTCTGGTTGACTACAAGCGGAAGACTAACTTGAGCATACATAAGCATCAAATTAAAAGAAACATTTGAAACAGTTTACTGAATCTCAAAACTTTGCTGAATATACTGAGTATGAAACATAAGTTTTAAATAAAATATCTCAAACTGAAGGACTCTCCGAATCTGTCTATTTATGAAACCTTTAATGTATAAAGATGAGTGTTGGGAAAAGACCCACGACTCCTCAAAAGAACTACTAATAACTTATAAAACTGGAGTACTCCGTAAGCAAGGAGGTCTCACTCAAAAGAAGACGAGTGGTTGAAGTGATTTCAGCAGGCTCTTGTTGAGGATCCTAAGAACCTGTATCTGCATCATTAAAAGGTGCACGTCTAATGACATCAGTACATTGAATGTACAAGTATATAATATAGCTGAATAACAAATAACTGAAAGAAAGGACTGCAATAGATAACAATTAACTTAAGTTGAATGTAAAGAAATAAAGGAGTAAAATCATTTAAAGCTTTACAAAATACTCTCTCATCTCTGAACTCAACATAATAAGTGATTTATAACAATACACTTTAACTCTATTGAGAGATTCTCTAACCGACAAACATCACTATAAGCTACGAGATGATACATCGTCTCGCCCACGCTACCAGAACTGCCCTATACCTTGCCGGGGTATAGAACACCTCAACTAAGTGGATCCACTAAGCTCTAACTGAAGTCACTTAGGAGTCATCTAAAAAGTATGATCCCGTACCCATGTTGGCATACATGGTTTATGAGGAATATGAGTTGTCTGAACCCATCCTCGTAGCGGTTCTCAATTATACTCCCAATAATATATACTCATGTTCATACGTTTAAAAACATAAATCTTCCTCTAGTTTGACATAATTGCTCAAACTACCCTCTTAAAAGAGGTAACTACTCTTGAAATAACTTTTGAACTCATAACTCATTTAGAAATCTCAGTTTCTCTTTTATCAATGTAAAAATTGATACCTCTGGGAATACATAGTCCCATTCTACTCATACTTGAAAACTCTTTCTCAAAACATTTCAAAATCATATTATAATATGATTATTGATGACTCGGGAAGTCATACTACATAAGCATTGATGGTATATCTAGATACCATACTGCTTAAACATTGATGGGATACTCGATTGTCATACTAATCATGTTTTAGAATTTCTTTTACAAAACTCATCTTTACTTACTCAAAACTCAGTTTAAA
The DNA here is from genome assembly GCA_036553675.1 of Solanum okadae. Lineage (NCBI taxonomy): Eukaryota > Viridiplantae > Streptophyta > Magnoliopsida > Solanales > Solanaceae > Solanum > Solanum okadae. The sequence goes on along the minus strand of CM071682.1, from coordinate 24,588,425 downwards.
ACTCAAGTTTTAGCTTTAAAAAGCTTCTCAAAATTTATAACTCAATTCATAGGGTTCATGCGGAATTATGGACATGAACGACTCAAATCAGGGATCTTAATAGCAATATGGAAACTCAGAACTTAGAACTCAAGAACTCAAGAACTCAAGGACACTACTCATCTCAAGTATACTCAATTCATAAGGTTCATGTTGAAATATAGAAATGAATGAATCAACTCAAAATTTTTAATGCATGGCATATAGTAATTTAATAATTAGGAATAGAATGTCAAAAAGAATCAAGAACTCAAAATCAACTTATCTCAAGAATACTCAAATCTAGGGATAAAATCCTAGATTTCTCTTTTACTGATTTGAAAGTAGATGTAGGGCGTGAGGACGAACTAGTCCAACATTATGATAGCCTTACATACTGGAAGAACAAGGTTCTTGAATAATCTTGAAGAATCTTAAAGAAGAACTTGATTAGAAGCCTTGAAACCCTAACTTGAAGGAGAACAATCAAGAAAATCTTTCTCGAGATTCTTGAATTAGTTTCTTGAAATCTCTATGGCCAAGAATTATGATTTTCATTAGTGATTCATAATTGTATGGAGGAATTTGAGTTGTAAAGAATGGAATTCTTGGAGAAAGACGTATCTTGAAGAATAATCTTGAAAAAGATTGAACGAATCTTGAATGGAGTCTTCTACTTTGATTTTCCCTTAGGATTTTGCCTTAGGATTTGAGAGAGAAGAGTATGATGGATTAAAAGATAAAAATCTAATTGTTTTGAGCCTTATATTAGTCAAGAAATTCGTTTATGATTTTCTTGGAGGTAAAAAGACAAAGTGACCATTTTTAATGTTTTCCGTCGGCTAATTCGTCAATGCACTGTATCGGTTACTAAAATGGTCATAACCTTTTACTCAGAAATTGGATTGATGCGAATTAGTGGCGTTGAAAAGTAGATTCAAATACCTTTAATTTGATAGGTTTAGGGCCACGTAACTCTTTATATTCTAAGAGATATTGTTGTTTGAAGTTCACCCAAGTAGAATCTTACATCAAAACTTAATCAATAAGAAAACTTTCAACTCTACTTTGTTCTAGGGGATTCTAGTGATCTTAATTCATATCCAAATCATTCCCACACTAAAGAATTTACCTTTACATAAATGGGTAATTTATGAATCACTCAATATGACCCTACAAGTAAATGAAGAATGATATGAGTCTTAACTTAAAATTTTTTGGGGTGTTACAATATCTCCCCCTTGTGATCATTTGTTCTCGAATGATGGTTGTCTGTGAATGAAAAGGGGTTACTCTTTCTTTATTCAAGTCTAACTCAGAATCACAACATACTTAACATAGGGTGACTATTTTGATCTAACTAGGAAGTGACATCTACAAAATCATCCTCCTCCTCATTGTCGTCATCGGTGTCCTCGGGAGCCAAAGTAGTAGGTCGACGAGCGAGGTTTAACACTTGTTCTTTGATTTGCTGAACGGTCGTACTCATGCTTTGTTGTTCAGTTACTCTTCTCCGCTCCGACTCTGCCAGTGCCGATGTAAGCTGTTCTATTTGAGCCAACATAGCAGCAATCTGAACACCGTCATGTACCTCGGCTTAACGTGACGATCCAATACCTTCTAAGCCTGACTGGAGTCTTCTTACATCGTTTCGAGAGCCTCGACCATAGACTCTACCCTTATGTGCCCCCTACCACTTTCTCTGTCCAAATTTGGGTGGACAATTCAGGTGTCATTTGGACCGAACTATCCAGATTCTCACCAATGTACTGATGAAATTCATTCTGCATATTAAATATAAAAATTGACATCAATATATATACATATCATAAATATATTCACAATTAATATATATTATTCATATTAAATAACTTACAAAAGTTCGTTCGGCCCTTTTCTCGACCCACACATCTGGATCCTACTCATTTTCTTTCTTCTTCACATGAGTCTTCTTGAAAACCTCCTGTTCAATAGGAGTGCGCCTCAATTCTTTTTCCTATAAATAAATAAAAAAAATTATAACGATATATATGCATCAACTAATTATTTATTTAAAAGTTTGAATTAGAACTTACCATCTCTCTTGTAATTGTTCCAACTGTCTTTGCACGTCCGGTGTGCAACGAGCCACCCTTAAGACTGCCTCTAGCCTTTTTGGCTTGTTCGGAAATTGCCTTAAACTTTTATGTGTTCCAATATGCACGCAAATCATCAAAAACATGAGGCAAAATCCAACCGAACGTTGATCAGTATCCTGAACATTCTTTAGCCAGCTAGACAGTCTCGCGGATGCCCTCCTCTCAAATGTGGTCGCAATGACCAAATTGTACCTCTATTCCCAAGTACACATAGTCTGAAAAAAAATTGAATAGCGTTAATTAGATCGATAGTAAAAAAAGTAAAGTATACTAAAATTATTAAACTTAACTGAAAAATATATACCTTAAATTCATTAAATATCGCCTGGTGTATACTGTTTGGAATCTTTCTCCTAGAGTGATAAGTCTGTGTGTAAAGTCTTCTAAAACAGTCTTTTAAAGCCCAGGCAGCATCCTTTGCAGGATGTCACTTGCAAAACACATAATAAATATGTTAGTTCATGAATAATATATTAAATTATAAGAAATAAATAAAATAAACTAACAAATAGATAACAAAACAAACTTACGATGATCCATCTGGCTCAATCATGACTCTACCAAGTTTGTCCTTCTAGCCAGGAGCTAGAGCAGGCATCGCAACATCTCATGTAGCACTAGGTGCATTTGTAGATGAAGGTGATACACTAGGATGCACAAAACACTGAGTCAATGGAGGCGTACCGGCAATAGCATCCGGCTGCTCCCTGCTAAAATCTCCAATCCTCATGGCAGATAACTGAAAAGATATACCTGTGGGAGATGGAGTACCATCTGATATTCTTCCTGCCGATAAGGGTCGTGGTCAACGAATAGCCTATAAAGGTAGGTCCTCATAGTGCCGTGGAGGCAATGCCTTTGAAATTGTCAATTTCAATTCTTTCCACATGCTTACTTTTTATAACAACCCACCAATCAGCTTTGTCTCTATGCAATAGATATAGAGCGAAATACACTTGTTTAGCATTTTATGCAATAATAAAAGAATCGTAACTTCTGTATTTCCTGGTATGCTTAACTTCAATTATATTATGTTGATGGTCCACCTTTGTGCCTCTATGTGATGGGTCAAACCACTCACACCGAAACAATAAAATCTTCTTCTTAGGCCAACCATAATACCTCACTTCAATAATCTCTTGAATGACACCATAATATTCAATAGTTTGGCCAGTACCATCAACATCACCTTGAATGTAGACACCGCTATTATTTGTTTTCTTGTTCCTAGAAACTTCTTCAGTTTGAAATTTAAAATCATTGACACAATACTTATTTATTGTCAGTACTTGAGATTCAGGTCCAAGTGCTACTTCTTTCACTAATTGCAAATGTTGGACATTTGAGTATTCATCGTAAACCTATGTGATTGTTATTTCAAGTAATATAATTTAGTATAACATGAATATATTATTAAATACTTAGTGATTGCACACTTACATAGTTTGTTAGCTATTTGGAAAATTCTGTATAGATGGCTTCATTACCCCATGTGTTTACGATCAAGCTGATCATTTTACATTCAAGTATTTCATTAGTTAATGAACAATTATTAGTATGTAATTTGATAACATATTTTTAACACTTACTTGAGATATGGTTGAATCTCTAGACAATTAAGCAAAATATGTGTCACATCTGATTGCATTTTCATATCAGTGAAGCCTCGCTTTTCATGCTTTTAGATCCTCGACCATTTTGATTAAAAATTGATATCGGTGGAAATAAAGGATCAATATCGCCTTCATCATTGCGATTGGCCTGTTTCTCCTACATGACACATCATCACCAAAGTAATAAGAATAAAAATCACTAGTTTCTCTCCCAAAATGACCTTGAACAACTGATCCTTCGATCTTTCCCCTTTGCTTAATTATTTGCTTGGAACTGCCATTTTTTCTGCATGTATATATATATATATATAACTTAATTAGTGAATATTTGAAACTGATACCTCTCAAATGGATACATCCATCTTGTTTGAACCAGACCTCTGAGGCGGGCATGTTGTACAAGGTGAATTGGAAGATGCTCCATCACATCAAAGAAACCACATGGAAATATCTTCTCCAACTTAGTAGTAATAACAAGAATATTTTCATTCATCCTGTCTAAACTACTTTCCAACAACTTTCCAGAACACAAATCTTTAATAAAAAGACTTATCTCTGTGATTGGTTTCCATATCCTTTCGGGTAGATGGCTAAAAGCGATAGGAATTAAAGTTTCCATGAACACATGACAATCATGACTTTTCATACCTATCAATTTTCCTTCATTCATATCTGCCCGCTTTTCTAAATTCGAAGCATAGCCCTCCGACATCCTCAAATTTTTAACCCACTCACAAATTTCACGTTTCTCATCCAATGTGAATGAAAAGTTGACTTTGGGCTTAACTATTTTACCATTTTGTAATTCCTGCAGCCATAACTCTTTTCTTCTACAATATTCTTTTATGTCCATTCTAGCTTTTGGATTGTCTTTTGTCTTACCCTTAACATCCATCACTGTGTTAAACAATTTGTCAAAATAATTTTTATCAATGTGCATCAGATCAAGATTATGTCGTATCAGATTGTCCTTCCAATACGACTGTCATGACCCAAAACGAGTCGTGAGTGGCACCCACACTTAACCTCCTAAGTGGGTGAACCAAGGAATCTAAACCCCAACATATATCAATAATTCAACTACAAATAACAATAAGATGCGGAAGCTCAAAACTTGTTAAAGTAACCAATCAAATCAACCTCTAAAGTCTATTACACATTATCCCCAAAACCTGAAAGTCATCACACCAAGGACATATGTTCTTAAAATACCAAGTCTAAAAGTATTAGAGACACCAAAATAAGTAAATAAGATGGTCCATGTCCGAAATTTAAGGACATCATGCCATGATTGAGAGAATCCAGCACGAGCTAGAAGGAACAACTCACTCTGAAATTCGATGTGCTGGAGATTGGCTAGAGCTGAGGGCGAGTCGAAGTTGATCGTACACTTGTTGCACTCCACAAAAGAAAAATGAAGAAAACACAAGTAGGGGTCAGTACAAGAAACACGTACTGAGTAGGTATCATCGGCCAACCCAAAATAGAAACTAATATACAATGAATAATAGTATAAAATCAACTATGACACTTAGCAAATGGCAAGCAACAAACAACATGAACCAGTGACAACAATACTAAAGTAAGTACGCAATCAATCACAATATCAAGCACACATATAGGGACTCATGCCTCCACACCACGCTCATTTGGGAAATGGGTTCTTTGAGATTGAGTACATTAAGTTAATTCAATATCTTTTTCCTTTAATGTTGCCGTGTCGAAACGTGACACTCCGATTCAATTATACCGTGTCGAAATGTGACACTCTGATCCAATAATACCGTGTCAGAATGTGACACTCCATCCAATTATACCATGTCGGAACGTGACACTCCGATCTAATTATATCATTAATTTATTTCATCAAGCGATAGAGAGGGTTCAAGATTATAAATTCCACGGTCTCAGGATTTCAGACCAATCACAAACCACACAACCAAGCTACACAATCACACAATCAACTACATAGAGAACTTCACAATATCATTCAATGCATATCAATCACTATTAAGAGTCTATCTATTAAATAGAATAAACCATAACCTACCTCCACCGAAGAACCGGAGTCAAGCAAACTACTTCTCCAATGCTTTTCCTTTTCTCAATGCCTCCGGACCTTTCCAATCTATCAAGTATATATGCAAACTTGTAAGTTAACGAGTCTATAAACACTCAATTTATTCTATGTTTAGCCTAGACCCAAAAACTCACCTAATTATAAAATCAATTTCCTAAAGTTCAAACCTAAGGATAGGTCTTAATTCCCCCAATTAACATAACTTTAATGAAATTTAAATAAATCGTTACACCTAATATTTAATTATCTATCTCAATATACTAAACTCAATTTATAAGATGATGATATGCAGTAAAATTCAAGATTAAGCCACTGGTTTCGAACACCAGTGGCAACAACTCTAACATAATTCATTACATACTACAAACCCAACTTATCACATCGTTAGCCGATGATTGACTAATCATTAGTCCAATTGAAACTGAGGCCTTGCCAAGAATATCCAGAAGCTTAACTACATAATAATAATATTAATAATAATAATAATAATCCTCACGCTACCACCGCTGCAACCTAACATTCCAACCTTAATTATTTCCAACTAAACTTGACCCATCATCACGTTACTTTGCTGATCATTCACCATCACATGGATATATATATATATACAGAAGCAACCATGACAATGCAAAATTTTGTTCTTAATTGAAATATAAGTAGGGCCCGTAGTCAACCAATAATTGTACAAGAGGCCAATCTTATTATGATTTTCAAGATAATTTTCCTAACTTCTTAAAATAATCTCACTGGAAATTAACAGATTAATGGGAGCCAATCTTGTCTCCAAACCAACGCCATTAGCTACCCTCAATATCAACCCAACTTTAATTATATAATAATAATAATAATCATGATTCTTGCACTACCGATTTCCAACCCAACATATGCAATAGTAGTAATTCTCACCCTACTATTAATTAAGGGCATGGAAATTACCTGGATGTCGTTCTTCCCAGGTATGCGCCGCAGGTATTATTTCCTTGCCTAATTTTCTTTCTTTTCTACAAATCTGTTATCACCCTAATTGTATACCTTTAAATTATAAAGTCGTAAAAGTGACCCACTATTAATTTTAATATTATTTTCTTATCACCCTAATTGTATACCTTTAAATTATAAAGTCGTAAAAGTGACCCACTATTAATTTTAATATTATTTTCTTCAACCACCGACTAAATAAATTATTAAAACTACCCCACTAATTTCGTAATTATAATTACGAATAGTACAAAATACCCATTTAGAAACTATCGGAAAGTATTTTATGAAACGAAAGGCTCTAGTACTCAAAACGACCAAAAGGGTCATTACAACGGCAACTCCCAAAATATGCTTTGTTTGGTCCAATTATGTTCAACACCATATACATGAAGTCTAGAAGGTGAAGCTTCTGTAAATTTAAGTAATTGAGAAACTCTCTCCCAAATTTGATGCCCTGTGACTAATGGAGGTGGGGGGTCACTTTCAACCATATATTTTCTAAATACATTTTTCATCTTTCTAAACTCATGGTCCATTGGCAAGAACTGACGATGACAATCAAACCATGTATTTTTTCTGTCATGCTTTAAAGTGAATGCCTTACTATTTTCTATGCAATACTGACATGCTAGCTTTCCAGCTATCATCCAACCAGACAACATCTCGTATGCAGGAAAATCATTAATAGTCCACATTAAAGAAGCACACATAATGAAATTTTTCTTAGTTGAAATATCATAAGTCAAAACGCCTTCAAACGACAATTGTTTGAGCTCATCTATCAATGGTTGTTGATAGACATCAATCAAACTTTTTGGATTACGGGGACCTGGAATAACACAACTTAGAAAGATATAGGGACTGGTCATGCACATTTCAGGAGGAAGATTATACGGAGTACGAAATACCAGCCATCATGAATAAGGCGAAGCAACATTAGAGAATGGTGTGAAGCCATCTGCATACAACCCCAATCTAACATTTCTTGGTTCACTAGCAAAATCAGTATATACATTATCAAAATGCTTCCATGCTTCACCATCAGATGGATGAGACAAGACACCCGACGACCTTCTATATTCACGATGACATCTCATATGTAGGGCAGACCTCATCGATGCATACAACCTCTTTAACCTAGGAATGAGAGGTAATAATGCATCGCCTTAACTGGGACCATCTTTCCAGCCGTAGTCCTCTTATAACGATCATGTCCACAAAACTTACAATTTTCTAATTCACTATCAGTTTTGTAAAACAACATGTAGCCATTAACACAACAATGAATTCTATTATATGTCAATCCTAACTTGGAAACCAAACGCTTTGCCTGATAGAAGTTCTTAGGTATGTTAAACTCCGGATTAACTAGTTCACCCAAAAGATCAACCATTGAGTCCATAGCCGCATTAGGAACATTCCAATCTGATTTAATATTCATTAATCTAACCGCAACTGACAAGGCAGAATGTGGACTCCCTTCACATAGTGGACGACTAGACTCTTCTAATTGATCATAGAAGCGTCTTGCTTCTTCATTAGGAGTTTCATCAAAATATTGTTCGGGTTCCATCCCACCTTGAACCCCGAAAGCATCATTTATCATTTAGTGAACCCTATCATGTTCAACCCTAATTTAGCCATGTGGTGCAAGCATATTATATCATCCATAGACATCGAATTATAAAATATACCATTCAATCTATCTCTTTCTCCGTGATCAACCCATACAAAATATCTAGGCTTAAATCCATTATGGTGCAAATGAACCATGACTGTATTTGGGGTAAAAAAATTTAAGCACTTACATGCACTACAAGGACACCTAACCAATCCATTATTCTTGAAAATGTCAAGTGTCATTGTATGTTCAATAAAATCTCTAACACCGTCAATAAAGTCAAGTTTCAAACCAACACCAGTTTCATAATGCATATTATACATCCACAAACGATGATCCATCTACAAAAATATAGATATTCAATTATATTATAAATTAAATTTAATAATAATTTTACTACATTAATTAATTGTTAATATATATTTATAATAATTACTTAATAATTATATTTATTATTACTTATATACCTAATTAATTAGTTCATAAATACTACATTTCAAAATCTACAAAGTTCAAGCTTAATTAATTCATAAATTTTAATTAAGTTTAAGATTTCAAATAATTAAATATATTTGTAATTAAGTTCAACTTATTATAAATTAAGTTGAAAGATATAATTAAGTTCAAATATATTAAGGTCAATAAGATTTTAATAAGTACTTCAAAGTTCAATTATTAAGTTCTAATTAATTGAGGTCATCAATAATTAGTTATTAAGTTCTAAGTTCAATGTTCAAGTTCTAAATTCAAGTTCATATCAAAGTTCTAATATTAGTTATACATAATCTTCGAATCCAAAAATTAGCTAGTTATTATATTCAAGTTCAAGTTCAATAACTAAATTCAAGTTCATATCTAATTTCTAAACTTAGTTATATAAAAACTTCCAATCCAAAAATTAGTTATATTCAAATTCTAAGTTCAAGTTCAATTTCTAAATTCAAGTTCATATAATCTCTAAAATTAGTTATACATAAAATTTTAAGCCAATAATAATTAGTTATATTCAAGTTCTAATTAAGTTCAACAACTTCAAGTCTAATTAAATTCAAGTTCATATCCAATTTCTAAAATTAGTTATACATAAAATTCTAACTCAAGAATTAATTAGTTATATTCAAATCTCAAGTTCAAGTTCTAAATCTAACTTCAATTCATCCTAACTTATAACAATCAATCAATCCTAACTAAAATAAAAAAACCCTAAATCATTCACTAACTAACTAACAATCAATCAAACTAACAATCAATAAAAAAATAATTATTGAATACTAATTAAAAAAATCAAAAACCCTAAATCATTCACTTACTAACTAACAATCAATCAAACTAACAATCAATAAAAAACAAATTCAATACACTAATTAACAAATTCAATACTCAAATTGAAAGAAATTAAAAATAATTTCATGAAACCCTAACCTTGAATTAAAGGAGAAGGAGATAATGAAGAGACAGTGGGGTCAGGGTCGGGTCTGGCAGCGTTGGCGTGGGGCTGCGGCGTAGTGGGCAGCGGCGACGGGCAACATCGGTGTCGGCCTCTTCGTCAGCGTCGGTGTCTAGAGAGAGGAAGAGAGAAGGAAGAGAAGAGAGATGAAAAAATGGAGAATTTCGCGTCTGTGCTATCAGATATTTTAAAAAAAGCGACGGACAACGTCTCTTTGTACATCGCTTTTTAAAAAATATTTGACCAAAAAGCGACGGACTAAGAGTCACTGTCCATCCCTTTTGTTAATGATTTGACTAGTATTTTGACCAAAAAGCGACGGACTAAGAGATGTTGTCTGTGGCTTCTTTAAAAAATAATTAATCAATTAAAATTAATAAAAAGCGATGGACCGCGTGGTTATTTTTTAATTTATAAATAATTATTTTTAATAAAAAGTGACAGATTACGTCTCTAACTATTTTTAATAATTAATTATTAAATATATATCTAGTTGGCGCAAAAATTAGCGAAATAAAGCGACGGAGTAAGTGATGTTGTCCATCGCTTTTTGTAAAATAATTTTAAAAAAATTATTTTTATTCAAAAGCGACGGACAATGGCAATTGGCGTCGCTTTTCGGAGCGACGTCGTCCATCGCTTTTCCTTTCGTCATCTTTTAACAGTTTTTTATAAGTTATATGATCATCAAATATCATGAAAGTAAGGAAAATAAAGGCAATTAAAATTTTCTAGTAAAGAATATGAATAAATGAAGGAGTTGTAATTGACATATTTATTTTTGTACAATAATAACAAATATATAAACAAAAAAATTTATCAAGAAAATGAGAAAAAAGATAATATGATTCTTGGGAAAAAAAAGTGTCATATCACTTTTCTTCTAGATAATTTATATAGTGATAAAGAAAGTAGATTGAGAGAAACAAACAATTTTACTAAATTATTTGTATCCTAACCAAATACTTTACATTTTGGGTTCGGACCCAACAAATCATAATAGTGAGCTCTAAATATCTCAAAACTAGAAAACTTCTAAGAATAATAATAATCCAAATTAAAATATGAAGAATGCAAACTTACATATTAATAATCAATTTTCTATGAAATATACTGTATCTTTAAATTATAAATCAACTTTACATTCTCATGTTCTATCATTATAATTAATAAAAATTGATCCACATAACTACAAAACTATGTACATACTTTCTTGAGTAGCATACATGTATATATTAACTCCATTTTCTACTGTTATTTTCAAAAATATCTTGACTTGAAAACTATAACGACCGGGTTCCGTCGTTATAGAAAAGCTAACGGGGAAAATTTTTGGGTCGAAAAACTTTTTCGTAGTAACTTTGGATTTTCCAACCTAGTCCAGATTTGGAAGAAATCGGAGTCAGTGAGGTGTGGGGAAATCTGGTAGCAATTGGGTGATTTAAATGTTATTTTGATTACATTAGTTGATAGCCAACGCGTTAAGGAATCCGTACGACTTTACTGAATTGAATTTGGATGAGTAGAACTCTCGAAACTAACTTTGGCGTGAATGAATACTTCTGAGTGTCATTGGTTAGGGTGTGTTGTGAAATGAGAATTTTGGAATTCTTTAAATAGCTCTCTGTCTTGTGCAAGCCGCTTTGGAGGGGCTGCTGTAGCTGGCTGGGTGCCGCTGTGGCGGGCCAGACGCGACTTAAAGACGTAATAAACCCCAAAATGATTTTATTCTTCACTTTTTGACTTTGAGAGCTAGGAGACGACCTCATACGACTTCTTGACAATTTTTCACCATTCTTGAGGCTAAAGGTAAGATTTTACTTTCCCAAATATGTTTTTCGATCTGTAGAACGTAATTGAATGAGTGAATATCAATGGGGGAGGGTTTTAATCTTGAATCTATGGTGGGAACAACCCTAAATTGGATAATTGAGATCATGGGTTGATCTACGGTTTGTTAGAATTGTTAGTAATCCGGGTAATTAATGATTGTTTATTGATTCCCGTATTATATTGATCAGTTGTAGACCAAGAACAAGCGGAACGAATCTAGAAAGGGAAGGATCAAGTTTCTTGGGATTTCAAGTTCGTTTCGAGGTAGGTGATAGTTGTGATTCTATGATTGTGTGATGTATGTTAGTTATTTCCTCACTATGGTACGTGTATGTATGCGAATGTTGCATTACTAATCACACTTGTTGTAAATGAGATAGATGAATAACTATATGCCATGAATCACTTCTTGATTGTATGATTATTAAAATGTACTTGTGATTGTGATTGTAGTGTGTTGATGGGATCAAATACCACGTTCCGGTATACTAATTGGGATCGGTTTCCACGTTCCAGCATAAATATGGGATCGATTGCCACGTTCCGGCATAACTATTGGATCGGGTACCATGTTCTGGTATGCTAACAATTTGGGTTTGGGTTCCATGAGAGGACCAATGACTTGTGGTAAATGTATATTGTTGAGCATGTTGATAATATTGTATATGTTCGATATATACATATGATTATAATAGTGTATTGACTTGCTTATGTTACACTTAGTGGGATAGTCACGTGTTCCTACCAGTACAATGTCGTTGTGTACTGATACTGCACTTGCTCTTATTTTGTTGAGTACAGAGCATCTTCAAGAGGCTATCAACAGACCTCGTCTAGAAGATCAGTGATCTTGTTCGAACTTAAGGGTGATCCAATTCTTCTGGGCTGCCATGAGTTCTCCTTTCGTCTATGTCTACATTTCAGACTTAGACTTTTCTAGTTAGTTATAGTTCATTAGTTTGGGGTTGTAACCCTTCTTGATTAGAATTATGGATCTTGTTAAATGTTTTGGTACATTGACTTTCAGGTTCTAGGTATTTAATTCTACATTTGTTTAGTTAATTAGCTTGCTTCCGCAACTTAATTGCCTTAGTTTTGGTTTAGTTTCTTAGTTTGGGTTGTAGTAGTGGTTCTCCCACCGAAGGGTTAGTGTGGGTATCAATCACAACGGTCTAGGTCGTGACAAAGTTGGTATCAGAGCCTAGGTTCGTTGATCTCGATGTACCAAAATGAGTCTAGTAGAGTCTCGCGGAATGGTACGGGGACGCCTTTACTTTTCTTTAAGAGGCTATAGGACTTTAGGAAATCTCTTTGTTTTCTCTAGTCTCCTTTCGTGCTATAACTTGATTCCCATTGGTATCTGTCGATTCAAATTGGTATCTAACCTCCTTCACTCTTCTGTCCGCAAATGTTTAATACTAGATTCAACGGCGTCAGGCCCATAGCTCCCGTCAATGCTCCGGTTGAGGAATTTGCAATGAGAGGTCACGGTTGAGGCAGGGGTAGAGGAAGAGCTAGGGGTAGAGGTCATGGAAGAGTAACTCTTCTTGGGGATGGAGCTCCTATTAAGAATGCTCCTATGAATGAGAACCCTCTTGTGCATCATGAAGAGATAGAGGAGAATGTGGATGTCGAGGATGGTGAGGAGATTGGACAAGAGGAAGAGGTGCAGGTTGGGACTATAGGTATTCCTCCTTTGGAACCAGTGTTAGCTCAACAGATCATGTCGTTCTTAAAGGGATTGACTGGTTCGGGAGCACTTCCTTCTGTTCATGCCAATCAGGCTCCCGCTAATCCCTCTGTTGCTAACACTGCCCCCAAGATGGGTGGAACTGGAGGTAATGATGCTTTCTTCCATCCTTTGTTGGGTTCTGTTATGACTGGTAATGAGCATGAAATGTTGACTAAGTTTTTGAAGCTAAAGCCTTATGTATTTCTTGGTTCTAAGAGTGAGGATACTTATGAGTTCATCTTAGATTGCTATGAGAGGCTTCATAAGTTGGGAATTATCCATTAGCATGGGGTTGAGTTTGTGACTTTTCAGCTTCAAGGTGAGGCTAAGCAGTAGTGGAGAGCTTATATGGAATGCAAATCTTCTACTTTACCTCCACTTACTTCGACCCAATTTCATGCTCTATTTTTAGAGAAATATGTGCCTAGGACTCTGAGGGATCGCAAGAAGGATGAGTTCATGGCTTTGGAGCAAGGTGGTATGACTGTGGTTGCTTATGAGGCCAAGTTTCATGCTTTGTCTAGATATGCTATTCAATTGGTGACTACTGAGGATGAGAGGATCTGTTTATATATTAGGGGATTGAACTCTGAGTTGCAAGTATTATCTGTTCATATGACTTCTACAGGGAGGAGCTTTAATGAGGTAACATACTATGTTAAGAAACTGGAGGGGGTAAGGCAAGAGGGTCAAGCCAAGGCGTTGGCAAAAAGGGCCAAGAACTCGGGTAACTTTCAAGGTTCTTACGCCAGGGGGTCCGGAAGGCCAACGCTTGCAACCAAGCCAATTCAGTCCTCTATGCCCGCCTCTACATATAATTACTCGGGAACTCTATCTCATAATTTTGTTAAGGATAGCACACCTTCAGCGGGCAGCCGGCCATCCTTTGATCGTATATGTTATAATTGTGGAGAACTTGGACATATGGGGAGAGATTGTCCTTACCCACGTGTGTTGGAGTCCTCACTGCAGCCGACTAGAGCAGTGGTACCTATGGGAAATAGTAATAATGGTCGAGGGCGTCCACAAAGTGGGCAAGAAGGTAATCAACAAGGCTCTAGAGGTAGAGTAAATGGTAATGTAGGCAAAGGTAACGTGCAACCAAGTAACGAAGTGGTTTGCCAAGATGATATGGCTCAATGTTATACCTTTCTAGGAAAGAATGAGGTAGAGACGTCTGACGCGGTGATCACAAGTACTATTCTTGTATGTGACTAGATGGCTAATGTGTTTTTTGATCTGGGTTCTACTTATTCTTATGTATCTGTGCGATTTGCCTTAGAGTTTGATATGATTTATGATGTACTTGATGCCCCTATCCATGTTTCTACCCCAGTTGGAGGGTCAGTCATAGTCACCCATGTCTATCGTGCTTGTCCTATTTTGTTTATGGGTTTATAGACTTGGGCTGATTTGGTGATTTTGGATATGATTGACTTTGATATTATCTTAGGCATGACTTGGTTGTCCCCCTATTATGCTGTGTTAAATTGTAATACTAAGTATGTAACTCTAGAAATTTTGGGAAAGGAAAAATTAGAGTGGGAAGGGGTATACAAGCCTAAGCAAGCTAAGATCATATCCTTCATTCAGGCAAGAAAACTGGTAGAACAGGTTTGTTTAGCTTATTTGGCTCATATCCGTGATGTTAAGGTTGAGTCTCCATCTATTGAGTCTATTCATGTGGGGTCTGAATTTAGAGAAGTGTTTCCTACCAATTTGCCTAGTATGCATTCGGATAGAGATATAGATTTTTGTATTGATTTTGAACCTAGTACCCACCCCGTTTCTATCCCTCCATATCGCATGGCTCCGGCAGAATTAAGAGAACTTAAGGCTCAAATCCAAGAGGTTCTTGATAGGAGATTTTTTTGACCTAGTGCTTCCCCATGTGGTGCCCCAGTTTTGTTTGTTAAGAAAAATGATGGTAGTATGAGAATGTGTATAGATTACCGGCAATCGAATAGGGTCACTATTCGAAATAAGTATCCTTTGCCTTGAATAGATGATCATTTTGACCAATTGCAAGGTGCATCAGTCTTCTCTAAAATTGATCAAAGGTCTGGTTACCATCAATTAAAAATTAGGCCTGAGGATGTGCCCAAGACGGCGTTTAGAACCCCCTATAGGCACTACGAGTTCCTAGTTATGTCCTTTGCTTTGACTAATGCGCCTGCAACTTTTATGAGTTTGATGAATAGGGTGTTCAAACCATTTCTTGATTCGTTGTGATAGTCTTCATTGATGTTATTTTGGTCTATTCGAAAAGTGAGGAAGGCCATGCCGACCATATTGTTCTGGGTATTCTTGGGAAACAAATGTTGAATGCGAAATTTTCTAAGTGTGAATTTTGATTGACTTCTGTTGCATTTTTGGGACATGTAGTTTCGAAAGAAGGGGTAATGGTAGATCCTCAAATGATTGAGATGGTTAAAAATTGGGTTCGACCTATCTCTGTGACGGAAGTTACGAATTTTATGGGACTCGCTTGCTACTATCGTCGATTTGTGAAGAACTTTGCTTCTATTACCACTCACTTGACAAATTTGACTAAGAAGGAGATACCATTTGAATGCATTGAAAAATGTGAGGAGAGCCTTCAAAAGCTCACGACTCTTTTGACCACCACACCTATTCTAGCATTACCGGTGGAAGGTAAAGATTTTATAGTTTATTGTGATGCTTCACATTCTGGTTTGGGTGCTATGTTGATGCAGGATAAGAATGTTATAACTTATGCATCGCGTCAATTGAGGTGCATGAGAGGAATTATCCAACGCATGATTTGGAGTTGGCAGCGGTAGTATTTGCTCTTAAGATTTGGCGACATTACCTCTATGGTGTTAAGTGTGAAGTGTTTACTGATCATCATAGTTTGCAGCATGTGTTCACTCAAAAGGATCTGAATTTGAGACAGCGAAGGTGGATGGAGTTACTCAAGGATTATGACGTGACCATTCAATACCATCAGGGTAAGGCTAATGTAGTGGCAGACGCTTTGAGTCGAAAAATGGTGGGTATGGGTAGTTTAGCTTGCTTGAGTGTAACCAAGCGACCTTTGTCTAGGGAAATTCAGACCTTGGAGTCTAAGTTCATGCAGTTGGGCATCTCTGAAAGTGGTGGGGTGTTAGCTAGCATTGAAGTTAAGGCCACGTTCATTAAGGAGATCAAGGCCAAACAATTTGAGGATGAAAATTTGAAAGAGCTCAAGAAGAGGATGGCAATGGGTAAGGCACAAGAGACCACTCTTGATGCGGAAGGTGTAGTCAGTGTTAAAGGGAGGATTTGTGTTCCTAAAGTTGATGACTTGATTAAAAAATTGTTGATAGAATCTCATAGTTTGCGAAATTCAATTCATCCGGGTGTGACCAAGATGTATCGTGATTTGAAGCGAATTTATTGGTGGTCGAGGATGAAGAAAGACATAGCGGAGTTTGTGGCTAAGTGCCAAAATTGCCAACAAGTGAAATATGTACATCAAAGGCCGGCGGGTTTGCTTCAAAGAATAACAATCCCGGAATGGAAGTGAGAAAGGATAGCAATGGATTTCGTGGTTGGTCTTCCCAAGACTTAAGGGAAATTTGATTCTATTTGGGTAGTTGTTGACCGATTAACTAAGTCAACCCATTTTATTCTGGTAAGAATAGATTATAATGCTGAACAATTGGCTAAAGTTTATGTGAAAGAGATAGTGAGGTTGCCTAAGGTGCCCCTTTCTAGCTTCTCAGACTGTGGTACCCAATTCACATCCAAGATTCGGTGGAAGTTACATGATTAATTGGGCACACACTTCACTTTTAGTACAGCCTTCCGTCCACAGACAGACGGGCAGTCAGAGAGGACTATTCAAGTATTAGAAGACATATTGAGGGAATGTGTGATTTATTTTTGAGGGCAATGGGATAAATTCATACCGTTGTGTGAGTTCTCCTAAAAAAATAGTTATCACTCCAGCATAGATATAACACCATTTGAGTCACTCTATGGGAGGGGATGTAGATCACCTATAAGATGGTTCGAGGCTGGAGATGTGAAACCTTTGAGGGTTGATTTAGTGAAGGATGCTCAAGATAAGGTGAAGAGTATTCAAGCTAAGCTTCTAGCAGCCCAGAGTAGACAGAAGAAGTATGCGGGTCATAAGGTAAGAGATATGGAATTTCAAACTGGTGAGAATGTTCTTCTTAAGGTATCACCCATGAAAGGGGTGATGAGATTTGGCAAGAAGGGCAAGCTAAGTCCGCGATATATAGGTCCCTTTGAGGTTCTTGAATGTGTAGGGCCGGTGGCATATAGATTGGCTTTACCTCCAAATATATCCGGGGTTCATCCGGTATTTCATGTGTCCATGTTGAAGAGATATCATGGTGACGGGGATTACATCATTAAGTGAGACTCAATTGTGTTAGACAAAGACCTCCAATACGAGGAGGAACCAATTGCAATTCTTGATCGTGATGTGCGTAAGTCTAAGACCAAGGAGATTAAGTCCATGAAAATTGAATGGAAGCATCGTACAGTTGAGGAAGCTACTTGAGAAACCGAGAGGGACATGCGGCGAGACAAGTATGCCCAATTGTTCGTCAATTCAGGTACTACTTCGTTCTTTCCTTAGCCTATTTTTTCTAAGTTTGTCACTCGGGGACGAGTGATGGGTAAATTGGTATCTATTGTAATGACCGGGTTCCGTCGTTATAGAAAAGCCAATGGGGAAAATTTTTGGGTCGAAAAACTTTTTCGTAGTAACTTTGGATTTCCCAACCTAGTCTTCTAGATTTGGACGAAATCAGAGTCAGTGAGGTGTGGGGAAATCTGGTAGCAATTGGGTGATTTAAATGTGATTTTGATTATATGAGTAGATACCTTGTCACGACCCGATTTATCAAGTCATGATGGCACCTACTATAACCCGCCAGCAGGTAAGCCAACCCGTAACCCGGAACAACAAGTAACGGGTCTGAGGGTAGAAACTAAACAAGAGTAGGCAAATAACAATATAAACAGACGGACGCAAACCAAAAACTTATATACAAATAAAGATCCCTCCCAGAACCTGGAAGTCACTAGTACAGAGCTACTACAAAATGAGTACAAGTCCTAAAACCGGACAACAGAGCCTGGACTGTCTCGAAAGGAAAAAGACAAGTCTATATATACAGATGGAGACTGAAATAGTACAGAACGCCGTGTGCTCACCCCCGTCTCCGGATAAGTCTACTCCAAGCTCGATCAACGCTGGCTACTAGTGCTCGGACCTGCATCACAAAATAGATGCAGAGCGTAGCATGAGTACCAAAACAACAGGTACCCAGTAGGCATCATCGGCCGACTGAGCAAGATAAGCAAAAGTAAACTGAAATGCGAATAAAGGGTCACATCAAGTGCAAAGAGTAGTAAATGGGGGGTATGTACACGAGCGTACAGGCAACAAAGACAAGCAATCTAACTAACTCCGCCGGGCTCCCATAAACCCGACGGGTACGCTCGTGCACAATAAAAGAAACCACCTGCACGGACCCCCATAAGCCCGGCAGATGGACCGGCAGTTGAAGTAAAATAATGGAACTAGAAGGTCTATCACAATATTACCAATTTCCGGACTTTTAACTGAACCATTCCCAATCATATTCCAAGATTTCATTACGTCCCGGACTTTAATCAGAATCTCTCCAACCTCCAAAACCTCAACCTACAGATGAGAGTAATCAAGACTAAACTGAAGCTTTAGTGAGGAATTGGGAATACACCATGCGCAAGCTGGACCACGGACTCGAACCGGGTACTATAGCTAATGATTCAACCTATATGGGCTGGACCACGGACTTGAACCGGGTGCTGTAGCCAAAGGTCGGGCACGGGTGGGCTGGACCACGGACTCGAACCGGGTGCTGTAGCCAAAACCAGATCACAGGTAAGCTGGACCACGGACTCTAACCGGGTACTGTAGCCAAAACCAGATCACAGGTAAGCTGGACCACGGACTCTAACCGGGTACTGAAGCTAAGCCTGGACATATGTAAGCTGGACCACGGACTCTAACCGGGTGCTGTAGCTAAGAATCAATATCCAACCATACGTCGCGGGAAATATCACCAAACCGATTACCATAAATAATCATTTCAGTCCGACCCTTATATACCCCAAATCGCCGAGGAAGTATCCACAAGTGATTAAGCTAGACCACAAACTTTAACCGGGTACTGTAGCCGATAGAAAAGTAGGGCATTATGGATACAAGGTCATAGGCTGAGTTATCGTCTAGCTAAGGCTCAGACTATCAGACTCAAGTCTGCTATATCAGTCTACAAGGAGCTAACCGTCCGAAACGACGTCGGAAAAAGTTCTACTGCCCAACGACATCCGAAACCTCGCAAGTCTATGGCAACACTAGTCTAAGCCTAGACTAAGGCCAAACATACTTCAAATCAATATTATCATATATATCACAAAATATGGATATTCAATAATATCAAGAGACATGCTGTCATAATCCAACACTTTCCCGAAATAAGGTCTAAGGCAGGAATTATAGAAATTTAGCATGCTCGACACCCGAACCCTTCCATACTCAAGCAAATCAATAAACAAATGCCTAAACATGCTCAATCTCACGAGAGAAAACCATAGCCTACCTGAAAGCCGATCACGCGTGCTCCAACTCACGGTACCGGATCTTTTTCCCTCCGAACGGTCTCCAAATGCTTCCCCACTAACAAAAGGTTAATCACCTTGTCATTACGAATATATTGACACTAAAATTATATTTTTCGGAGACGGACCCAAAATCGGGTCTAAAACGGGATTGTGGGGCCCACAATTAGAATCTCAAAATCGAATCCGTGGGAACGTCCCAAATACCTTACTAAACTAATACCCCAAAATTTTAGCACAAACAGATGCCTACAACACCGCAAATCAGCCACAAAAATTAAAAAGTACAGCCCCTTGATCACCAATTTTCGAAAAAACGAGACCCTTTCAACCCAAACAGATTATACCACGACGATCCTTGCGAAAAACTCTACAAGTTAGCCTCAAGAATGACTCAAAACGGACTTACGATGATCAAGATCTCACATTTCAAAATTCAACAACAATTCAATCCGGAAAATCACCCTGGCAGTGGCTAAAATTGATTTCTTACCTCAAACGAAGCCTCCCCTCGCGTTTCCAAGATCACCGCTAGATTACCCTCGAAATTCTCTTGAAGTTTGCCTTTTGAATCACTAAATTTGGATTCAAAATGAAGGAGCAATCTTGAATTGAAGTTGAACAAAAAAATTGGACGAATTTCGTTTTTAAATTCTGGAAATTTCCAGATCTCACTCCTCTGCCACGTGTCGTCACGTGGCTCTGCCACGTCACCGCGCGTCAAAACTCTACAACCCTTCAAACTTAAATTTCGATGTTTCGGACTCGTTCGGAGTCGGAAAAATACAAACCTTATATGGAATCTGATTGGAAACGATATTTCGGACTCAACGGTGAAGGCGGAATTTCCATTTGGAGCTCGCTTCGACGAAAAGTGGGTCCCACACCCAGTATCATTTGAACCAGATTCCACAATTGCTATCTAAAGTCTCGAGAAGTGAACAAAGGGTCGTTCTAGACCAAAATCGATCTTCCGAAGCTAACCTAGCTGCCAGAATTTTCATCTGAGCACGTCTTCCAAGAAGGTTGACCAAAGTCAACTTTTCAAGTCATTACAATATCCACTACTAAACGAACTTTCGTCCGCGAAAGTAAGAGTCAAGAAGTACCTGAATGCTCAAATAAGTCGGGGAACTGTGCCCGCATCTCATGCTCGGTCTCTCAGGTAGCCTCCTCAACTGGACGACTCAATATAAGAGCGGTGGTCAATAACTCCTTGAGCCTCAAAAAGCTCGCCTCACACTCCTCTGACCAAACAAAGGGAACATCCTGGCGAGTCAACCGAGTCAAAGGCGCTGCTATAGTAGAAAATCCCTCAACAAAACGCCTATAGTAGCCTGCCAATCCGACGAAGCTACGAACCTCAGTCACAGAGGTGGGCCTGTGCCAATCACGAATAGCCTCAATCTTCGCCGGATCAACCCTAATACCCTCCTTGGACACCACGTGCCCCAAGAAGGCTACAGACTCAAGCCAAAACTCGCACTTTGAGAACTTGGCATAAAGCCGCTGATCTCTCAAAGTCTGGAGCACTATCCTCAAATGTTGCTCATGCTCACTCCGGCTCTGCGAGTATACCAGTATGTCATCAATGAAGACAATGACAAATAAATCAAGGTATGGCCTGAACACACGTGTCATCAAGTCCATGAAGGCGGCAGGGGCATTAGTCAACCCAAAAGACATCACAAGGAACTCATAGTGGCCATAACGGGTCCTAAATGCAGTCTTAGGGATGTCTGCTGCCCTAATCCTCAGCTGATGGTAGCCGCATCTTAAATCAATCTTAGAAAATACCACGGCACCACCCTGAAGCTGATCAAACAAATCATCAATACGAGGCATGGGGTAACGGTTCTTCACCGTCACCTTGTTCAGCTGCCTGTAGTCATTACACCATCGCATAGTACCGTCCTTCTTCTTCACGAAGAGGACTGGGCCACCCCAAGGCGATACACTAGGCCAAATAAATCCCTTATCTAATAGATCCTGAAGCTGAACACTGAGCTCCTTGAGCTCTGCAGGAGCTATCCGATATGGCGGAATAGAAATAGGGCGAGTACCTGGCTCAAGCTCAATCGGAAAATCAACATAACGCTCTGGGGGTAGGCCAGGTAGATCAGTAGGAAACACATCTATGAAGTCACGAACAACAGGAACTGACTGAACCGGAGGAACCTCCCTACTCACATCACGTACATAGGCCAAATATGATAAGCATCCGCTAGCCACTAGCCTCCTAGCACGAATAAAAGAGATAACCCCAACTGCTGTGCTACCACGAGATCCCTGCCACACCACCGGAGGAATACCGGGAATGGCTAAGGTAACGGTCTTAGAAAAGCAATCTAAAACAGCGCGATAAGGGGATAACCAATCCATGCCCAGAATCACATCGAAATCAACCATGTCAAGCAATATAAGGTCAGCCCGGGTGTCACGCCCCTGGATAGTAACTAAGCAAGATCGAAATACCTGATCCACTACTAAAGACTCACCCACGGGGGTCGACACACGCAACGGCGCTACCAGAGGCTCAGACATCATACTCAATCGAGAGGCATAGTAAACAGAAACATACGAAAAAGTAGAGCCTGGATCAAATAAAGCCAAGGCGGGCTGCTGGCATAATAACACTGTACCTGTGATCACATCGTCCGAGGTCTCAGCATCTGCTCTAGCTGGAGCTGCATAAAAGTGGGCCTGGACTCCCCTACCCTGTGCATCGGCTCTGCCCCCTAATCTGCCTCCTCGGGGACCGACCCGTATACCCTGGTGACCACCCCTACGGTCCTGTCCCTGGCCTCTGCCTCTAGCTGGAGGTGCTGGCGTATGCCTAACTGCCTGTGGAGCAGGTAAGGCTAACCTGCGATGGGGACACTCGCGGGCCCAATGATCTAACTCCCCACACTCATAACACCCCTGGGACTGTCGACTGAGAGCTGGAGGTCGGCTACCCCGGCCAGAAGAACCCATCTGTGAACTATCTCGGCCCCGACTAGGACCGGCACTAAAACCAATATGGCGGTGCTGATCACCCTCCGATGCCCGGAGAGAAGCCTGGAAGGGGCTACTAGACTGACCCGACTGAAACCTCTGCTGAGATCTATCATAAGACTCTCGAGGTCTGAAACGGCGCCTATCACAGCTATCCTCCTGTCTAGCTCTCTTGCCGCTGCCCCCTTGGGCCTCGCGACGGAGCTGCTCGATAGTGCGGGCATGGTCCACTACATCCAGAAATAAGCGGCCCGCTGAGACTAAAGACTGAGTCTCAATCCGCAACTGTAGTCTCAAACCCCGAACAAAACAACGAACCCTCTCCTCCTCAGTAGGTAATATCATGGCGGCATGCCTGGAGAGCTCGTGGAATCGGGTCTCATACTCTGATACTGTCATGGAGCCCTGCTCGAACCGAGCAAACTGATCTCTGAGCTGATCTCTGATGCTCCTTGGAATAAATCAGGCCAAGAAGGCCTCTGAAAACTCAGTCCATGTGACCGGTGGAGACCCAGCTGGCCTGGTCTCTAAGTATGTACGCCACCACTGCCTGGCGGGACCGTCTAACTGGTAAGCGGTGAAGTCTGCTCCTCTCGACTCCACTAAACCCAAAGTCGGTAGCCGCTCGCGGCAAGTAACTAGAAACTCGTGGGCATCCTCCCCCACTGCTCTAGAAAACCTCGGCGGTGATAGTCTAAGGAACCCCCGAGCATCTTCTGCTCCCGTAGTGGCATGACGCCCTCCAAATCGTCAGGCTGAACAACCGGTGCCGCTAGCTGCTGAACAACTGCTACCGCTGGTGTAGGCTGGCCCTGCGGTACTGGAACGGCTGGAGCTGGGGCCTGCTGCATACCCCCAATAGCAGCTAGTATCTGTACGAGCATCGCCTGTATATCTGGAGCTGCCACAGGCTCAGGCGGTGCCTGGGCTGGTCCCGGGCCCATCGGCTGCTGCTGTGCTGGAGCTGCTGGTGGCTCTATCACTAGCTCCGGAGTTTGCTCTCGGTCCTGGGCTGGTGCTGTAGCTCTGGCACGACCTCGAGGTCGGCCTCTACCCCTAGCTGGGGCCCTACCACGCGTGCGAGCCATCCCAATAAAAGAGTGGTACAAGTAAGATTTTCAGAAACCGATAAGACACACAATGCACGACAGTGATACAAAAGCAACACGTTCCTAAAGACATCCTGTAGCCTCCCGAAGATAAGTAACGGACGTCTCCGTACCGATCTGCAGGACTCTACTAGACGTTAGCTCTGTACAAGTGAGACCGACGAACCTGGGGCTCTGATACCAATTTGTCACGACCCGATTTATCAAGTCATGATGGCACCTACTATAACCCGCCAGCAGGTAAGCCAACCCGTAACCCGGAACAACAAGTAACGGGTCTGAGGGTAGAAACTAAACAAGAGTAGGCAAATAACAATATAAACAGACGGACGCAAACCAAAAACTTATATACAAATAAAGATCCCTCCCAGAACCTGGAAGTCACTAGTACAGAGCTACTACAAAATGAGTACAAGTCCTAAAACCGGACAACAGAGCCTGGACTGTCTCGAAAGGAAAAAGACAAGTCTATATATACAGATGGAGACTGAAATAGTACAGAACGCCGTGTGCTCACCCCCGTCTCCAGATAAGTCTACTCCAAGCTCGATCAACGCTGGCTACTAGTGCTCGGACCTGCATCACAAAATAGATGCAGAGCGTAGCATGAGTACCAAAACAACAGGTACCCAGTAGGCATCATCGGCCGACTGAGCAAGATAAGCAAAAGTAAACTGAAATGCGAATAAAGGGTCACATCAAGTGCAAAGAGTAGTAAATGGGGGGTATGTACACGAGCGTACAGGCAACAAAGACAAGCAATCTAACTAACTCCGCCGGGCTCCCATAAACCCGACGGGTACGCTCGTGCACAATAAAAGAAACCACCTGCACGGACCCCCATAAGCCCGGCAGATGGACCGGCAGTTGAAGTAAAATAATGGAACTAGAAGGTCTATCACAATATTACCAATTTCCGGACTTTTAACTGAACCATTCCCAATCATATTCCAAGATTTCATTACGTCCCGGACTTTAATCAGAATCTCTCCAACCTCCAAAACCTCAACCTACAGATGAGAGTAATCAAGACTAAACTGAAGCTTTAGTGAGGAATTGGGAATACACCACGCGCAAGCTGGACCACGGACTCGAACCGGGTACTATAGCTAATGAGTCAACCTATATGGGCTGGACCACGGACTCGAACCGGGTGCTGTAGCCAAAGGTCGGGCACGGGTGGGCTGGACCACGGACTCGAACCGGGTGCTGTAGCCAAAACCAGATCACAGGTAAGCTGGACCACGGACTCTAACCGGGTACTGTAGCCAAAACCAGATCACAGGTAAGCTGGACCACGGACTCTAACCGGGTACTGAAGCTAAGCCTGGACATATGTAAGCTGGACCACGGACTCTAACCGGGTGCTGTAGCTAAGAATCAATATCCAACCATACGTCGCGGGAAATATCACCAAACCGATTACCATAAATAATCATTTCAGTCCGACCCTCATATACCCCAAATCGCCGAGGAAGTATCCACAAGTGATTAAGCTAGACCACAGACTTTAACCGGGTACTGTAGCCGATAGAAAAGTAGGGCATTATGGATACAAGGTCATAGGCTGAGTTATCGTCTAGCTAAGGCTCAGACTATCAGACTCAAGTCTGCTATATCAGTCTACAAGGAGCTAACCGTCCGAAACGACGTCGGAAAAAGTTCTACTGCCCAACGACATCCGAAACCTCGCAAGTCTATGGCAACACTAGTCTAAGCCTAGACTAAGGCCAAACATACTTCAAATCAATATTATCATATATATCACAAAATATGGATATTCAATAATATCAAGAGACATGCTGTCATAATCCAACACTTTCCCGAAATAAGGTCTAAGGCAGGAATTATAGAAATTTAGCATGCTCGACACCCGAACCCTTCCATACTCAAGCAAATCAATAAACAAATGCCTAAACATGCTCAATCTCACGAGAGAAAACCATAGCCTACCTGAAAGCCGATCACGCGTGCTCCAACTCACGATACCGGATCTTTTTCCCTCCGAACGGTCTCCAAATGCTTCCCCACTAACAAAAGGTTAATCACCTTGTCATTACGAATATATTGACACTAAAATTATATTTTTCGGAGACGGACCCAAAATCGGGTCTAAAACGGGATTGTGGGGCCCACAATTAGAATCTCAAAATCGAATCCGTGGGAACGTCCCAAATACCTTACTAAACTAATACCCCAAAATTTTAGCACAAACAGATGCCTACAACACCGCAAATCAGCCACAAAAATTAAAAAGTACAGCCCCTTGATCACCAATTTTCGAAAAAACGAGACCCTTTCAACCCAAACAGATTATACCACGACGATCCTTGCGAAAAACTCTACAAGTTAGCCTCAAGAATGACTCAAAACGGACTTACGATGATCAAGATCTCACATTTCAAAATTCAACAACAATTCAATCCGGAAAATCACCCTGGCAGTGGCTAAAATTGATTTCTTACCTCAAACGAAGCCTCCCCTCGCGTTTCCAAGATCACCGCTAGATTCCCCTCGAAATTCTCTTGAAGTTTGCCTTTTGAATCACTAAATTTGGATTCAAAATGAAGGAGCAATCTTGAATTGAAGTTGAACAAAAAAATTGGACGAATTTCGTTTTTAAATTCTGGAAATTTCCAGATCTCACTCCTCTGCCACGTGTCGTCACGTGGCTCTGCCACGTCACCGCGCGTCAAAACTCTACAACCCTTCAAACTTAAATTTCGATGTTTCGGACTCGTTCGGAGTCGGAAAAATACAAACCTTATATGGAATCTGATTGGAAACGATATTTCGGACTCAACGGTGAAGGCGGAATTTCCATTTGGAGCTCGCTTCGACGAAAAGTGGGTCCCACACCCAGTATCATTTGAACCAGATTCCACAATTGCTATCTAAAGTCTCGAGAAGTGAACAAAGGGTCGTTCTAGACCAAAATCGATCTTCCGAAGCTAACCTAGCTGCCAGAATTTTCATCTGAGCACGTCTTCCAAGAAGGTTGACCAAAGTCAACTTTTCAAGTCATTACAATATCCACTACTAAACGAACTTTCGTCCGCGAAAGTAAGAGTCAAGAAGTACCTGAATGCTCAAATAAGTCGGGGAACTGTGCCCGCATCTCATGCTCGGTCTCTCAGGTAGCCTCCTCAACTGGACGACTCAATATAAGAGCGGTGGTCAATAACTCCTTGAGCCTCAAAAAGCTCGCCTCACACTCCTCTGACCAAACAAAGGGAACATCCTGGCGAGTCAACCGAGTCAAAGGCGCTGCTATAGTAGAAAATCCCTCAACAAAACGCCTATAGTAGCCTGCCAATCCGACGAAGCTACGAACCTCAGTCACAGAGGTGGGCCTGTGCCAATCACGAATAGCCTCAATCTTCGCCGGATCAACCCTAATACCCTCCTTGGACACCACGTGCCCCAAGAAGGCTACAGACTCAAGCCAAAACTCGCACTTTGAGAACTTGGCATAAAGCCGCTGATCTCTCAAAGTCTGGAGCACTATCCTCAAATGTTGCTCATGCTCACTCCGGCTCTGCGAGTATACCAGTATGTCATCAATGAAGACAATGAAAAATAAATCAAGGTATGGCCTGAACACACGTGTCATCAAGTCCATGAAGGCGGCAGGGGCATTAGTCAACCCAAAAGACATCACAAGGAACTCATAGTGGCCATAACGGGTCCTAAATGCAGTCTTAGGGATGTCTGCTGCCCTAATCCTCAGCTGATGGTAGCCGCATCTTAAATCAATCTTAGAAAATACCACGGCACCACCCTGAAGCTGATCAAACAAATCATCAATACGAGGCATGGGGTAACGGTTCTTCACCGTCACCTTGTTCAGCTGCTTGTAGTCATTACACCATCGCATAGTACCGTCCTTCTTCTTCACGAAGAGGACTGGGCCACCCCAAGGCGATACACTAGGCCAAATAAATCCCTTATCTAATAGATCCTGAAGCTGAACACTGAGCTCCTTGAGCTCTGCAGGAGCTATCCGATATGGCGGAATAGAAATAGGGCGAGTACCTGGCTCAAGCTCAATCGGAAAATCAACATAACGCTCTGGGGGTAGGCCAGGTAGATCAGTAGGAAACACATCTATGAAGTCACGAACAACAGGAACTGACTGAACCGGAGGAACCTCCCTACTCACATCACGTACATAGGCCAAATATGATAAGCATCCGCTAGCCACTAGCCTCCTAGCACGAATAAAAGAGATAACCCCAACTGCTGTGCTACCACGAGATCCCTGCCACACCACCGGAGGAATACCGGGAATGGCTAAGGTAACGGTCTTAGAAAAGCAATCTAAAATAGCGCGATAAGGGGATAACCAATCCATGCCCAGAATCACATCGAAATCAACCATGTCAAGCAATATAAGGTCAGCCCGGGTGTCACGCCCCTGGATAGTAACTAAGCAAGATCGAAATACCTGATCCACTACTAAAGACTCACCCACGGGGGTCGACACACGCAACGGCGCTACCAGAGGCTCAGACATCATACTCAATCGAGAGGCATAGTAAACAGAAACATACGAAAAAGTAGAGCCTGGATCAAATAAAGCCAAGGCGGGCTGCTGGCATAATAACACTGTACCTGTGATCACATCGTCCGAGGTCTCAGCATCTGCTCTAGCTGGAGCTGCATAAAAGTGGGCCTGGACTCCCCTACCCTATGCATCGGCTCTGCCCCCTAATCTGCCTCCTCGGGGACCGACCCGTATACCCTGGTGACCACCCCTACGGTCCTGTCCCTGGCCTCTGCCTCTAGCTGGAGGTGCTGGCGTATGCCTAACTGCCCGTGGAGCAGGTAAGGCTAACCTGCGATGGGGACACTCGCGGGCCCAATGATCTAACTCCCCACACTCATAACACCCCTGGGACTGTCGACTGAGAGCTGGAGGTCGGCTACCCCGGCCAGAAGAACCCATCTGTGAACTATCTCGGCCCCGACTAGGACCGGCACTAAAACCAATATGGCGGTGCTGATCACCCTCCGATGCCCGGAGAGAAGCCTGGAAAGGGCTACTAGACTGACCCGACTGAAACCTCTGCTGAGATCTATCATAAGACTCTCGAGGTCTGAAACGGCGCCTATCACAGCTATCCTCCTGTCTAGCTCTCTTGCCGCTGCCCCCTTGGGCCTCGCGACGGAGCTGCTCGATAGTGCGGGCATGGTCCACTACATCCAGAAATAAGCGGCCCGCTGAGACTAAAGACTGAGTCTCAATCCGCAACTGTAGTCTCAAACCCCGAACAAAACAACGAACCCTCTCCTCCTCAGTAGGTAATATCATGGCGGCATGCCTGGAGAGCTCGTGGAATCGGGTCTCATACTCTGATACTGTCATGGAGCCCTGCTCTAACCGAGCAAACTGATCTCTGAGCTGATCTCTGATGCTCCTTGGAATAAATCGGGCCAAGAAGGCCTCTGAAAACTCAGTCCATGTGACCGGTGGAGACCCAGCTGGCCTGGTCTCTAAGTATGTACGCCACCACTGCCTGGCGGGACCGTCTAACTGGTAAGCGGTGAAGTCTGCTCCTCTCGACTCCACTAAACCCAAAGTCGGTAGCCGCTCGCGGCAAGTAACTAGAAACTCGTGGGCATCCTCCCCCACTGCTCTAGAAAACCTCGGCGGTGATAGTCTAAGGAACCCCCGAGCATCTTCTGCTCCCGTAGTGGCATGACGCCCTCCAAATCGTCAGGCTGAACAACCGGTGCCGCTAGCTGCTGAACAACTGCTACCGCTGGTGTAGGCTGGCCCTGCGGTACTGGAACGGCTGGAGCTGGGGCCTGCTGCATACCCCCAATAGCAGCTAGTATCTGTACGAGCATCGCCTGTATATCTGGAGCTGCCACAGGCTCAGGCGGTGCCTGGGCTGGTCCAGGGCCCATCGGCTGCTGCTGTGCTGGAGCTGCTGGTGGCTCTATCACTAGCTCCGGAGTTTGCTCTCGGTCCTGGGCTGGTGCTGTAGCTCTGGCACGACCTCGAGGTCGGCCTCTACCCCTAGCTGGGGCCCTACCACGCGTGCGAGCCATCCCAATAAAAGAGTGGTACAAGTAAGATTTTCAGAAACCGATAAGACACACAATGCACGACAGTGATACAAAAGCAACACGTTCCTAAAGACATCCTGTAGCCTCCCGAAGATAAGTAACGGACGTCTCCGTACCGATCTGCAGGACTCTACTAGACGTTAGCTCTGTACAAGTGAGACCGACGAACCTGGGGCTCTGATACCAATTTGTCACGACCCGATTTATCAAGTCATGATGGCACCTACTATAACCCGCCAGCAGGTAAGCCAACCCGTAACCCGGAACAACAAGTAACGGGTCTGAGGGTAGAAACTAAACAAGAGTAGGCAAATAACAATATAAACAGACGGACGCAAACCAAAAACTTATATACAAATAAAGATCCCTCCCAGAACCTGGAAGTCACTAGTACAGAGCTACTACAAAATGAGTACAAGTCCTAAAACCGGACAACAGAGCCTGGACTGTCTCGAAAGGAAAAAGACAAGTCTATATATACAGATGGAGACTGAAATAGTACAGAACGCCGTGTGCTCACCCCCGTCTCCAGATAAGTCTACTCCAAGCTCGATCAACGCTGGCTACTAGTGCTCGGACCTGCATCACAAAATAGATGCAGAGCGTAGCATGAGTACCAAAACAACAGGTACCCAGTAGGCATCATCGGCCGACTGAGCAAGATAAGCAAAAGTAAACTGAAATGCGAATAAAGGGTCACATCAAGTGCAAAGAGTAGTAAATGGGGGGTATGTACACGAGCGTACAGGCAACAAAGACAAGCAATCTAACTAACTCCGCCGGGCTCCCATAAACCCGACGGGTACGCTCGTGCACAATAAAAGAAACCACCTGCACGGACCCCCATAAGCCCGGCAGATGGACCGGCAGTTGAAGTAAAATAATGGAACTAGAAGGTCTATCACAATATTACCAATTTCCGGACTTTTAACTGAACCATTCCCAATCATATTCCAAGATTTCATTACGTCCCGGACTTTAATCAGAATCTCTCCAACCTCCAAAACCTCAACCTACAGATGAGAGTAATCAAGACTAAACTGAAGCTTTAGTGAGGAATTGGGAATACACCACGCGCAAGCTGGACCACGGACTCGAACCGGGTACTATAGCTAATGAGTCAACCTATATGGGCTGGACCACGGACTCGAACCGGGTGCTGTAGCCAAAGGTCGGGCACGGGTGGGCTGGACCACGGACTCGAACCGGGTGCTGTAGCCAAAACCAGATCACAGGTAAGCTGGACCACGGACTCTAACCGGGTACTGTAGCCAAAACCAGATCACAGGTAAGCTGGACCACGGACTCTAACCGGGTACTGAAGCTAAGCCTGGACATATGTAAGCTGGACCACGGACTCTAACCGGGTGCTGTAGCTAAGAATCAATATCCAACCATACGTCGCGGGAAATATCACCAAACCGATTACCATAAATAATCATTTCAGTCCGACCCTCATATACCCCAAATCGCCGAGGAAGTATCCACAAGTGATTAAGCTAGACCACAGACTTTAACCGGGTACTGTAGCCGATAGAAAAGTAGGGCATTATGGATACAAGGTCATAGGCTGAGTTATCGTCTAGCTAAGGCTCAGACTATCAGACTCAAGTCTGCTATATCAGTCTACAAGGAGCTAACCGTCCGAAACGACGTCGGAAAAAGTTCTACTGCCCAACGACATCCGAAACCTCGCAAGTCTATGGCAACACTAGTCTAAGCCTAGACTAAGGCCAAACATACTTCAAATCAATATTATCATATATATCACAAAATATGGATATTCAATAATATCAAGAGACATGCTGTCATAATCCAACACTTTCCCGAAATAAGGTCTAAGGCAGGAATTATAGAAATTTAGCATGCTCGACACCCGAACCCTTCCATACTCAAGCAAATCAATAAACAAATGCCTAAACATGCTCAATCTCACGAGAGAAAACCATAGCCTACCTGAAAGCCGATCACGCGTGCTCCAACTCACGATACCGGATCTTTTTCCCTCCGAACGGTCTCCAAATGCTTCCCCACTAACAAAAGGTTAATCACCTTGTCATTACGAATATATTGACACTAAAATTATATTTTTCGGAGACGGACCCAAAATCGGGTCTAAAACGGGATTGTGGGGCCCACAATTAGAATCTCAAAATCGAATCCGTGGGAACGTCCCAAATACCTTACTAAACTAATACCCCAAAATTTTAGCACAAACAGATGCCTACAACACCGCAAATCAGCCACAAAAATTAAAAAGTACAGCCCCTTGATCACCAATTTTCGAAAAAACGAGACCCTTTCAACCCAAACAGATTATACCACGACGATCCTTGCGAAAAACTCTACAAGTTAGCCTCAAGAATGACTCAAAACGGACTTACGATGATCAAGATCTCACATTTCAAAATTCAACAACAATTCAATCCGGAAAATCACCCTGGCAGTGGCTAAAATTGATTTCTTACCTCAAACGAAGCCTCCCCTCGCGTTTCCAAGATCACCGCTAGATTCCCCTCGAAATTCTCTTGAAGTTTGCCTTTTGAATCACTAAATTTGGATTCAAAATGAAGGAGCAATCTTGAATTGAAGTTGAACAAAAAAATTGGACGAATTTCGTTTTTAAATTCTGGAAATTTCCAGATCTCACTCCTCTGCCACGTGTCGTCACGTGGCTCTGCCACGTCACCGCGCGTCAAAACTCTACAACCCTTCAAACTTAAATTTCGATGTTTCGGACTCGTTCGGAGTCGGAAAAATACAAACCTTATATGGAATCTGATTGGAAACGATATTTCGGACTCAACGGTGAAGGCGGAATTTCCATTTGGAGCTCGCTTCGACGAAAAGTGGGTCCCACACCCAGTATCATTTGAACCAGATTCCACAATTGCTATCTAAAGTCTCGAGAAGTGAACAAAGGGTCGTTCTAGACCAAAATCGATCTTCCGAAGCTAACCTAGCTGCCAGAATTTTCATCTGAGCACGTCTTCCAAGAAGGTTGACCAAAGTCAACTTTTCAAGTCATTACATACCTAATGTGTTAAAGAATTCGTACGACTTAACGGAATTGAATTTGGGTGAGTAGAACTCCCGAAACTGACTTTGGTGTGAACGAGTATTTCTGAGTGTCGCTGGTTGAGGGTGTGTTGTGAAATGGGAATTTTGGAATTCTTTAAATAGCTCTCTGTCTCGTGCAAGCCGCTTTGGTGGTAGTTGGGGACACTCTGGCGGGGCCGTTGTAATGGGCTGGGTGCCGCTGTGGCGGGCCAGACGCGACTTTAAGTCGTAAATAAACCCCAAAATAATTTTCTTCTGCACTTTTCGACTTTGAGAGCTAGGAGACGACCCCATACGATTTCTTGATAGTTTTTCACTATTCTTGAGGCTAAAGGTAAGATTTTAACTTCCCGAATCCATTTTTCGATCCGTAGAACGTAATCAAATGGGTGAATATTAATGGGGGAGGGTTTTGACCTTGAATCTATGGTGGGAACAACCCTAAATTAGATAATTGGGATAATGGGTTGATCTAGGGTTTGTTAGAACTGTTAGTATTCCGGGTAATTAATGATTGTTTATTGATTCCCGTATTATATTATTTCTAGACTAAGAACAAGCGGAACGAATAGGGAAGGATCAAATTTCTTAGGGTTTGAAGCTTGTTTCGAGGTAGGTGATGGTTGTGATTCTATGATTGTGTGATGTATGTTTGTTATTGTTTCATTATGGTACGTGTATGTATGCGAATGTTGTATTATTGATCACACTTGTTGTAAATGAGATAGATGAATAACTATATGCCATGAATCACTTCTTGATTATATGATTATTGAGAAGGTACTTGTGATTGTGATTGTGATTGTGATTGTGGTGTGTTGATGGGATCAGATAACACATTCCGGTATACTATTGGGATCGGTGCCACGTTTCGGCATAAATATGAGATCGATTGCCACGTTTCGGCATAACTATTGGATCGGGTACCACGTTCCGGTATGCTAACAGTTTGGGTTTGGGTTCCATGAGAGGACCAATGACTTGTGGCATGTATATTGTTGAGCATGTTGATAATATTGTATATGTTCGATATATGCCTGTGATTATAATGTTGTATTGACTTTCTTATGTTACACTTAGTGGGATAGCCGTGTGATCCTACCAGTACATTGTGGTTGTACACTGATACTACACTTGCTCTTATTTTTGTTGAGTACAGGGCATCTTTAGGCGGCTATTGACAAACCTCGTCTAGAAGATCAATGATCTTGTTAGAACTCAAGGGTGAGCCAATTCTTCCGGGCTGCCATGCGTTCTCGTTTCATCTATGTCTACAATGCAGACTTAGACTTTTCTAGTTAGTTATAGTTCATTAGTTTGGGGTTGTAACCCTTCTTGTTTAGACTTATGGATCTTGTTAGATGTTTTGGTACATTGACTTTCAGGTTCTAGGTATTTAATTCTGCATTGTGTAGTTAATTAGCTCGCTTCCGTAACTTAATTGGCTTAGTTTTGGTTTAGTTGCTTAGTTTGGGTTGTATTAGTGGTTCTCCCACCGGAGGGTTAGTGTGGGTGCATATCACGACGGTCTGGGTCGCGACAAAAACACGTTAACTTAACATTACAACAACACAACAACAACAACAAAAAATACATAAAAATAAAGTTAACTAATCAAGTAAAAACTTTAAAGAATATTCAATTATGAGTTGAAGAGGAAAGAAGGACCATGTTCTCAACATAACATAATTCAATTCTCCAAAACCTACAAAGAGAAGAAGAGAGTAAAAATAATCAGATTCTTTAGTAACTACAAAAATAAGTAAAAAAAAAAGAATCTTAAGAAACCACAAAGAAAAGCAAAAGAGAAAAAAATCACATCATTTTCTAAAAAAAAAATTAACGATTTGTATCATCTGGAATCCAAAATATAATATTAAATATATAATTACAATAGAAAAAAGTGAAAATTATAAGTATTAGACATGTCAAAACCAAACTAAGCAAGGATGTCTAACATTGATATTCTCTAGAAACTACAAAGAGAAAAAAAAACAAATTATTTTTTCCCAAAAAACCTCATGATTCGTATAATCAAGAATAAAAAAATTAAATATATAATTACAGTAGAAAGAAGTGAAAATTATATTATGCCTGTCCAAACATTTTACCTCGTAAAATCCAACTATGTAAAACATTCTTCATTATACATATCTCTCATGCAAAATAAGATCAAAGAAGAAAAAAAATAACCAACCAAAGATACACACGATGAAGAATAAGAAAAATAAAAATAAAATAATCATCATACTTGTCTCAAGATAAGTTTTTATAAGTGTCATTTTAAGGAGTTATAAATTTGTATATTAAATAATTTGAAGGCTATGAATATGAAAGGTTAGGAGTTATAGATATTACTAAATTAATTAAGATTTAAAATTATGTAATGGAAGAGGAATGAATTTAGAAGATGATTTTATAAAATAAAATAATTGAGAAAAATAAGAAAAAATGTTAAAAAAACCACAAAAAAGATAAATAAGATCCTTGCCATTGACAGGTGCCACATCACTCATTTTTTTATCTAGCTATATATATATATATATATATATATATATATATATATATAATTATTATATTGTATAGATATTTAAAAGATAATATATTATTATTTTTTAGTAACAACCCATTTTATTAATCAAATTGAATTATTACATAACTAGGTAGATGCAGACCAACTACCTCTAAACTAAACAGAACAACCAAGGAAATCACCTACACATCTAGCTAAGATAAGGATCTATACATTTACTAGGGAAAACAATTTAAGTGCATTAAAGAATTATGCCATCCAACATTGTTCCTCCCTTGGATGCGAATATGCATTACTATCTCTCGACATATCCGTGTTGTATGCACCCTTCCATGTTGAAATCGCTTGATAGTCATATCCCTCCATATACAGTAAACCACCATTGTAAAGGTGCATCACATAATCTCAACCATGCTATTTCTCTGCTTTGCCTTGTGACAAATCCACTCCAGCTCTTGGTGCCATGAGACAATATTTCGAGGTTGGTGCAACCAATGAAGCAATCTAGTCCAAACCTGATAGCTATAGGAACATGAGAATAAAAGGTGATCGAATGTCTCCTCCTCTTGAGAACAGAAGGCACATTCCATAAGGACCTGGATGCCAAATTTTTGTAGTCGATCCACAGTGGACAATCTCTGTTGCACTACTAGCCAAAGATGGAATCTATGTCTTGGATGTATATGCTTGTGTAGGGTTAAGCTCTTCCAAGGAACTCTAGGGTGTTGCTGCTGAAAATAGTGATAAGCTGCCTTAATCTGAAATTTACCTTGCTTTTCCAACTTTTTGATCTCCTGTACAAGTACCGTAGTAGCACTAGTTGAATTGATCAACACTTCTCACCTGTCCATTATTTTCCTTACCACCTAAGCTATATTCTTAGGGTTGTCCATAATCTCCAGGTCTCTATTTTTGATGTAATAATAGTGAATCCACTTAATCCATAGAGAGTATTGTTTCATAGAGATATCCCACAATTGTTTGAGTATGGTTGCCTTGTTCCAAGTACCAAGTGCAATTATATTAAGACCTTCGGTTGCCCCTGGTTGACACACCTTCTCCCAGGCTACTAGTGCTCTCCTTGACATTTCCCCTTTCCCGGTCCATATAAAAGTTCTACATACAACTTCAATCATTTTTATTACTCTCTTTGGCAGTTCAAAAATCTGAGTCCAATAGCTTTGCATACCAAACGGTACAGACTTGATTAACTGCAGTCTACCAGAGTATGAGAGTAATCTAGCTGACCAACATCTCACTTTTGCTGTGATCTTCTCCACTAGTGGAAAACACTGTTGAATAGTCAATTTCTTTGTTGACAAAGGAACCCCTAAATACTTGAAGGGGAGGGTTCCTTCATCAAACCCAAGCAATGTGAGAAGTTTTGAAGAGTCTTTTTCAGTAATGTAATAGAGATAATGTCAGCCCTGCAAAACATTAAAAGATCATCAACAAAACACATATGCACCACTCCTAATTTGCCACATCTTGGATGGAAGTTTAAATCTCTGTTTCTACCCAATAGCTTCATCTCTCTATTAAGGTACTCCATAGCTAGCACAAAGAGATATGGGGACATGGGATCCCCTTGCCTCAATCCTCTTTTTGCCTTGAAAGGATTAGTCAGGTCTCTATTGATCTGTAATGATGTAATGAATAACTGACAGTGGAAACAACACACTCCATCACCCATTCTATGAACTTATAAGAAAATCCAAGATTAACCAGCATAACTTTTAGAAAAGGCCATTCTAAAGTATCATATGATTTCCTAAGATCCATCTTAAGAACACATCTAGGTGAAATCCACTTCCTAGTATACCCTTTGAATAGCTCATGGCTCAGAAGTATATTATCAGTGCCTTCCATCAATAAATGATGATTGTGATTCACCCACAAGACTATTCACCACACTCTTCAGTCTCCTAGTTAGAACTTTTGCAATAATTTTATACAATGTGGAACAACAAGCAATAGGTCTAAAGTCTGTCATTTGGGTAGGAGAAGGAACTTTAGGTATTAATGTGACAGTTGTGCAGTTCCAAGCTTCCATCATGACCCTAGAGCTAAAAAAATGTTGAACAGCTACATACAAGTCCTCCTTTACAATACCCCAATTTTTTGTATAAAATTATATTGGGCAGCCATCTACCCCTGGTGCTTTATGTTTTGGCATCTCTTCCACAGCTTGAAGAATCTCCTCCATACTAACATTAGCTATCAAAACAAGTTGTTGTTCTCTACTAAGGCGTGACCCATCTTTTACGATCTGTACATTAGGACAAGGCATCTCCTCATGACAATCATCCATCAATTTACTAAACACAGAAACAAATTCCTGCTCAATAGTTGTAGAATCAGTGATCTTTGTACGTCCTGCAGTGTATATAGAGGATATAGTGTTCTGGTTTGCCCTGATCTTGAGTAGTGCATGAAAGTACTTGGAGTTGGCATCTCCATTATCAATCCAGCATGCGCTAAATTTTTGTCTCAAAACCTTTTCCTACACCAGGCTCCATTTTTGCATCTCCTGAATGATCTCTTTTTCTTGCTCAAACAGAGCTTGACACAATGATTGTGTTGTTATTTGAGCTTGGATAGCCTCTAACAATTTTCTGACAAAGCTTTTGACTATAAGTGGACATGAACATATTCAACTCTTTCAAAGCTACCTTCAACCTTTTTATCTTGTTCCATATAATAGTCATTTTTGCTCCCCCACTTGGCATTTGCCATACCTTCTGAAGTATGTCTTTGAACTGGGGATGCTCCATCATAGTCATATAGAGCTTAAATGGCTTTGGATGCAAAGTAATTCTCTGTTGACATTGTATAATGGCTGGGGAATGATTTGATACTCCTGGCTCTAGGAATTCAGCCTCAACATGGCTAAATTGATGTAGCCATTCAAGGTTTCCAAAATCCCAGTCAATCTTACTGTACACCCTGCTTGTAGCTTGTTGTTTGTTACACCAAGTGAAATAGCACCCTTTCGTTCTGAGGGGGGTCAATTGTAAGCTATCAACCATTTCCTTAAACCCCGCTATCTCAGCCTGAGTGACTGGTAAGCCAATTCTTTCCTCCACTACTAATACATTATTAAAATCTCCACTTATAATCCAAGGGCTCTGTATGTTGGCCCCCAGACCTCGTAGTTCCTACCATAAAACCTCCCTTTGGCTTTGTTCATTCCTTGCATACACTATAGTGATCAAAATGGAAATGCTAGATGCTACATTTGCAACCTCACAATGTATAAATTTTTCATGAACATGAAGGA
Organism: Solanum okadae; assembly: GCA_036553675.1. Lineage (NCBI taxonomy): Eukaryota > Viridiplantae > Streptophyta > Magnoliopsida > Solanales > Solanaceae > Solanum > Solanum okadae. The sequence continues at coordinate 24,549,260 of CM071682.1, read as the reverse complement.
TTTGAACATCTAGGTGTTTCTTCTACAATAGCCAAACTCTTCCATTCACACCATGGGGATAATTGCAGCAGTAAGCCTAGTCTCTATCTACCTTCTTTAGTACTTTTTGTGCATTATTTTCTTTAACTCTAGTCTCTAGGCACCCAAAAATATCATTTTTATTCTTTCTCAATAAGAGGAGCACCTCTTTCTACTTGAAGGGCCTATTCTGCCCTCTCACATTCCAAGTACTAATAATCATGGGGAGAGGAATATATGGTTAGTCTTTTCCCTTGATATGTCGCCTCTAGTGAATCCTAACACTTCAAATCAGTTAGACAAAATAGTACCTGTGTTTCCAGTATCATCTTTGTGCCCAGCATTGTTAGCACGAGCATGAATATTTACTTCTAGTGTAGGATCTAGTACCTTATCTGCTATAGCTAGTCTAGCTTGCCACGTTTAGATATTTCTTCTCTTCCTCCTAGGTGCCTCCTTAAACTCATCAGCAGGTGGATTATGAGATATTTTAGCCCAACATTCTACATTGTCATGCCCAAACTTAAAGCAATCAGACCAAAATTTGGGCCTCCATTCATAATTCACATCTTGCTAAAAGGAACCATGAGGAGTATCAAGGGTAACTATCTCCACCAAAGGTTGAGATATGTCGACTTCAACCAGTACTTTAGCATACGAAATACGATTCATCTCTATCATATATCGAGTAGTGTACAGAGGTTTTCCAACCGCACTCGCAACCTTACTTAACGCTTCCGCTGACCAATATCCAATCGGTAGACTCGGGAAGTTTACCCATAAAGGAATCGTAGTGTAATGACCCTCCAGGTCATTTTTGTGTCTTGCCTTCTGTGTGTCGTTTAGAGCATTCCTGTAGCGACCCCAAGTCATTTATGACTTGCTGGGATTGACAGTTTGGTCACCTGGTCGTTCGTTTGGTCTTGGTGCGAGTTTTTGTGTTTTGGAGCTTATGAACCTTGAACGATCATTTTCGATCAAAAGTTCAAGAAGATGACATCGGAATCCAATTCTGACGATTCCATCAGCTCCGGAATGGTCATTTTTAGGCTAGTAGCATGGTCGATATGACTCCCGAGGTTTTCAGTGTGAGTCGGTGCAATTAGGCGTTTTAACTTTAAGTTTAAGCCTAAGTTTGACTTTGGTCAACATTCTGAGTAAACGCGCTTGGATGAGAATTCCGTCAGTGCGGTTAGCTCCGGAATTTCGAGTTTGTTCTAGATTTAGCTCCGGAATTTTGAGTTTGTTCTAGATTGACCCTTATTTTGTTTCCCGAGGTTTTCAATATCTTTCCGAGCCCTTTTGTGGGTTTTGACTTAAAATGGCCTTTGGAAGTGGGACCCACTTTTTATCGAGATGACCTTTGATGGAAATTTTGACTGCGCCGTTGAGTCCAGAATATCGAATTTGGTATGATTGCATATTTCATTTGCGTGCACGGCGTTCCGAACGAGTTCGGAGCACCCCGTCGAAGTTTTTAAGTTTTGGAAATATTGCAGAAAATCTGCTATAATTGCAGAAAAACCAGCAACATTTCCCAAAACTTAAACCCTCATAACTCTCTCATCTTTTGTCCGAATTAGGTGATTCGAAGTGCGGGAGCTTCATATTTTCAGTGGCTTTGCCGTAAAGTGTTCGGAAGTTGTTGGGTGCACGTAGTTCGAGGTAATTTCGCGATTTACCTGCTGCTGTACCCCTTTTTCGAGCCTTTGTTTTTGGCATTCTTGTTTTAGTCATATCTCTCTCATTTTAGCTCGGTTTTGGGTGATTCAAAGTCCCACGTGTTGAGAATTGTCGAGACTTCATCGTAGAGTGTTCAAAGAGTGCTGGGCACCTTTCAATTTTCGTTTATTTCAAGTTTGGACTGCTGCTGCTTTCTTTTTTTTAGTTGATTAAAGTATGGTTTTTTGCTTGTTGGTTTTTGCTATGTTTTTGAGCCTCGAATTGTGTTCCATTTCGGAACATAAGTTTAGGGTGCTATTTAGGGTCTCTTGACGGAGTCAAATTCGGACAGTTTGGTGAGGGTCCCACAATTCCCGTTTTGACTCCAAAATTGACTCGTCTCCATTTGTTGTGATTTTGGTGTCTAAACGACCGTACTAACGTTATGACCCTATATTTGATAGAGTGACAGCGTTCAAAGGTCGTTCGGGAAGGAAAAGCTCCGGTAAAGTGATTTGGAGAGCGTGCGATCGGCCTTAAGGTAAGCTACAGCTTCCTTTATTTTAGATTGAGCTTAATTGTGTAAAAACATGTCGATTAGAGTGAATTAGGGGTGGTTACCAGTTTACTACCTTACTTTGATTAGATACCTCATGTTAGGATCGATTGGCCACATTTCGGGTGTAGTATCATGTTAACCGGCTTAGTAGAGTTGCATGCTTATGTGCTAAATGCTATTGTATGCTTGTATGCTATGTATTGTATGCCTTGTTCATCCTTAACTGTAAGCATGATGTCCTTAGTCTAGGTTAGGCTAGCATTGCCTTAGACTTATGACCCTGTGGGCTGGATAGCTTTGACTTGTTGCCGACGTCGTTCGGATGACTTAGCTCCTTGTAGACTGGAATAGAAGACTTGAGTCTGATAGTTTGAGCCTTAGATTAGGCGTCATCGCTACTTGCTGCACTTCTGTATCTTCTCCCTCTCATTCTGCGGTTCCGATGCATTCTCGAAGGTTTGGTGCATCACTCGAGGCGTGGGATTGAGATAGTATAGGCTTGGAGCCTTTTCTGTGATGTCTTAGAGTGGACGATGTTCCACGGTGGTTGTTGTTGGATTGAATCCTATTGGAGATACCATCACCCCCGGGGTCGTTCTTTCTAGCTGGGCTGGGAACGTATCACTGGCTGGGTAGACTCGGTGATATTGGTGATCACCCCCGGGCCTCTCTTTCTAGCTGTGCTGGGAGTGTGCTGCTGGTTGGATGTCCCCGGGTCGCTCTTTCTAGCTGGGCTGGGAGCTGACTGCATGGTAGGACGACTCGCGATATCTACCTCACTCACGGGTCCCTTTTTCTAGCTGGGCTGGGAGTGGACTGTTTGGTTGGGTGCCCCCTAGGGTCACTCTTTCTAGCTAGGCTGGGAGTGCACTGCTGGCTGGGTGGAGTTTGATGGATTATCTTAGTTACTTTGGGCTGAGAGCACGATTTTCTTCTTTCTCAGTAGACTTAGCTTTTCCGTGTACCTGTCGGGCTTATAGGGGTTCATTCAGGTTTTATTTGAGCTTGTGCACGAGTGTACCTTCTGGGTATATGGGGGTCCAGTTAGGTTTAGTTTAGTTGTACTTAGTTTATTTCTGGTATGCTCGTGTGCTTTATTTTCTTATCCGCTTTGACCTCTCTGTGTCTAGATTCTATCCTTTCTTATTGTTTTTACCCTTTTTGCTCAGTCGGCCTATGATGCCTACTGAGTACCTGTTGTGTTGGTACTTATGCTACGCTCTGCATCTATTTCGTGATGCAGGTCCCAGTACCAGTTACCAGCGGTGATTAGTTCCAACCTTCTTTTGCAGCTGTGATTCGGAGACGAGGGCGAGCACTTGGCGTTTTGGGGTTTGTTCTGTCTCCTTCTTTTGTTTTAGCTAGTCTTGTTGCCTGTGAGACACGCTCTGTTGTGGTCCACTTTTGGACTTGTACTCTTTATTAGATAGCTCTGTACTAGTGACTTCCAGGTTCTGGGAGGGATTTCTGTATATATTTATTTTGGGTTGCTTCCGCCTTATTATTCTTGTTTAGATTATTGTTTTCGCTAGTTTCTGCCCTTTCGCTCATTGCTTGATGTTCTGGGTTACGGGTTGGCTTACTTACTGGTAGGGTATAGTAGGTGCCATCATGACTCGAGAAATCAGGTCGTGACACGTAGTTATACATTCCATGTTGAATATAAAGCTAGCCTCCCAGTTCTTCAGCATAAATTGTTTGTTATGGTATGTATACAGACCAGCCTGGATAACCTCATCCCTATCAGCTACAGGAGCAAATCGAAACACATAGTAACCATCCGAATGGTATTTTTTTTTAAAGTGGTCTGGGGACCTTTTTATTCAGCTAATGGTCAAAGACCAAAGTCCAACAAAATCAAATATACAAACAAGCCCAAAACCGGCTCAATGCAAAAAAGGAAAGTACTACTTCTTGTAAAAATCTCCTGGTGACTTGATGAAGAGAGTTGACTCTTCACTTCCGTTGTGCTGTCGGAAAATCATACTTGACTGCTGGTGTATGTTCCTGTGTAACTCCCTCCGGCAATGGATCCTCAATAGATCTCAGATCTGGAATAAGGTGCCTTCCTTCGGAGTTTTGTCTTCCTCGTTTCTCACTTCTGTAATATCATTTGTTGTGAATTCATGGCATATATAAAATTCTGTTGTTATACTGTCTGCCATGTGCTTTACTTTCCCCAATCCTTTATGCTTTTATGTTCTCATTGTTCATGACTTTGTGTGTTGATACGTCTGTTTCTGATTCTCAAATTAGGTATTTGTGCTTTGTCCATGTTGATTAATCTTCTTATGTAGCTTGGTAGCTCTTGAAAATTGTTGTACTCTGTTGTGTATTGTGTATCAATCACCTCGTTTGCTAGTGAATCTGCCACCGTATTCCCTTCCCTAAAATTATGTATGATTCTCGCATCTAGCTGCTGCAATCTCTGTCTAATATCTTCTATCCTCTCGATTATTTCCCATGGTACCTTCCACTGATTTAGTATCATATTTTTCAGACTTAAAGAATCTGTTTCTATTGTTATTCCCCTCAGATCATTACAATAGCTATATTCTAATGCCTCATGTATTGCAAGAACCTCTGCCTCTGTATTAGTTGTAATGCCTATCCCTTTTGCTCTAGCATATCTTATGTCTCCCCTGTCATCTCGTATACAGAAACCAAAAGAGCTCATTCCTGGATTGCCCCTACTAGCTCCATCAGTGTTACATTTCAGTTTCTGAGCCACAGGTGGTTTCCATACAACACTGTGAACATATAATTTTGGCCTGTACTCCTTTATTTTAGCAATGAAATCAGGCCATTCTCTGCTATCCAATCTTATCCAGGGATATAGTAACTTCATTACCTTTCTGATCAATTCCTGTACTTGTGACACCATTTCTGTGAATGTGGTGTTACCTCCATGCTTTATAGTATTTCTTCTTTTCCATAGTGTCCACATTATTAATGCTGGCATAACTTTATATATCACTTATAACTTTGTTGGGGCTTCATGGTTCCACCAAGTGATTATGAGCTGTTGCAAATGCATCCCATCTATGTTTATACCTGCAAAAATAGCAAACTGCCTCCATAGCCTGGTAGCTATGGGGGATGTTAGGAAAAAATGTGTCATAGTTTCCTCCACTTTGGTATCACAACACCAGCATCTTGATACAATTGGGATTCTCATTCTCCTTAGATTGTCATCAGTAGGTATCCTCCTCTTCCATACCTTCTATAAGAAAAAATTCACTTTAAAAGGCACTCCTTTGTTCCACAACAGATCATAATCTCTTCTTTCTTCTTTCTTCTTTCTTCTTTCTTCTTTCTTCTTTCTTCTTTCTTCTTTCTTCTTTCTCATTTGCTGCCAGGCAGACTTGATAGTGAAAGTTCCCTGAGTATTCCCCATCCACCAAGGTTTGTCATTTCCTTCACCAGTTGGGGGCTTGATGCTTTCTATTATGTATTCTGTTATCTCCTGTGAAAGCCTTGTTAGCAATTTTGTCTCATCCCACTTCCCTTCAGTGATGAATGTTTTTACCTCCAGCTCCTCCTCCTTTGCATTATCCCCTTCTATAAAGTACAGTGCACCCTGTTTTGTCCAGTTGTCAAACCAGAAGCTTGAATTACCTCCTCTTACTTGCCACCAAATATTATGCTCCACCTCCTCTCTTACTGATGTCATTTTTCTCCAAACATGAGATCCCCCAACACCTTTTCCCAGGGTTGGATGAACTTTCTTGCAGTATTTATTCCACATATATGTGCTCCACAATGAAGTACATGTCCTGAAGTTCCACCATAATTTGGCAAAAAAAGCATTAGACATATCATCAAGAGCTCTGAAACCTAAACCTCCTTCTTTCTTAGGGTAACACATGTTCTCCGAAGAGACCCAGTGTTTGTTACTAGCACCAGTGTAGTTACCCCAAAAGAACTTGGCAAAAAGTTTGTGCAATTGAACTAGGACACTCTTTGGAGGATTCATAGCTGATAGCATATATATTGGCATGGATTGCAAGACATGTGCTATCAATATGTATCTCCCTCCAAATGATAGTAATCTGTTTTGCCAAGAATGCATCCTTTTGGCTACCTTCTTTATGAGCACTTCAAAGTGAGATTTATTTTTCCTCCCATAAAACATAGGACAACCCAGATAAGTGAATGGAAAAGAACCCAATCTAATTCCAGTAATCCTCCTAAGCTGATAGCTCACCCCAATAGGAACATTCTCATGGAGATAAACTAAGCTCTTGTCCAGATTTATCATCTGTCCTGATACATCTTCATAGTTTCTGAGTACCTTCATCATTTTTCTCACAGAAGAAGGTTGTCGTGAACAGAACAAAATAGTATCAATCTGCATATGATAAGTGGTTGATTTTGGGACTCCATTTTGGCATTCCATATCCTTTGTATTCTGGATCTTCAAATAGGTTATTTAGACTTCTGGCCAATACTTCTGCCCCAATTATAAATAGAGTGGGAGATAATGGATCCCCTTGTTTCAAACCCCTAGAGGATTTAAAAAACCCATAAGATTGCCCATTTATAATTACTGAATACCAGTTGTTGCTGAGCAGTCGTACTATCATATCAATAATCCTCTCAGAGTAACCAAACCTTCTTAGAACTTGGACTAGGTATTTCCATGAAACTCTGTCATATGCCTTTGCCATGTCCAACTTTACCACCACATTATGTAATTTATTCCTCCTTGGGATGTCTTTAATAATCTCCTGGGCTAAAAGCACATTTTCAGTTATGCTTCTACCTTTGACAAAACCTGCTTGGTTCTGTGATATGATCCCTGGAAGAGCTACAACCATTCTTTCATGCATCAACCTGGAAATGATTTTGTTTGCAAAAGTGCTAAGACGTATTGGCCTCAGATCCCCAAATGTTGTGACCACTTCTTTTTTTGGGATAAGGACTAAGTTGGTGTGTGTCAAGTATCTTGGTAGTTCTTGTCCACAGAAGAAAGCTTTAACCATGTTGGTTATGTCATCCCCAATAATGTTCCAACTACTTTGGTAAAACTGTCCTGAGAAGCCATCTGGACCGCTGGTACTGTTAGCATTAAGATAAAAAACTACCTTTTTTACTTCATTCTTCTCTGGCAACCTCTCCATCTCAACATTCTGTTCATCTGTGATTAGTCTAGGTATACTATGCAACATGGAGTAATCAATTGTCTCTTGTGTTTCTTGAAATTGATCCTTAAAGACATCTACTGCTTCTTCTCCTATATTCTGACTTGTTGTGATCCAGTCCCCCTGTGTAGTTTGTATTTCTGAGAGGTGGAGCTTTCTTCTTTTACCTTTCACATAAGAATGAAAGAATCTAGTATTTCTGTCCCCATCTTTGAACCACTTCATTCCAGCTTTTTGCCTCCAATACTCCTCCTCTATCTTCAAATATCTCTTCAGCTCTGCATTAGACTTACTGAGTATGGCTTTGTTGACCTCAGTGGGGGAAATCTCTAACTGTGTCTCATTTACTCTTACCACATCTTCCAGTGTTGCAATTTGTTGAAAGATGTTTCCAAATGTTGTTCTGCTCCACTTACTAAGGACTGCCTTTAGCCTTTTCAACTTAGTTTGTACTATAGAGAAAGGGGATCCTGTAACTTTCTCACACCAAACTTCTTCCACTAACCCACTAAAATCCTTATGTTTGGTCCAAAAATTCAAAAACCTGAATGGCTTAGAGGCTTGATCCTGGATGGTGTTGCATATAACATGCAACGGAGCATGATCGGATCCTTGCCTTATTAGATGATGAGTTTCACTATTAGGCAATAGTGAAAAGAACTCATTGTTCCCAAACACTCTATCAAGGCTCATGAAAATACTAGCCTCTTCTATTCTCCCATTCCACCATGTATAACAACTACCAGTGAAGTTAAGTTCAGTTAGAGCACATGCACAAATACATTGTGCAAAATCAGAGATCTCATTCTGTGTTACTGGTAGGCCTCCTAGCTTTTCTGACTCCTCTAATATGGTATTAAAATCACCCCTACCATCCAGGGTATGTCAGTGTTCATTGCTGCATCTTCCAGTGAATCCCAAAGTTCTAATCTGTCCAAAGCACTACATCTAGCATATACAGCAGTCACCTTAAACTTGTCATGTGACCCTTTCAGCTTGTAGTTAATAGTGAGTTGTTGAATAGTGTCTGTAGATCCTTCTTCTTCCCAGCATTCATTCCAGAAACACCAAATTTTTCCTGAGCAGTTTGCTTTGGCATACTGCATGCCTAGCCTTCTTTTGTAATTGTCCAGCTCAGCTGGGCTTTGAAAAGGTTCTAGTAAAGCAATGTAAGAATAATGATTTCTCCTATTAAGGTCTTGTAGTCTCTCAAAGGCTTTGTGAGTTTTTACAGACCTTATATTCCAAAAAATAACTTTGTCTATCATTGATTGGATGTTGAGGTGGTACTCTTCTTACTCCTTGTATTAACTTGTATGGGAATGGTTGATGATTTAGTCCCCTTCTTTGTTTTTCCTCTCAGATGACTAATCTGCATAGGGGATAAATCACCTTTCCTGCTAACTTCTTCTATAATACCTTCCATGTTGTCATCCTCCTCGTCCTGCTGCTTCTTGGCCCTTTCCTCTTTGGTGATGCTGTGTATTTTTGTGTCCCTGTATGTGATAGTTATCTCTTCTTCACCTCTCTCCCCCTCTTGTGTGGCCCCTTTTTCTTTTTCTCCCTCATTCTTGGAAAAATCTACCTTATCTGCATCTTGAACTATTACGGCAGCAGGATCTGCCTTTCCAGTCAACTCTACCTTGTCAACTCTTGTTGATTGTATCATTGTCTTTGAACTGTTGCTACCTGATGAGTGTTGCCCTTCAATATACTCTGGATCCTTTGTGCCAACAACTATTCTGTACGGGGTGTTAACCTCATGTGAGTGTTCTGGTTCCTCATTAATATGCCCTTGTTCTTTTGCATTACTATGTTCAATATTATTGCTCTCTCTGTCTGCTTTTGATGGTGTACTCTATATTTGATCAACTTGTGCCTGATTTGTTAAATCTGCCTCCTTTTTTTCATCTTCAACAATCTTTTCCTCCCCAAGAGCCCCAAACATGTTGATGGTTATCACCTCATTCTCTTTATTCTGTGTTGGTCTTGGGTTCCATACTTGTTCTCTTATTTGGTGTTGTCCCCCTCTTCTGTTCCCATACTTTCTCCGTTGTTCCTGGAATTCTTCTTGACCATTCCCTCTCCCCTTTTGCAGATGCTCCCCTGTGTTTTGTGTATTATTATTTGTGCGCCCTTTAGCCTTCTCCTTATCTGTTATCTCCTCTTCAGCTGTCTTCTTACTGGCATCTGCTTCTTCCTCATTTGCGTATAGTTCAGGATGAATGACAAAACATTCCTTTTCGTTATGTCCTTGCAATTTGCAAGTCTTGCAATACTTTGGGACATAATCGTACTTGATTTGAACCCACTTCTCCATAATCTCTCCTGTCTTCTTCCTCATTCCAACATTTATCCTCTTTGGAAACTCACCTAGTAAATCCACCTCCACCTTTACCCGTGCACAACTTGGTCTTGTCTTATTCCTAGTTGCCATATCTACCTGTAGAGGCTTTCCTACTGCTGCAGCTAAGGAGAATATAGCTTCTCTACCAAAAAAATTTGGTGGCAAGGACGGGAACGAAATCCAAGCTATTGCAATCGACGTTTCTTCCTCTGGATCAAACAGTGGATCCCATTTGAGAGTTCTCATGGGATATGACCAGTTTTGATGTGTAATATAGAATTGAGGCTTTGACAGTAAGGTTACATAGTCTTCCAAATCTGTGGCACGTATTAGAACATATCTATTACTAAGTAATCCAATATTTACCTCTCTCTTGAGATTGCACTGCTTAGGTATCAATTTTCTGAGATCTTGAATCTCTGGCCATCCGTAGGAGAATTTTCCTATTACTGAATATTGAAGATCTTCATTAATTATCATTTGTGCAACTTCCTCTTCTTCCCATACTACTCGTGGTTCACCATGAAAAGCAATCTGTTTTAGGGGGATGGGTTTGTGCTGTGTGATGGTTGGTTTCAATGTATTGGCAAAGGTTGTTGTTGATGTTTGTCCTGTATTGGAAATTATGTGCATTGTTGGCCCAATCTCCATCGGAGGAGGCTGACCAACAGCCATAATGGCCATGGTTCCGATGGCAAATTCCGATGGGTATAGGCAAATTTAGGGTTCCGATGGGTATATTATCGCCGCCTTTTGTGTCTTCCGAATGGTATATAATTTGGGATTCTATACAAAATTCCACAGAACTGTGACATAATTGTCCATAGATTTCTCAAATGGTGTATCCCCTAGCACATATCCAATAAGCGTCGTTGCCCAGTGTTCATCGGACTCACGAATGTCCTCCTTCGTAAGGTTGACCACTAGCTTACCATCCCTCATAGTTGGGGGAGCATAATCAAGTGATTTCCCCATCTGATATCCACGATTCTACTTCACTTGAGGCGCAATTGGTTCTTGAGTATCTGGAGTAGTGGGGTTAGAACACCTCACACCGGTGAACTGAAGTGGCGTGGGAGCACTGTCGCCAGAATTTCAGGTTTCTTCCCAGCCCCAATATCTAGTCGAGTACTGTTACATTCAATACTGTTGCATTCTTCATCGATCTCTCCCTCCTCCTGGATGGACTAAAATGCCGGGGGAAGGAAGTTCCCAAAGGTGAGGGGAGAGAGTACATGGTTTTCCCCTAAAGCTGGAGTAACCATGGTAGTCGTCGGAGCTGCAGTGTCATGCTTACCTTTCATGGTCGGTGCACGATAGCCTACCTCGACTTATCCTACGCCGAGAGAAAAGTTTGCTTAACATGCGCCATCCGGAAGATAGTTTTTTCCTTATTATTATTATTATTATTATTATTATTATTATTATATATTTAATTGTTTTCCAAAAACTGGAAATTAAAGACTAAAACATGTCTGCTAAAACTGTAACATTTTTTAAATTAAAAAAAAAAAACTAGCAATTCTAATTGGTTAAAAAACTGTAACTTTTCTTTTAAAATATTAACTTTTTTTTTCTTTGATTAAAATATTGAATTAATTCTATTTTGATTAGTTGATAATTTAAAAGTTAAAATTAGAGATTAATTATGGTGTTGACACGTAGGCTCTATCACTTCTCCTAATATATATATATAGACTAGTATACGTACCCGCGCGATATGTGAATATTTTTAAATGTCATAATTGTTAAATTAAAAGTAATTTATGAATTTTTTTTACTTGTTAATATGTTTTTCAAGATAAAATTAATTTACTTGTTAATATATTGTATAAATTGTTATAGTAATACATTATTACTATTTATATGATTATATTAACTCAATGATTTAGCATATAATTTATTTTAATAATATTACTCTAATAGTTATGATCAACTATATTTTTAGGTTACGATATATTTATATTAAGCTTCTAAAAGGATATTTTTTTTAATAAAAATAAATCAAATTTCAACTCTCCACATGAAATGTTTAATACTATAAAAGTAAAAAAACAAATTTAAATATTTTATACATGTATAATTCAAAACCACAAATTCCAAAAATATTATTTACTGATTTTAATTCGATTCAAATTATTAATGAAAATTTTATTAAATTACAAATTACAAATTATTATTTAATACAAACATGAAATTAGAATTTAATAAATAATTAATAGATGAATTTTATATTTATTATTGAAATTAATCAAACACACATAATGAAGCAATTTTCTGGATTTTGCATATAAGTAATTTTTAAAATTATTAAGTTACATTACATTTATGCACTTTAAATAACCAAACAAACTAAATACAGTAAACAAAAGAAACAAAAATGTTTTATATAACAGTGTAATTTATTTTTATGATAAAAAGAAGTCAAGTGATCCAGTTATAATGTCTGAATATATTTATTTTTAAAAAAATATACATCAGATATTTTTTTTGTTTGTTTTCAACTTTTATTTTATTTTAAAATTTAAATTATATTTTTTTATTTAATGATAAATTTTATTTATTTTATACTAATTGTATTTTTCTTCTCCTATTAGATGTATGAATAAAATAATAATAATAGATATTGTAACGACCTGATTCCGTCGTTAGGGAAAAGCCAGTGAAGGAAATAATTGGAGCCACAAAACATTTTGATAGTAACTTGGAATTTCCTAACCTAGTTCAGATTTGGACGAAATCGGAGTCAGTAAGGTCTAGGGAAATCTAGTAACTAATGAGATATCTAATTATGATTTTGATTACATGAGTGGATAGCTAAGACGTTAAGGATTCCGTATGACTTTATAGAATCAAATTCGGGAGAGTAGAACTCCCGAAAATGGTCTTAGCGCGAGCGGGTATTTTTTAAGTGTCATGGGATGAAGTTGTGGTGTGAAAAGGGGGTTTGAAAATTCTTTATTTTTCTCACTGTTTCCGTGCAAACCGCTGAGGCGAGATTTTCCCGCTAGGGCGGGGTCGCTGTGACAGGACTTGGGCCGCCATAGCGGGACAGACGCGACTTAAGTCGGAAATAAACCCCAAAAATATTTTATTTTGCACTTTTCGACTTTGAGAGCTAAGGAACGACCCCAGGTGTTTTCTTGAGCGTTTTACACCATTCTTGAGGCTAAAGGTAAGGGTTTTACTCTCCGAATCTATTTTTTGATCCGTAGAACGTAGTTTCTTGGGTAATTATTGTTGGGGGAAGGTTTTGATATGAGAATTATGGTGGAAAAATCCCTAATTTGGGCATGGGGATCAAGGGTTCGACCTAGGGTTAATTTATTGATTATAATCCAGATAATTTAGGTCTTGTTTATTGATCCTCGTGTTATATTGATTGTTTGTAGACCAAGAACAAGCGGAAAGAATCCGGAAGGGGAAGAATCAAGTTTCTTAGGGGATTCAAGCTTTGTTCGAGGTAGGTGTTGGTTGTGATTTCATGTTGTGTGATGTATGTTTGTTCTTGCTTCACTATAATACATGTATGTATGCGAATGTTGTATTATTGATCACATTAATTGTAAATGAGGATAGATGAATGATGAATGCCATGAATTGTGACTTGATTGTATGGTTTGAGAATATACTTGTGATTGTGTCTTGTTGAATGGATCGGGTGTTGCGTTTCGACAAACTAACTTGGATCGGTTGCCACGGTTCGGCATAAACATTGGATCTGGTACCACTTACCGGTACACTAATAGCTTGGGTGTGGGTTCCATGAGAGAACCATTGACTTGTGATTGATATTTTCATATCTACCTGCTATTGATAATGTGGAATTGAACATGTTTCCTGATAAGATGACTGATATTATATATGTTCGGTATATGCCTGTTTATGATGTTGTAATTACTTGCTTATGTTGCACTTATTGGGATAACTGCGTGATCCTACCAGTACACTGTGGTTGTGTACTGATACTGCACTTGCTTGTTCTTTGTTGAGTACAGGGCATCTTCAGGCGGCTATTGATAGACCTCATCTAGGTGACTATTGAGCGTGACCGGATTCAAGGGTGATCCATTCTTTCAGGCTACCATGGATCTTTCTTGTTTAAGTCCACTCTTTTCAGACTCAGACTATCTGTTTAAGGTGTTTGTTTAGTTTCGTGGTTGTACCCCTTGTTCTTAGACTTGTCGTTAGTAGAGTTTTGGTACAATGTCTTTTAGGTTCTAGGGATATTTCCGCATTAGTTGTTAGATGTTAGTTGAACTTCCGGAGTTTATGGGGACTCCGTGTTAGTTATATAATTATTTAAACCTGCTTCCGTAGCTTTAAATGTGTAGTGCTTGGGTTAAGTTGGTTAGTTGGGTTGTATTAATGGTTCTCCCACTGGAGGGTTAGTGTGAGTGCCAATCACGACGGTCTGAGTCGTGATATATATTCTCCCCCTTATAATAAAGATGGATGGGTGAATTAAAAATAAATAAATTTTCAATTTTCAATTAATTCTTTTCAAAAGTAATTATTTTACCTAAGAATATGTACTATCAATAATTGAATAACCTTCTTATATGTTGCATAGTTTATGTTCTTGAACCTTTAATTTTTTTAAAGAGATATCCATTTTTATTTTTATAATTATTTAAGATTAAAATAGATTATTAGTTTTTTTCATGTTTATTATTTTGAGTGGAGATAAATGAATTATTATGTGCCTATGATTTAGGAGAAGAGATTCTACACTTCTAGGAGTATTTAATTATTATTTTTTCTTAAAAGGTAGTTATTAATCAATTACCTCAATTTTTGAAATCCATCATAAAATTACTGCTCAGAAATTTAAAACTGATCTCAATAATTTTAAAAATTAATTGCAATAACCATTGGAGATAAATTAATTAATATAATCGTTATAGGAGACGTATCACATTTATAAAATAGAATAAATACATAGATTTGGTTGGCTTATAGAGGAACTTTTGGTAAATAACTTTTTTTAATATTGAGTCTTTATCTAATAATAATATCAATAACATCAACAACAAAATAAACAATAATTTTATAAGATACTATTATTATCAAATGAATGCTACACTTTAAATATGTGTAGATAATAACATTGACTATCTCAAAAATAAGAATAAAAATTTAGATTCAAATCCAAGGAATTTACACACTAATCGTCCTGCAAAAAAAAAAAAAAACAGTTACAATCATTAAAAAATATTAATAAAAATAGACAAAAGAATCAACAAAAATGAACGATTTGCAATAATTATTGACAATATATTTTAATGCTTCAAATGTTGCAATAGATATAACACATACACAAATCTCATGATAGTGTTAATTCTATATACGAAGTTTATTATAGTGAATTTTGTCTCTATAACTACGAAATCACATTAAAAGAAGGAGCAAAATTAAATCGTCAAAAGAATATGGCATAGATAGCTATAGTAAAGTTATATTTTCATTTTTACAAAATAAAAATAACTATAAACAAACATAAATTTCATAAAGATAGACCAAAAAAAGATATTAACTTTAAAAAATATTTTAATTTGAAGTAATTATTTCAATTTAATATAATCTCAATTATTTATTTCCATATGTTTTTAAACTTTTATTTAGTTTAAGATAAATACTGAAAAATAAAAGGTTATCAATTAAGCTTTCATTGATTATAGAACGGTGTGTCGTGAATGCATAATGGGAAGTTAAGCAACTGTTTAATCTGAAATTGTTTTTTCATTAAAATATCCATTTATATGTAATATATTAAAGGGCTTCTAATACTAATAAGAATAAATAATAAATATATTAATTTAATAAGCGTAAATAGATATCAACTATAAACAAATAATTTAAAGTATTTGAAATTTTTTAGTTTTTGAAATATATACTTTTTAGAGCATTATTTAAATTATGTTAGCTTCATGAATTTTGTCTCTCAAATACTTTATTATGTAATTTCAATTAATGCATGTGTACGATTGCCTTATATTCAAACAAAATGTAGATTATAATCATTAAGTGTAAACCAATGAATACATACATGCATACATAATTAATTATAAAAACTGTAAATTACTTTTAGTGTTTCGGAATGTACCATAATCATATAACACGAATATTCAACTTTCATTGTATCTTCAATAGTTCATGGACAAAATAATTAGATAAAGCTATAATTTATTGACTGCAATAAATAATTATTATTTTTTATATGTCAAGATGTATTAACTATACAAAAATCTTCATGTTATCTCACATCTTATATAAACAAATAATTAGAAGAGAATATTCATAAAATTCCATAGTTCCCACAACATACAAACGTGGAAATAAAATAACCGCCGAAATTCTATTTCTAACATCATGCGAAGTTTGATCACATTGGAATACTTTATCTACTTTTATAAATAAAAGAAAAATATAAGGAAGAAAAGTATTCACCAATAGATAGAAAACTAACATGAATTAAATATGTCACGACCCAAACCGTCGTAATTGGCACCCACACTAACCGTCCGGTGGGAGAACCACTACTACAATCCAAACTAAGCAATTAAACCAAAACTAAGACAGTTAGGTTACGGAAGCAAGTTAATTAACTAAACAAATGCGGAATTAAATACCTAGAACCTGAAAGTCATTGTACCAAAACTCTATTAACGAAAAGTCTAAGAACAAGGGGTACAACCCCGAAACTAAACAACACCTTAAACAAACAGCCTGAGTCCGAAAAGATTGGACCTAAACAAGAGAGATTCATGACAGCCTGAAAGAACTGGTTCACCCTTGAATTCGGTCAAACTCAATAGTCACCTAAATGAGATCTATCAATAGCCGCCTGAAGATGTCCTGTACTCAACAAAGAACAAGCAAGTGCAATATCAGTACACAACCATAGTGTACTGGTAGAATCATACGGCTATCCAATAAGTGTAACATACATTAGTCAATATGACAATATAATCACATGCACATATCGAACATATACAATATCATCAACCTATACGAACAATAAACAACTCCACGATTCTCACATATCAAAGTTATATCAGTTTAGAGCAACATACTGTCTTCCAATATCAATCATCACTAGATATGAATAAACTCATCACAAGTAGATACACAACACAATTCAATGGTCCTCTCACGGAACCCAATTTAATGGTCCTCTCATGGAACCAAAACTCAAATAGTTAGTTATGCTGGAACGTGACAACTGATCCCATAGTTATGTCGGAACCTGGCAATCGATACAATAGTTATGTCGTAACGTGGCAACCGATCCCATAATTATGTCGGAACGTGGCAACCAATCCATTCAACACACCATAATCACAATCACACGTATATCCTCAAGATCATACATTTCAGTCATGATTTCATGGCAATCATCATTCATCTATCTCATTTACAACAAGTGTGATCAGCAATGTAACATTCACATACATGCAAGTATCATAATGAAGCAAGAACAAACATACATCACACAATCATAAAATCACAACCATCACCTACCTCGAAACAAGCTTGAAACCCTAAGAAACTTGATCATTTCCTTTTTGGATTCGTTCCGCTTGTTTTTAGTTTACAAACAATCAATATAATACAGGAATCAATAAACAATCATTAATTACCTAGAATACTAATAATTCTAGAACCCTAGGTCAAACTCATGATCCCAATTATCCAATTTAGGGTTGTTTCCACCAGAGAATCTATAACAAAACCCTCCCCCATGAATATTCACCCATTCTATTATGTTCTACGAATTGAAAAATAAATTCGGGGAGTGAAAAGCTTACCTTTAGCCTCAAGAATGGTGAAAATCGAGTAGGAGTCGCCTGAGAGTCATTCCTTATCTCAAAAAGTCAAAAAGTGCATAATAAGGTCGTTTAGGAGTTTATTAACGATTTAAATTCGCGTCGGGCCCGCCTCAGCGGCCCCGCCAAAGCGGCATTCTCGAGATAGAGAGTTGTTTCAAGAATTCCAAAATTCTCATTTCACAACATACCTCTAACCCGTAACGCTCAGTAAAAACCCTTATCGCTAAGATCTATTCCGGGTGTTCTACTCACCCGAATTCAATTCCGTAAAGTCGTATTGGATCCTTAACATCATAACTATCCACTCAGGTAATCAAATTCATTAATAGATCTCTCATTTGTTTCAATATTTCTCTACACCTTAGAGACTCCGATTTTGTCCAAATTTGGACTAGGTTGGGAAATTTCAAAATACTACGAAAAAGTTTTTCGGGCCCAAATTCTTTCCCCATTTACTTTTCTATAACGACGGAAACATGTCATTACAATAAATACCAATTTACCCATCATTTGTTCCTGAGTGACAAACTAGGAGAAAATTGCTAAAGAAAGAATAGAGTTGTGTCTGAATCGTTGAATTACTGGGGATACTTGTATTGCATGCCATTCTTAGCGAATATCATTACCCCATAAGGGTTTCACATCTTCAACCTCAAACCAACCAATTGAATACCTACACATCCTCCCTTACAATGCCTCAATGAAGTCATCTCAATATTCGAGTGATAAATATTGTTGTATGTAAACTTAACTAACAACAAAACGATTCCCAACAACCACCAAAGTTGATCGTACGCACCTCTGCCACATGTTATCAAGGATCTTGACACAATCATTAGGACTAATCCCTTCTCACATAAGCATAATAACATTCTAAATCAATACTCGCTACAATTAGAAGTGAACCTGAACCAACCAACACACTCTCATAATACCCAAACAATCATAGTTCTTAACAATATCTCCATCCCACAACATAGATTCCCATGAACTTAAGTTATAACAAATTTGATCTTTAGAAATCATACACTCATCGAGGGATATGTCCAATCATAATACTACTCCAACAACACTATTGAAATGCTAGATTTAGTAATTGTAGATTACCTCTTAAGAATAGTAGAATTGGATTCAAATGATCTCCACATTCAACCACACATAATCGATACATGACCTCAACGACGAGAGGAAAATTAAGATTGCCGGACAACCACAAATAAGCATGGTAGCTCTCTTATAAATTCTCATAAGCAAGATAGTATATGTAGAACCACTAAATTACTTTAACAACTCCAAGACAACACCAATTATGTCATTCGAAATAACCATTACTTCCCCCTGAACCAAGAGAACATCGATGGATTTGGTACCCCTGATCCACTAGGGATCCACCCACAAAAGTGAAAACACACTAGAGCATAGCTACTGAATCATACTCACAATAATAACAATCATCATAAACACTCCGACCATTTACTTTATTATAAACCAACACTTTTTAAATGAAAACCTTTCTTAGATGCTTAACAATCAATAGTTGTACTCACGACTCACCCCAGGGGTAAGTCCTTTCAAATGCTCAATACCGGATACAATTGATCATTTCTCACCTTGCCAATTCATACCTTGACAAAAATACATCACTACGAATGTTGACTCACAATGAAAAATCTGAATTGTAATTTCCACCATATAACACAATCCCTTTCTCTATCAACATTAGCTTGTATCTTGAAGATTTTTATGAATTCATGGATCTCCGTTTATCATTGATTGAATCTCCACCGATCTTACCATATATTTCGCTAAAATTTCAATCATACTCATTACTAGACTTAAAAACCAAACCAAACACTTGTCATCACACTCAAGCTAATGTACACACACTCCTTTCTCAAGTCTTTTTCGATAGTTTTTAACCAATCTGACACACTTGTGACACTATTACCATAGCCACAACAAAACAAAAGAAATCACGCGTCTCTGAACCCAATTATCTACTCCTCTAAAGATAACTCTTTGGTCTGAAGAATCAAATAAATATTCTTGCTCTAGCCTCTCTTTAAAGGCTGTACTACAGCCCACCAAATATTAGAAAACCACAACCTTATATACTCGCAAGTCGTAATTACTATACAAAATTCACTTATTCAGGAATCTCATTATATAGTTGCATACCTTCACAGTTCATCGCGAACTCTTATTACCATTACGCTCAATTATTTCTGACTATCACTATGAAGCCAACATTTCATCCACATGACACCTCAAACTCAGGTATACTCATCAAATTCAAAGGACTAACCCCATTTTTATACGCACTTTCTTATGGCTTAAGATAAAATCATAAGTCCTCATATTACCCTCCTTCTTCTTAACAATCAAGATAGGAGCACCCCACAGGGAAGCATTAGGACGGATGAAACCTTTATCAAGAATCCCTTGGATTTGAGTTTTTAGCTCTCTCAATTCTGACATCACAAAAATAGACTCAATAGAGAGGGATTCGACCTCAACATCCTGAATATTAGCCAATTACTCCAAACAATCCTGCCCCACCAGTTCCCTACCCCGCACAAAAGTTATGACCTTAGCTAACTTAGGCTTATACCCCTTCCAACTCTAACCTGTCCCTACTCGGGATCTCTAGAGTTACTGACTTAGCATTACCATTAAGCACACCATAATAGGGGAACAACCAAGTAATGCCTAAGATTATATCAAGTCAGTCATATCCATCATAACAAAATAAACCCAAATCTGACAATCCATAACACAATAGGACAACCCGATATACATGGGTTACTATGATTGACTCTTCAACTAGGATAGAAACATAAATGGGGGCATCAAGTATATCACAAATCATATAGAATTTTTAGGCAAATCGCACGGACACATAAGAATAAGTAGAATCTGAATCAAACAACACCTAAGCCATCCGGTCACAAATAATAATAGTACTTGTGATAACTGCATCATACCCTCAGCCTTGGTCTTACCCGAAAAGGCATAAAACTGAGCCATGTTATCTTGATGGGAAACCTCTTTGCCTGGCTTCACTACTCCTCAACATGCATTACCATTTCCCCGGCCTCACTGATTTCCTCCTCATATGCCTAGGTTCTCCACAATTTAACACACTTTACCACTTATATTCGATTGCTAAACAATGAATTAGATTGCGGGGGTTAGTTAAGGTACAATTCGGGGTCCATAACTGTGACTAGGGGAAAACAGGTTGAGGTTCTGCCTCGCCTCATCCTGCTCTTGCAGAAAAAATTTCGCACTGGCAGCCTCGCCTTGGCAGGAAGAATCCCGCCCCAGCGGCCATAATAGAAACATGACCCCTGCCAATAATTTTTCTGGGGTTCATTTCTTTTCTAAATTCCACGAATGTTCCCAACTTTACTTAACAATTTTAGAATTATCCTCATAACTAGGATAATCATTGTCTACCCCAGTCAATCCGACGATACACGAACCAATTCATTCTTGTCAATTCAGCACCACAACCAACACATCCTTAGTCGAGATCTTCCTTTCACTATGAATTTCATGATACTCAAGTATTTACAACTTGCATAACTTCAACAACCAGGCCAACATATTGTACATATCAAAGTCCAGACACACATTTATTATGCACATAATCACCTCATCATATTCAACCAATTACAACTTCACATTCGCAGTTAATTCAGACAACCAGAAGCACGAATTGAAAGTTTCCAAGATAGAATTTACAGATAAGTCCAAATTCTTAATTAATTATTTCGCTCCATGGATGACCATTCTTGATCATCCATGCATTCACACCACCCCTAGGGCCAGATGCCAATTGAAACCTTCTCAGTTTCCAATTTACTTTGCTTGTGGCCCATCAGTCGTGACTACGACATCTAGTTCACTTCGTTGAGATACTAACTAGAATTAGGAAACACCAATTGGACTCAACTCATACCATAAGCGACAATAGTATCTAGCGAGCCCCACAAAAATGCTAATTTCAATCATAGAACTTGGTCGAACCAAATTCTTAACTGATGGTAACCCGACCTTAAATCAATCTTAGAGAAAATCGATGCACTTTGCAATTGATCAAAAATGTCATCTATCCGAGGTAATGGATACTTGTTTTGAATGATGACCCTATTCAATTGTCGGTAGTCTATACACATCCTCCCTTACTAGCGATGGTGTTACCACTTCTGTTGCTCTAGTTCAGACCGTAGAGTGAAGGAGGAAATATATCAATTTGTATCACCTAGATACCAATTGGATTCAAGTCATAGCACAAAGTAGTAGATAGAAGTGAGTTTTTCCTAAAGTCCAATAACCTCTTGAAGAAAAGTACGGACGTCATCATACCATTCCGCAAGACTCCACTAGACTTCTTTTGGCACAATGAGATCAATGAACCTAGTCTCTGATACCAACTTAGTCACGACCCAGACCGTCGTGATTGGCACTCACAATAGTTGTCCGGTGGGAGAACCACTGCTATAACCCAACCTAAGCAACTAAACAAAAACTAAAGCAACTAAGTTACGGAAGCAAGTTAATTAACTAAACAACTGCGGAATTAAATACCTAGAAGCTAAAAGTCATTGTACCAAAACTTTACTAACGACAAGTGTAAGAATAAGTGGTACAACCCCGAAACTAAACGACACCTTAAACAAATAGTCTGAGTCTGAAAAAAGTGGACTTAAACAAGAGAGATCCATGACAGCCTGAAAGAACTGGCTCACCCTTGAATCCGGTCACGCTCAATAGTCACATAGCTGAGATCTATGAATAGCCGCTTAAAGATGCCCCATACTCAACAAGGAACAAGCAAGTGCAGTATCAGTACACAACCAAAGTGTACTGGTAGGATCACACAACTATCCCAATAAGTGTAACATACATTAGTCAATACAACAATTTAACACATGCACATATCGAACATACACAATATCATCAACATATACGAACATGAACAACTTCACGATTCTCACATATCACAGTTATATCAATTTAGAGTAACATACCATCTTCCAATATCAATCATTATTAGATATGAACAGAACCCAATTCAATGGTCCTCTCATGGAACCAAAACTCAAATAGTTAGTTATGCCGGAACGTGGCAACCGATCCAAGTTAGTTATGCTGGAATGTGGCAACCAATCCCATAGTTATGCCAGAACGTGGCAACCGATCAAATAGTTATGCCGGAACGTGGCAACCGATACCATAATTATGTCGGAACGTGGCAACTGATCCATTCAACACACCATAATCACAATCACAATCACAATCATAAGTATATCCTCAAGATCATACATTTAAGTCATGATTTCATGGCAATCATCATTCATCTATCTCATTTACAACAAGTATGATCAGCAATGCAACATTCGCATACATGCAAGTTAATGAAGCAAGAATAAACATACATCACACAATCATAGAATCACAACTATCTCCTACCTCGAAACAAGCTTGAAACCCTAAGGAACTTTATCTTTCCCTTTCCCGATTCGTTCCACTTGTACATAGTCTACAAACAATCAATATAATACGAGAATCAATAAACAATCATTAATTACCCACATTACTAACAATTCTATGAACCCTAGGTCAAACTCATGATCCCAATTATCCAATTTAGGGTTGTTTCCACCATAGAATCTATAACAAAACCCTCCCCCATGAATAATCACCCATTCTATTACATTCTACGGATCGAAAAATGGATTCGGGGAGCAAAAGCTAACCTTTAGCCTCAAGAATGGTGAAAAACCAGTATGATTCGCCTGGGAGTCGTTCCTTAGCTCAAAAAGTCAAAAAATGCATAATGAGGTCATTTAGGGGTTTATTAACGACTTTAATTCGCATCGGGCCTGCCACAGCGGCCACCACCCCGCCAAAGCGGCATTCTCGAGACAAATAGTTATTTCAAGAATTCCAAAATTCTCATTTCACATCACACCTCTAACCCACGATGCTCAGTAAAATACCTTTAGCGCGAAGATCGATTCCGGGAGTTCTACTCACCCGAATTCAATTCCGTAAAGTCGTACGGGATACTTAACGTCTTAACTATCCACTCATGCAATAAAATTCATTAATAGATCTCTCATTTGTTACCAGATTTTCCTACACCTTAAAGACGCCGATTTCGTCCAAATTTGGACTAGGTTGGGAAATTTCAAGATACTACGAAAAAGTTTTCCGGCCCCAAATTCTTTCCCCATTGACTTTTCTATAACGACGGGAACATGTCATTACAATAGATACCAATTTACCCATCACTCGTCCCCGAGTGACAAACTAGGGGAAAAGGGCTAAAGCAAGAATAGAGTAGTATCTAAATCGTCAAGTTACTAGGGATACTTGTAATGCATGGCACTCTTATCGAATCTCCTAAGGGTTTCACATCTCCAACCTCAAACCAACCAATTGAATACCTACACATCCTCCCTTACAATGCCTCAATGAAGTCATCTCAACACTCGAGTAATAAATATTATTCTATGTAAACTTACCTAACAACAAAACGATTCCCAACTACCACCAAAGTTTATCGTACGCACCTCTGCCACATGTTATCAAGGATTTTGACACAATCATCAGGACTAATCCCTTTTCACATAAGCATGATAACATTCTAAATCAATACTCGCTACAATTAGAAGTAAACCTGAACCAACCAACACAAACTCATAATACCCAAACAATCATAGTTCTTAACAATATCTCCATCTCACAACATAGATTCCCATGAACTTAAGTTATAACAAATTTGATCTTTAGAAATCATACACTCATCGAGTGATATGTCCAAGCATACAACCCCTCCAACAACACTATCGAAATGCTAGATTTAGTAATTGTAGATTACCTCTTAAGAATAGTAGAAGTGGATTCAAATGATCTCCACATTCAACCACACATAATCGATACATGACCTCGACGACTAGAGGAAAATTAAGATTGCCGAACAACCACAAATACGCATGATAGCTCTCCTATAAATTCTCACAAGCAAGGTGATACATGTAGAATCACTAAAATACTTTAACAACTCCAAGACAACACCAATTATGTCATTCGAAATAACCATTACTTTCCCCTCAACCAAGAGAACATCGCAGGATTTGGTACCCCTGATCCACCACTAGGGATCCACCCACAAAAGTGAAAACACACTAGAGCATAGCTAGTGAATCATACTCACAATACTAACAACCATCATAAACACTCCGACCATTTACCTTATTATAAACCAACACTTTTTAAATGAAAACCTTTCTTAGATACTTAACAATCAATAGTCATACTCACGACTCACCCCAGGTGTAAGTCCTTTCAAATGCTCAATAACGGATACAATTGATCATTTCTCACTTAGCCAATTCATACCTTGATAAAATACATCACCATAAATTTAGACTCAAAATGAAAAATCTGAATTGCAATTTCCACCATATAACACAATCCCTTTCTCTATCAACATTAGCTTGTATCTTGAAGATTTTTACGAATTCATGGATCTCTGTTTATCATTGATCGCATCTCCATTGATCTTACCATATATTCCGCTAAAATTTTAATCATACTTATTACTAAAGTCAAAAAACAAACCAAACACTTGTCATCATACTCAAGCTAATGTCTGCACACTCTTTTCTCAAGTCTTTTTCGATAGTTTTTAACCAATCCGACACACTTGTGACACTATTACCATAGCCACAACAAAATGAATGAAATCACGCGTCTCTGAATCCAATTATCTACTCCTCTAAAGATAACTCTTTAGCCTTAAGAATCAAATAAATATTCTTAT
Organism: Solanum okadae; assembly: GCA_036553675.1. Lineage (NCBI taxonomy): Eukaryota > Viridiplantae > Streptophyta > Magnoliopsida > Solanales > Solanaceae > Solanum > Solanum okadae. Next base: position 24,523,861 of record CM071682.1, on the reverse strand, counting down.
TATAGCCTCTATTTAAAGGTTGTACTACATCCCACCAAATATTAGAAAACCACAACCTTAGATACTCGCAAGTCGTAATTACTATACAAAATTCGCTTAATCAACAATCTCATTATATTTTTGCATCCCATCACAATTCATCGCGAACTCTTATTACCATTACGATCAATTATCCTTGACTATCACTATGAAGTCAACATTTCATCCACATGACACCTCAAACTCTGGTATACTCATCAAATTCAAAGGACTAACCCTATTTTTATACGCACTTTCTTATGGCTTAAGATAAAATCACCAGTCCTCATATTACCCTCATTCTTCTTAACAAACATGACACGTGCACCCCACGGGGAAGCACTAGGACAGATGAAACCTTTATAAAGTTGCCCTTGGATTTGAGAGTTTAGCTCTCTCAATTCTGACATCACATGAAAAGACTCAATAGAGGGGGATTCGACCTCAACATCCCGAATATGAACCAATTATGCCAAACATTCCTGCCCCACCAGTTTCCTACCCTGTACGAAAGATATGACCTTAGCGGACTTAGGCATGTACCCCTTTCCCACTCTAACCTTTCCCTACCTAGGATCTCTAGAGTTACCGACTTAGCATTACCATTAAGCACAACATAATATAGGTACAACCAAGTCATGCCTAAGATTATATCAAGTTAGTCATATCCATCATAACCAAATCAACCCAAATCTGACAATCCATAACACAATTAGGACAACACGATATATATGGGTTACTATGACTGACTACTGGGGTAGAAACATGGATGAGAGCATCAAGTATATCACAAATCATATCGACTTTTGAGGCAAATCGTACGGACACATAAGAATAAGTAGAATCCGGATCAAACAACACATTAGCCCTCCGGTCACAACCAATAACAATACTTGTGATCACTGCATCATACCCTCAGCCTCGGTCTTACCCGAAAATGCATAAAACTGAGCCTTGTCATCTTGACGGGAAACCTCATTTCCTAGCTTCACTACTCCTCTACCTGCATTACCATTTTCCCTGCCTCCACGGCCTCACTGATTTCCTCCTCATATGCCCAGGTTCTCCACAATTTAACACATTTTACCACTTATATTCGATTGCTGAACAATGAATTAGATCATGCGGGTTAGTTCATGTACTATTCGGGGTCCATAATTGTGACTAGGGGAAAACAGGGAAGACATGTTGAGGTTCTGCCTCGCCTCATCCCGCTTTGGCGGGAAAATTTCCGCACTGGCGGCCTCGCCTTGGCCTGAAGAATCTTGCCCTAGCGGCCATAACGGAAACATGACCCCTGCCAATAATTTTTCTGGGGTTCTTTTCTTTTCTAAATTCCACAAAGGTTCCCAACTTTACTTAGCAATTTTAGAATAATCCTCATAACTAGGATAATCATTGTCTACCCCCAGTCAATCCCACGATACACGAACCAATTCATTATTGTCAATTCAGTACCACAACCCACACATCCTTAGTCAAGATCTTCCTTTCACAACGAATTTCACGATACTCAAGTATTTACAACTTGCATAACTTCAACGACCAGACCAACATATTGTACATATCAAAGTCCAGACACACATTTATTGTGCACATAATCACCTCATCGTATTCAAGCAATTACAACTTCACATTCGCAGTTAATTCAGACAACCAGAAGCACGCATTGAAAGTTTCCAAAAAATAATTTACAGATAAGTCCAAATTCTTAATTAATTATTTTGCTCCATGGATGACCATTCCTGATCAACTATGCATTCACACCACCCCTAGGGCCAGATACCAATTGGAACCTTCTCAGTTTCCAATTTGCTTTCCTTGTGGCCCCTCAGGCGTGACCACAACGTCTAGTTCACTTCATTGAGATACCCACTGGAATCGGGAGATACCAATTGGACTCAACTCATACCACAAGAGACAATAGTAGCTAGCGGCCCCCACAAAACTGCTAATTTCAATCATAGAACTTGGTCAAACCAAATTCTTAACCGCCTCAACCTTTAATTGATGGTAACCCGACCTTAAATCAATCTTATAGAAAATTGATGCACGTTGTAATTGATAAAAAATGTCATCTATCCGAGGTAATGGATACTTGTTCTGAATGGTGACCCTATTCAACTGTCGGTAGTCTATACACATCCTCTCTTGCTAGCGACGTTGTTACCACTTCTGTTGCTCTAGTTCGGACCGTAGAGTGAATGAGTAAAGATACCAATTTGTATCGCCCTTATACCAATTGGATTCAAGTCATAGCACGAAGGAGTAGAAAGAAGTGAGTTTTTCCTAAAGTCCTATAGCCTCTAGAAGAAAGTACGAACGTCATCGTATCGTTCCAGATGACTCAACTAGACTCATTTTGGCACAATGAGATCAACAAACCTAGGCTCTGATACCAACTTTGTCACGACCCAGACCGTCGTGATTGGCACCCACACTAACCGTCCGGTGGGAGAACCACTACTACAACCCAAACTAAGCAACTAAACAAAAACTAAGGCAATTAAGTTACGGAAGCAAGTTAATTAACTAAACAAATGTGAAATTAAATACCTAGAACCTGAAAGTCATTGTAACAAAACTCTATTAACAACAAGTCTAAGAACAAGGGGTATAACCCTTAAACTAAACAACACCTTAAACAAATAGTCTGAGTCCGAAAAGAGTGGACTTAAACAAGAGAAATCCATGGCAGCCTGAAAGAACTGGCTCACCCTTGAATCCGGTCACGCTCAATAGTCACCTAGCTGAGATCTATCAATAGCCGCTTGACAATTCCATGTACTCAACAAAGAACAAGCAAGTGCAGTATCAGTACACAACCACAGTGTACTGGTAGGATCACGCGGCTATCCCAATAAGTGTAACATACATTAGTCAATACAACAATATAATCACATGCACATATCGAACATATATGATATCATCAACATATACGAACAATGAACAACTTCACGATTCTCACATATTATAGTTATATTAATTTAGAGCAACATACCGTGTTCCAGTGTTAATCATCATTAGATATGAACAAACTCATCACCAGTAGATACACAACACAATTCAATGGTCCTCTCACGGAACCAATTCAATAGTCCTCTCATGGAACCCAAACCCAAATAGTTAGTTATGCCGAAATGTAGCAGCCGATCCAAGTTAGTTATGCCGAAACGTGGCAACCGATCCCATAGTTTTGCAGGAACGTGGCAGCCGATCCAATAGTTATGCCGGAACGTGGCAACCAATCCCATAATTATGCCGGAATGTGGCAACCGATCCATTAAACACACCACAATCGCAATCACAAGTATATCCTCAATATCATACATTTAAGTCACGATTTCATAAAAATCATCATTCATCTATCTCATTTACAATAAATCTGATCAGCAATGCAACATTCACATACATGCAAGTATCATAATAAAGCAAGAGCAAACATACATCACATAATCATAGAATCACAACCATCACCTACCTTGAAACAAGCTTGAAATCCGAATAAACTTGATTCTTCCTTTTTCGGATTCGTTCTGCTTGTTCTTGGTCTACAAACAATCAATATAATAGGGGAATTAATAAGCAATCATTAATTACACGGATTACTAACAATTCTATGAAACCTAGGTCAAACTCATGATCCCAATTATCCAATTTATGGTTGTTTCTACCATAGAATCTATAACAAAACCCTCCCCCATTAATATTCACTCATTCTATTACATTCTACGGATCAAAAAATAGATTCAGGGAGTGAAAAACTCTCCTTTATCCTCAAGAATGGTGAAAAACTAGTAGGACTCGCCTGGGAGTCATTCCTTAGCTCAAAAAGTCAAAAAAGTGCATAATGAAGTCATTTAGGGGTTTATTAATGACTTTAATTCACATCGGGCCCGCCACAACGGCCACCACCCCACCACAGCGGCCCCGCCAAAGCGGCAATCTCGAGACACAGAGTTATTTCAAGAATTCCAAAATTCTCATTTCACAACACACCTCTAACCCACGACGCCTAGTAAATACCCTTAGCGCTAAGATCAATTCCGGGAGTTCTACTCACCCGAATTCAATTCCGTAAAGTCGTACGTGATCCTTAACGTCTTAATTATCCATTCATGTGATTAAATTCATTAATAGATCTCTCATTTGTTCCCAGATTTCCTTACACCTTAAAGACTTTGATTTCGTCCAAATCTAGACTAGATTGGGAAATTTCAAGATACTACGAAAATAATTTCTGGCCTCAAATTCTTTCCCCATTGACTTTTCTATAACGACTGGAACAAGTCGTTACAAAATAGCTATTTATAATATTAAAAAAAGATTAACCTGAATTATTTGCTACTCATTTGGAACATAACCAAGTAAAATTCATTACCAAGTAAAATTCATGGAGTTTCATTGTTCATCTCTTTTTCTACGATTTGAAAATTTTGAATATTAGCATGTTATATGAGATATGAAGGAAATTGTGTTATAAATAGATAACTGAGAAGTTTAAACTTCTACAAAATTGTGAGGAAGTTAAAACTATTTTCATAAGTGCAACTTTTATCTCTAAAACCGTTTAATATTTAATTTTTTAATTCTAGTCTTTTAATTATTTAAAAATACGTGTGTAGATGTGTTTATGAGTTAGTGGATATTTTTTTTATTTTTTTTAGTTGAGAGATGGTTTAGGGAGATTGATTTTGAATATTATTTTTAATTATAAAATGAGAATTTTTAAAACTGCTTTCACATTAATTACAATAAATGTTTGAATGTTTTTTTGCTATTTACATTGTAATTTATTATTTAATATAATTACAGATAGATAATTAATTTTAATAAAAAAGATCAAAAAAATATGTTACAACTCGATTGTTTATAAATTGTCTAAATTAGTAGTTTTTTTAAAAAAAAGAGAATAGCTTGTATATATTGGTTGTGAATTATATGCTTTTAATTAGTTTGAAAGTTTAACTGATAATTAAAGGAATTTCATTACTAATAGGATTGTGACAATTAGAGAAAAAATAATTAATTTAAAACTGACATTAGAGTCGCTATTAAAAAGGAGTTAAAAAACGTGATTTACTATATATATGGTTTCCTTTTAATTTATTTAAATATATTATAGGTTTTATTTTAAAAAAAACATGTTTATTTTAAAACGCAAATAAGAAAAAAAAAATAGTTACCGTGTTTAAGATAATTTTTAAAATGTTTTAAAATTTTGTGTATCAATAAAAATGGTTTTGCTATTACATTTTCCTTATTTTAAAAATTACTGACTTATATAGATTTAATAATTTTAATTATTTAAAGTTAATGCTCAATAATGATTATCCACCTGAAAAAGGTTTGGGAGCTTATTCGCAAGGAATCTTGGACCTTGTTGCTCCTTTGAAAAATCAAGAAACTTCTAATAGTTGATACAAATCAACCTAGATAGAGAAATATAAGGCTAAGAACAACAAATGAAGTGATTTGGCACTGACACAATCGATCCTCCATATTTTTCGGGGTCATGAAATTCAAGATTCCTCCACTCGGGAAGACATTAAAGAAGTTTTTCAGGATCTCAGCCACTTGTTATGTGAAGTACTGAACATGGTCTAGGTTGTTGAAGGCACCACTCATTCTGATGTGAAACTCGCAGAAATAATTGGGAAGTCACTCCACTCCCCACGAAGAAAGAGTCTTGGTATTTTGATGTGCTACTATTTTTGTATTTGAATTATTGTCAGGATTGTGATCCAAATACGTTGAAATACTTTGAATTATTGTTTATCTTTCTATCCCTTTAAAATTTTCTTTTTTTCTTCCCTCACCTAATTCTTATCTTCTATTTTTCAGTTTTTCTAATGTTGACTTTGATAACATGACATGCATGTGAAATTCACTCTCAGGTCTTAAAGAGTTGTTTATTCTCGAATTAGTGAGTCAAGATGTTGAATATGATGAAGATGAGGCTTCCAGGGAAACTAATAAGAACCTAGAATATTTTGAAGTAAAACCTAAGCCTAGTCATAGTGAAATCGAGACAATTAATTTTGGAAGTACTGAGGAAGTCAAAGAAACAAAAATAAGCATTCAAGTCGAGCAAGAAATTTTGGATGTCATAATTCAATTTTTGTTTGAATACAATATGTTTTTGCTTGGTCCTATGATGACATGTCGGGTTTGAGTGTTAATTTAGTAGTTCATAAGTTGTCCACTCATCCTGATTTTCCACCCGTCCAACAGAAAAAGAAGAAAATTCAAACCAGATGTGACTGAAAAATCAAGGAAGAAATCATGAAACAACTAAGTGTAAATGTATCCAAGCCATTCGTTACGCTACTTGGCTGGAAAATGTGGTTCTTATGCCGTAAAAGGATGGGAAGACAAGAGCTTATGTTGATTATCGGAATTTGAACAAAGCTACTCCGAAAGACAACTTTCCCTTGCCCAATATCCATATTCTAGTTGATAATTGTGCCAAACACAAAATTCAATCTTTTGTTGACTGCTATGTTGGGTATCATCAAATTCTGATTAATGAAGAGGACGTTGAGAAAGCTGCTTTCACAACTCCATGGGAGACCTATCGCTACAGGGTCATGCCATTCGATCATTAAAATGTTGGGGCAATTTATATGAGGGATATTACCACCATGTTTCATTGCATGATGTACAAAGAAGTTGAAGTATACGTTGATGACATAATCACCAAGTCTAAAATACAAGATTACCATGTGCACGACCTGAGAAAATTCTTTGAAGAAGTGCTAAGATATGATGTTAAGCTTAATCCAGCAAAATGTGCATTTGGAGTTCCATCTGGAAAGCTTTGGGGTTTCATAGTTAGCAGAAGGGGAATCATATTGGACTCTTCCAAAATAAAAACCATTCGAGAATTGCCACCCTCAAAAAATAAGACTGAAGTCATGATTCTACTTGGGAGGTTGAACTACATCAACACTTTTATTGCTCAATTGACAACCACTTGTGAGCCCATTTTCATACCTTTAAAAAGGATGCTAATGTATGATGGACGAAGGATTGTCAACAAGCATTTGACAAAATCAAAGAGTATGTCCAACTCTCCCGTATTGGTCCTGCCTGACTTTTGGGATATTTCTTTTATTGTACGGAATACTTCTTTTAAACACTCTTAATAGGCCTCTCTTTCAATATCTTTTAGAGACAGATAATTCCTTTGGGTGTGTTATTGGTTGGTATTATTCCAAAGGCAGGAAAGAGCAAGCTATCTACCACATGAGCAAGAAATTCACCAGCTATGAGGTCAAGTACACTCTCTTGGAAAGGACATGTTGCGCCCTAAATTGGGTACTTAAGAAGTTAAGGCATTATCTTTTGTCCTACACAACTTATCTCATATCTAGGATGAACCCTTTGAAGTATATCTTTCAGAACCCAATGGCAATTGGTAGACTCAAGAAATAGCAAATTGTGCTCACATAATTTGACATTATTTATGTCGCTTGAACTGCAATGAAAGCTTAAGCTTTGGCAGATTACTTGGCAGAGAATCCAGTAAATGGCAACTACAAACCATTGGCTGCATATTTTCTAGATGAAAAGAATAATTCAATTGAAGAAGTAGATCTAGACGAAAATCAGACCTGGAAATTATACTTCGATGGAGCAATCAACGCAAAAGGCACAAGGATTGGGGTAATTCTCATATCTACCACATGGCAGCATTACCCTGCAACAGCTCAACTTGATTTCTTTTGTACAAATAACACAACAAAGTATGAAGCTTTCATCATGGGTCAAAATATGGCGATAGATTTGGATGTGCAAGAATCGATTGTGTTGGGAGATTCTGATTTGCTTATGTGACAAGCTCAAGTTGAATGGAAAACTCGAGACCTCAAGCTTCTTCCTTAAAAAAATGTTTGGAAAATCTTAGAAAGAGGTTTAGGTTCATCGAGTTTAGATATATCCCAAAGTTTCTGTCACGACCCAGACCGTCGTGATTGACACCCATACTAACCCTCCGGTGGGAGAACCACTACTACAACCCCAAACAAGCAACTAAACTAAAAACTAAAGCATTTTAAACTACGGAAGCAAGTTAAACAACTAAATAATGAAGTTCCCATAAACTTCAACAAGCGTCTAACAATGAAACCAAAACAGATGCGGAAGAAATAACATAGAGCCTAAAAGTCAATGTACCAAAACATATAGCAAGATCCATAAGTCTAAACAAGAAGGGTTACAACCCAAACTAATAAAGTATACCTAACTAGAAAAGTCTAAGTACGAAATGTAGACATAGATGAAAAGAGAACTCATGGCAGGCCAGAAGAATTGACTCACCCTTGAATTCGAACAAGATCACTGATCTTCTACACGAGGTCTGTCAATAGCCGCCTGAAGATGCCCTGTACTCAACAAAATAAAAGGAAGTGCAGTATCGGTACACAACCACAGTGTACTAGTAGGATCACGCGACTATCCCACTAAGTGCAACATACATAAATCAATGCAACAATATAATCACATGCATATATCGAACAAATACAATATTATCAACATTTACGAATAACGAAAAACTTCACATTTCTCAAGATGCACAATTATGACAAGTCATTGGTGCTCTCATGGAATCCAAACCCAAACAGTTAACATACCGGAACGTGGTACCCGATCCAATAGTTATGCCGAAACATGGCAACCGATCCCATATTTATGCTGGAATGTGGCAACCGATCCCAATTAGTTATGCCGAAATATGGCAACCGATCCATTCAACACACCACAATCACAAACACAAGTACATTTTCGTAATCATACAATCGAGTCATGATTCAATGGCATTCGACAATCATATATTCTCATTTACAACAAGTGTGATCAATAATGTAACATCCATATACATATATGTACCATAATGAAGTAAGACGAACATACATCACACAATCATAAAATCACAACCATCACCTACCTCGAAAAAAGCTTGAAACCCTAAGAAACTTAATCCTTCCCTTTCCGAATTCATTCCGCTTGTTCTTGGTCTACAAATAATCAATATAGTACAAGAATCAATTAACAATCACTAATTACCCGGATTACTAACAATTCTAACAAACCCTAGATCAACCCATGATCCTAATTATCCAATTTAGGGCTGTTTCCACCACAAATTCTAGATCAAAATCCTCCCCCATCGATATTTACCTATTAGATTACGTTCTGTGGATAAAAAAATGGATTCGGGGAGTTAAAATCTTACCTTTAGCCTCAAGAATGGTGAAAAATGGTCAAAAAGTCGTATAGGGTCGTTCCTTAGCTCTAAAAGTCAAAAAGTGCAAAATAAAGTCATTTTGGGGTTTATTTACGACTTTAAGTAGCTTCGGGCCCGCCACAGCGGCACCCATACCGCTACAGCGGCCTTGTCAGAGTGACAAAAACCTCCGCCTAAATGGCTTGCACGAAACAGTGAGCTATTTAATAATTCTCAAAACCCCCATTCCACAGCACACCTTCAACCAACGACAGTCAGAAAATACCGTTCATGCCAAAGTCAGTTTTGGGAGTTCTACTCACCCGAATTCAATTCCGTAAAGTCGTATGGATTTGTTAACAAGTTGGCTATCTACTCATGTAGTCAAAATCACATTTAAATCACCTGATTGTTACCAGATTTCCCTACACCTTAATGACTCCGATTTCGTCAAAATCTAGACTATGTTGGGAAATTTCAAGTTACTACGAAAAAGTTTTCCGATCCAAAAATTTTCCCCATTGGCTTTTCTATAATGACGGAACCCAGTCGTTATAATAGATACCAATTTACCCATCACTCGTCCCCGAGTGACAAAACTTAGGAAAATAGGCTAAGGAAAGAATGAAGTAGTACCTGATTCGACGAATAATTGGGAATACTTGTCTCGCATGTCCCTCTCGGTTTCCCAATTAGATTCTTCAACTGGACGATGCTTCCATTGAACTTTCACGGACTTAATCTCCTTGGTCCTCAACTTACGCACATCAGGATCAAGAATTGCAATCGGTTTCTCCTCGTATTGGAGGTCTTTGTCTAACACAATTGAGTCTCACTTAATGATGTAATCCCCGTCACTATGATATCTCTTCAACATGGACACATGAAATACCGGATGAACACCGGATAGATTAGGAGGTAGAGGCAATCTATACGCCACCGGGCCTACACATTCAAGAACCTCAAAGGGACCAATGTATCACGGACTTAGTTTGCCTTTTTTGCCAAATCTCATCACCCTTTTCATGGGTGATACCTTAAGAAGAAAATTCTCACCGATTTGAAATTTCATGTCCCTTATGTTATGATCTGCATACTTCATTTCTCTTCTTTGGGTTGCTAGAAGCTTAGCTTGAATACTCCTCACCTTATCTTGAGCATCCTTCACTAAATCAACCCCCAAAGGTTTCACATCTCCAGCCTCGAACCATCCTATGGGTAATCTACATCCCTTCCCATAAAGTTCCTCAAATGGTGCCATATCAATGCTGGAGTGATAACTATTATTATAGGAGCATTCACACAAAGGTATGAATTTATCCCAATGCCCTCCAAAATCAATCACACATGCCCTCAACATGTTTTCTAACACTTGAATAGTTCTCTCTGATTGCCCGTTTGTCTGTGTATGGAAGGCTGTACTAAAAGTGAGTTATGTGCCTAATTCATCATGTAATTTCCTCCAAAACTTGGATGTGAATTGGGTACAACGGTCTGAGATGATAGAAAGGGCACTCCATGCAACCTCACTATCTCTTTCACATAAACTTTAGCCAATTGTTCAACATTATAATCTATTCCTACTGGAATAAAATGGGTTGACTTAGTAAATCTATCAACCACTACCCAAATAGAATCAAACTTCCCCAATGTCTTGGAAAGACCAACCACGAAATTCATGGCTATCCTTTCCCACTTCCATTCCGGAATTGACATTCTTTGAAGCAAACCTGTAGGCCTTTGGTGTTCATGCTTCACTTGTTGGAAATTTTGACACTTAGCCACAAACTCCGCTATATCCTTTTGCATGCCCGGACACCAATATATTCGCTTCAAATTTCGATACATCTTGGTCACACCCGGATGAATAGAATATCGCAAACCATGAGATTCTGCCAACAATTTTTGAATCAAGTCATCTACTCTAGGTACACAGATTCTCCCTTTAAAATTGAGCACACCTTCCGCATCAACAGTGATCTCTTGTGCCTTACCAATCGCAGTCTTCTTCTTAAGTTCATTCAAATTCTCATCCTCAAATTGTTTGGCCTTGATCTCCTCAATGAATGTGGCCCTTACCTCAATGCTAGCTAATAACCCACCTCTTTCTGAGATGACCAACTACATGAACTTAGACTCCAAGGTCTGAATTTCCTTAGCCAAGGGTCGCTCGGTTACACTTAAGCAAGCTAAACTACCCATACTCACCGCTTTTCGACTCAAAGCGTCTTCCACAACATTAGCCTTACCTGGATGGAATTGAATGGTCACATCATAATCCTTGAGTAACTCCATCCACCTTCGTTGTCTGAAATTCAAATCCTTTTGAGTGAACACATGCTGCAAACTATGATGATCAATAAACATTTCACACTTAACACCATAGAGGTATTGCCGCCAGATCTTAAGAGCAAACACTACTGCTGCCAACTCCAAATCATGCGTTGGATAATTTCTCTCATGCACCTTCAATTGGTGCGATGCATAGGCTATAAGATTCTTATCCTGCATCAACACAACACCCAAACCGGAATGTGAAGCATCACAATAAACAATAAAATCCTTACCTTCCACCGGTAATACTAGAATAGGTGCGGTGGTCAAAAGAGTCTTGAGCTTTTGAAAGCTCTCCTCACATTTTTCAGTCCATTCAAATGGTATCTCCTTCTTGGTCACATTTTTCAACTGAGTGGCAATATAAGCAAAATTCATCACAAATCGACGGTAGTAGCTAGCGAGCCCCACAAAACTCCTAACTTCCGTCACAGAGCTAGGCCGAACCCAATTTTTACCGCCTCAATCTTTTGAGGATCTACAATTACCCCTTCTATCACGCCCTGAGCTACCCCCGAGACGCGGACACGGGACCTAGGACCACAAGTGATCCCAAGCTAACCCTGCTGGCATGATCATGAGCATACTAAAGAAAATAAATTGATGCGGAAGCTAAATCATAAATAAAATGAAAAAGATAGGGAATACCCATATACTATAACTAAGATATATGAAAACTGATGAGTTTAATACAAGGAAGATATTAACTCAATACTAAGCTGAATCTATCTATGTCTGAAATAAGCCTCTAAACTGACTAAAAGTGCTGGGACATACCCTAGCTAAGTCTAGAAAATTTGAAACTAAAGACTAAAAATACTGAAAAGAAACTCATGACTATTGTCCTCGGAGAATGAGGACTCACCACTGATTCTGCTGAACTAGAGATCGGGAACCGATCTAAGCGTGATCTGGATGCTGAGAACCTGAACCTACATCACAAGAAGATGTAGTGCACGTATGCGTCAGTACTTGAAAGGTACTGAGCATGCATGATCGAGTAAAGCTGAAATAACACATAACTGAACAAAGCATACTAAGCAATGATATAATCTGAACATGATATAAATACTGAAAATATTGAATACTGAGCTAACTGAATGCAATGACCAAATTTATAACATGCTGAGACTGAATACTGACTGTATTGAATTATGGTCAATGCAATAGAGTCTGACTGAATTGTGGGTGCTACTAATAACCGACATAAAACCACATGAGCTAAATGTGGAGTCCGATGTATACGCCCCATCGAGAGGACCCAATATACCCTGCCAAAGGTATAGAGGCATACTGGCGTGATCACTAAACTGATGTTGCCCACAGAGGGGACTTACACCTACGTGGCTCGTAGTTCTGGGACTATATGGGTACGCTGAACCCTAGTCCAACTGGGTATTATGCTACTCCCAATGATTAAGTGTTTAATTGGTTATGACTGAATTCTATAAATACTGGATAACTCAAAACTGAACATGCAAACTGAGAATGCAACAATTAATCTGTTAATGATGCATTCATAAACTGAGGCATGTATAACTGAATATATTATGACTGAAATACTGAATAGCTCAAAATACTGACATGTAGATACTCATACTTGAAAACTCCTTTTTAGAAAACAATTCAACATCATATTATACTATAATCATTGATGACTTGGGAAGCCATACTGCATAAACATAGATGGTATATCTAGATACCATACTATTCATACATTGATGACCTACTCAATTGTCATACTAATCATGTTTTAGAAGCTCTTTCTCAAAACTCATCTTAACTTTCTCAAAAACTCAGTTTAAAACTCAAGTGTTGTCTTAAAGAAAAGCTTCTCATGATTCATAACTCAAAATAGGGTTTATGCTGAAATATACTGATAATGTGGCATAAAACTGGAGCATGTATATCTGAATAACTGAAATATCTGACCTAGCATGTGTAATTCAAGAACTAATGAAATACATAGCTAGGGTTCTGAAATTTATATAAGAAACTGAGCAATAACATGATAATCTGATTTGGAACATTTAAATAACTAATTCATGGTGATCTGTTGTAATTCTAGAAACCCTAGGTCTGTTCATAATCATGGAATCAAGAATCTGACTGAATTCTAGGGACCTAATGGGTGAAAGGAACCCACTAGTGAAATTCCACATACCTGGTGACGAATTCCACGGAGAAATATCGGGGTTGGAACTGAAGAAAACTTGTTGCGTTCTTGAACTAGGGTTCTTGACCTTTTTCTCCTCTCTTGCTTCTAATTTTCTATGTTTTGATTAATGATCTTGACTAAGGTAAATTCTAGTTATGTTTCTAGGCATAAACTAACTAAAACCTCATGATTTAGGGTCTAAACGACGTATCTAAGGGGTTAAACAAAATAGGAAAAGAGCAAAAGACCCCATACTTAACTGCTGTCGGAGTGATCGACGGATTGGGCTGACGGGCCGTCATTCAATCGACGGTCCGTAGATTTGGTCCGTCAATCGAGTCTGCCTGACAGGGCTTCACTAAAACGAGCATAACTCTTTACTCGGAGGTTGGATTTTAGTAATCTCGGTGGCGTTGGTCATGGGGCACCTAATTCCTTTTGTACTAAAAGTTATGACCATCTGAAGTTGACCCATCAGAAATTTTAGCTAACTGGTAGCTGACCCTCATCTACGGTCAGACCTACGGACCGTGGATCGAATGACGGTCCGTGCTGGTCGACCGTAGTTCGTGTCAGAGGCTAGGTAAAGAAGGTCTTGATCCATAGACACAGACCACGGACCGTGGTCTGATCTACGGACCGTGGGTCTGTCCGTGAGTCGAGACTTAGCCAATTTTTCTGAGCTTGGTTGGGGAGGGGTTGCAGTGGTGAACCACGGACCACCAGCACGGGCCGTGGTCTGACCTACGGTCCGTGGATGGCAACCGTGGGTTGCACCTGCAACTTCTCAAAATCTGCATTTTTGGTCTATTTTGGATTCGGGGTGTTACACCTTCTTTCGAAACTACATGCCCCAAAAATGCAACCGAAGTCAACCAAAACTCACACTTCGAAAATTTAGCATACAACCTTTGTTTCCCAAGAACACCAAGAAAAATACGGAGATGGTCGGCATGCTCCCCCTTATTTTTTGGATAGACCAATATGTCATCAATAAAGACTATAACAGACGAATAAAGAAATGGTTTGAACACCCCATTCATCAAACTAATGAAAGCTGTCGGCACATTAGTCAAACCAAAAACTAGGAACTCATAGTGCCCATAGCGGGTTCTAAACGCCGTCTTAGGCACATCCTCAGAACTAATTTTCAACTGATGGTAGCCAGAACTTAGATCAATTTTAGAGAAGACTGATGCACCTTGCAATTGGTCAAAAAGATCATCTATTCGAGGCAAAGGATACATGTTTTGAATAGTGACCCTATTCAATTGTCGGTAATCTATACAATTCTCATACTACCATTCTTTTTCTTAACAAACAAAACTGGGCAACCCATGGGGAAGCACTAGGATGAATAAATCCCTTATCAAGAAGCTCTTGGATTTGAGCCTTAAGCTCTCTTAATTCTGTCGGAGCCATGCGATATGGAGGAATAGAAATGGGACGAGTACCAGGTTCTAAGTCAATGCAGAAGTCTATATCTCTATCCGGAGGCATACCAAGCAAATCAGTAGGAAACACTTCTCTAAATTCTGACACCACAGGAATAGACTCAATAGATGGAGACTCAACCTCAACATCCCGGATATAAGCCAAATAAGCTAAACAACACTGCTCTACTAGTTTCCTAACCCGAATAGAGGATATGTTCTTAGCTTGCTTAGGCTTCCTAGAATTTCTAGAATTTCTAGAGTTACAGACTTCGTATTAAAATTCAACACAACATAATAGGGGGACAACCAAATCATGCCTAAGATAATATAAAAGTCAGCCATATCCAAAATCACAAATCAGCCCAAGTCTGGAAACCCATAAACACAATAGGACAAGCACAATAGACATGGGTGACTTGACTGTCTCTCCAACTGGGGTAGGAACATGGATAGGGGCATCAAGTACATTAAAAATCATATCAAACTCTGAGGAAAATCGCATAGATACTTAAGAATAACTAGAAACAGGATCAAATAATACATTAGCCATCCGGTCACAGACAAGAATAGTACCTGTGATCACCACGTCAGATGCCTCTGCCTCATTCTTGCCCGGAAAGGCGTAACACTGAGCCCTATCATCTTGACGAACCACCTCCTTGCCTGGTTGCACATTACCTTTGCCTGCATTACCATTTCCTCTACCTCTACGGCCTCGCTGATTACCTCCTCGCCCACCTTGTGGACGCCCTCGACCATTATTACCATTTCTCGCGGGTACCTTGCTCTAGTCTGCTGCTGCTCGGACTCAAACACATATGAGTGGGGATAATCTCTACTCACATGCCCAGGCTCTCCACAGTTGTAACAAGTACGATCAAAAGATGGCCTGCTGCCCGCTGAAAGTGCGACTCCCTGGCTATCATGAACAAAATTATGAGATGGAGTTCCCGAGTAATTACCTGTAGAGGCGGGCATGTCCGAAAGGCTGCAAGCATTGGCCTTTCGGACCCCCTGTTGTAAGAACCTTTAAAGTTACCCGAGTTCTTGGCCCTTTTAGCCAATGCCTTAGCCTAACCATCTCGCCTCAGTCCCTGCACTTTCTTAACATAATCTGTTACCTCATTAAAGCTCCTCCCTTTAGAAGTCATATGAACAAATAATACCTGCAACTCAGAATTTAATCCCCTAATAAATAACCGGATTCTCTCTTCCTCAGTGGTCACCAATTGAGTAGCATAGCTAGACAAAGCATGGAACTTGGCCTCATAAGCAACCACAATCATACCACCTTGCTCCAAAGCCATGAACTCATCCTTCTTGCGATCCCTCAAAGTCCTAGGCACATATTTCTCTAGAAACAGAGCATGAAATTGGGTCCAACTAAGTGGAGGTAAAGTTGAAGATCTGCATTCCATATAAGCTCTCCACCACTGCTTAGCTTCATCTTGAGGCTGAAAAGTCACGAACTCAACCCCATGCTGATGGACAATTCCCAACTTATGAAGCCTCTCATAGCAGTCTAAGATAAACTCATAAGCATCCGCATTCTTAGAACCAAGAAACACAAGAGGCTTTAGCTTCAAAAACTTAGTCAATATTTCATGCTCATTACCAGTCATAACAGAACCCAACAAAGGATGGAAGAAAGTATCATTACCTTCCATTCCACTCGTCTTGGGGGCAGTGTTAGCAATAGGGGGACGGGTGGGAGCCTGAGCTTCTTGAATAGAAGGAAGCACTCCAGTACCAACCAATCCCTTCAAAAGCGACATGATCTGCTGAGCCAACACTAAGTCTAAGGGAGGAACACCTGTAGTCCCAACTTGCACCTCTTCCTCTTGTCAGACCTCCTCAACATTCTCAACATCTTTAATATTAACATTCTCCTCTATCTCTTCATGATGCGTATGAGGGTTCTCATTCATAGGATCATTCTCAACAGGAGCTCCATCCCCAGCAGGCGCTACTCTTCCATGACCTCCACCTCTAACTCTTCTTCTACCCCTTCGACCGTGACCTCTCACTAAAGATTCCTCAGTTGGAGCATTAACGGGAGCTATAGGCTTGACACCATTGAATCTAGTATTAACCATCTGCGGACAGAAAAGTGAAGGAGGTTAGATACCAATTTGAATCGACAGATACCAATTGGAATCGAGTTATAGCACGAAAGGAGACAAGAGAAAAATAGAGAGATTTCCTAAAGTCCTATAGCCTCTCGAAGAAAAGTACAAATGTCTCTGTACCATTCCGCAAGATTCTACTAGACTCGTTTTGGTACATCGAGATCAACAAAACTAGGCTCTAATACCAACTTTGTCACGACCCAGACCGTCGTGATTGGCACCCACACTAACCCTCCGGTGGGAGAACCACTACTACAACCCCAAATAAACAACTAAACTAAAAACTAAAGCATTTTAAACTACGGAATTAGGTTAAACAACTAAATAATGAAGTTTCCCATAAAATTCAACAACCCTTTAACAACGAAACTAAAACATATGTGGAAGAAATAACCTAAAACTTGAAAGTCAATGTACCAAAACATCTAACAAAATCCATAAGTCTAAACAAGAAGGGGTACAACCCCAAACTAATGAAGTACAACTAACTAGAAAAGTCTAAGTCTGAAATGTAGACATAGACGTAAAGAGAACTCATGGCAGCCTGGAAGAATTGGCTCACCCTTGAATTCAAATAAGATCATTGATCTTGTAGACGAGGTCTGTCAATAGCCGCCTAGAGATGCCTTGTACTCAACAAAATAAGAGCAAATGCAGTATCAGAACACAACCACAATGTAATGGTAGGATCACGCGGCTATTTCACTAAGTGTAACATACATAAATCAATGCAACAATATAATCACATGCATATATCGAACATATACAATATCATCAACATTTACGAACAACGAACAACTTCACATTTCTCAAGATACACAATTGTGACAAGTCATTGGTCCTCTCATGGAACCCAAACACAAACAGTTAGCATATCGAAATGTGGTACCTGATCCAATAGTTATTCCGAAACATGGCAACCGATCCCGTATTTATGCCATAACATGGCAACCGATCCAAATTAGTTATGATGGAATGTGGCAACCGATCCATTCAACACACCACAATCACAAACACAAGTACATTCTCATAATCATACAATCGAGTCATGATTCAATGGCATTCGACAATCATATATTCTCATTTACAACAAGTGTGATCAATAATGTAAGATCCATATACATACATGTACCATAATGAAGCAAGACAAACATAAATCACACGATCATAGAATCACAATCATCACTTACCTCAAAACAAGCTTGAAACCCTAAGAAACTTGATCATTCCCTTTTCGGATTCGTTCCGTTTGTTCTTGGTCTACAAACAATCAATATAGTATGGGAATCAATAAATAATCACTAATTACCGGATTACTAACGATTTTAACAAACCCTAGATCAACCCATGATCCCAATTATCCAATTTAGGGCTGTTTCCACCATAGATTCTAGATCAAAACCCTCCCCCATCTATATTTACCCATTAGATTACGTTCTACGGATCGAAAAACAGATTCGGGGAGTTAAAATCTTACCTTTAGCCTCAAGAATGGTGAAAATCGGTCAAGAAGTCGTATGGGGTCATTCCTTAGCTCTCAAAGTCGAAAAGTGCAGAATAAAATTATTTTGGGG
Source organism: Solanum okadae (assembly GCA_036553675.1). Taxonomy (NCBI): domain Eukaryota; kingdom Viridiplantae; phylum Streptophyta; class Magnoliopsida; order Solanales; family Solanaceae; genus Solanum; species Solanum okadae. Next base: position 24,504,983 of record CM071682.1, on the reverse strand, counting down.
TTTATTTACAACTTTATGTCGCGTCGGGCCCGCCACAACAGAACCCATCCCTCTACAATGTCCCCGCCAGAGCGACAAAAACCTCCGCCAAAGCGACTTACATGAAACAGTTAGCTATTTAATAATTCTCAAAACCCCCATTCCACAACACACCTTCAACCAATGAGATTCAGAAAATATCGCTCACGCCAAAGTCAATTTTAGGAGTTCTACTCACTCGAATTCAATTTCGTAAAGTCGTATGGATTCCTTAACGCGTTGGCTATCTACTCATGTAATAAAAATCACATTTAAATCACCCGATTGTTACCAAATTTCCCTACACCTTAATGACTCCGATTTCGTCAAAATTTGGACTAGGTTGGGAACTTTCAAGTTACTACGAAAAAGTTTTCCGACTCAAAAATTTTCCCCGTTAGATTTTTTATAACGACGAAACCTGGTCATTACAGTTTCATAATGATTTTGTAGATGCCTTGGCTACTTTGGCCTCAATGCTTCCGTATCCTGGCAACACTTACATCACTCTTTTGAAAATTCAAGTTGGGGACCAACACAACTATTGCAACACAGTTGAAGTAGAACTAGATGGTGAGCCATGGTACCTAGAAATCAAGCAATTTTTGCAGATATGGAAATGTCCAGAACATGCTAGTGGAAGCCAAAAAAGATTAGGCGTCTAGCTAGTGGACTTTTTTTTAAGCAGGGAAATTTTATATAAATGAACCCAGATTTAAACTTGCTAAGATGTGTGGATGCTGAAGAAGATGAGAAGATCATGAATAAAGTACATTCTGGGGTATTTGGACTACACATGAATTGATATGTCCTTGCAAAATAGATACTTCGAGTAGGGTAATAATGGCTTACCATGGAATGGCATTGCTTTCGCTTTGTTGAAAATTTCATCAGTGCAAAATTCATGGTGAATTAATTAATTCACCTCCTTCAGAGTTACACCATATGACCTTTCCTTGGCCCTTTACTGCATGGGGAATGGATGTCGTCAGACAGATTGAGCCAAAGGGTTCCAATAGACATCAATTCATTTTGGTTGGAATTTATTAATTTACCAAATGGGTGTAGGCAATCACTTTCAAAGCAGTCACTAAGAAGGAAGTTGCATATTTTGTCCATTCTAACATCATTTGTCATTTTGGTATCCCAAGAACTATCATCACAGAGAACACTACAAACCTTAATATGTCACGACTCGAGCTTACATCCTGGTCGTGGCCAACACTCAAAAACCATTGTTGGTCCCTAAGCGAACCCTCATCCTGGCTGACTACAAGCGGAAGACTAACTCGAGCATACATAAGCATCAAATAAAAAGAAACATTTAAAAAAATTTACTGAATCTCAAAACTTTGCTGAATATACTAAATATGAAACATAAGTTTTAAATAAAATATCTCAAACTGAAAGACTCTCTGAATCTATCTATCTCTGAAACCTCTATTGTATAAAGACGAGTGTTGGGACAAGACCCACGACTCCTCAAAAGAACTAATAACTCATAAAGCTAGAGTACTCCGAAAGCAAGGAGGTCTAACTCATAAGAAGATGAGTGGATAAAGTGATCTCAACAGGCTCTTGTTGAGGATCCTAAGAGCCTGTATCTACATCATTAAAAGATGCAGGTCTAATGACATCAGTACATTGAATGTACGAGTATGTCATATAGATAAATAACAAATAACTGAAAGAAAGGACTGCATTAGATAACAGTGATCTCAAGCTGAATGTAAAGAAATAAAGGAGTAAAATCATTTAAAGCTTTACAAAATACTTTCTCATCTCTGAACTCAACACAATAAGTGATGTATAAAAATAAACTTTAACTCTATTGGGAGATTCTATAACCGACAACCATTACTATAAGCTACGAGATGATATATCGTCTCGCCCAAGCTGCCAGAACTGTGTTATACCTTGCCGGGTATAGAATACCTCAACTAAGTTGATCCACTAAGCTCTGACTAAAGGCACTTAGGAGTCATCTAAAAAGTAGGATCCCATACACATGTTGGCATACATGGTTTATGAGGAATGTGAGTTGTCTGAACTCATCCCCATATCGGTTCTCAATACTACTCCCAATAATATATACTCATGCTCATACGTTTAAAAACATAACTCTCCCTCTAGTTTGACATAATTGCTCAAACTACCCTCTTAAAAGAGGTAACAACTCTTGAAATAACTTTTGAACTCATAACTCATTTAGAAATCTCTGTTTCTCTTTTATCAATGTAAAAATTGATGCCTCTAGGAATACATAGTCCCCTTCTACTCATACTTGAAAACTCTTTCTCAAAAACATTTCAAATTATATTATAGTATGATCATTGATGACTCGGTAAGTCATACTGCATAAACATTGATGGTATATCTAGATACCATACTGCTTAAACATTGATGGCATACTCAATTGTCATACTAAACATGTTTTAGAATCTCTTTCTCAAAACTTATCTTTACTTACTCAAAACTCAGTTTAAAACTCAAGTTTTGGATTTAAAAAGCTTATCAAAATTATGACTCAATTCATAGGGTTCATGCTGAATTATGGACATGAACGACACAAATCAGGAAGTCAAACTCATGATAGGCAAGCAAAATCATGCCGCTAGCGCACCTCTCCTAACTATTGTCGCGGCTGGAAAGAAAGACGCCCTCACCTTCTCTGGTGTTAGTGAGAGCAATTTGAGTATCCCCCGTTGACCTTCTTTTGTAGATAGAATCCAGTACTCAGAATTCAAGAACGCAAGATCTCAAGGACACTACTCATCTCAAGAATACTCAATTCATAAGGTTCATGTTGAAATATAGGCATGAATGAATCAACTCAAAATTTTTAATGCATAACATATAGGAATCTAATAATGATGAATAGAATGTCAAAAAGAATCAAGAACTCAAAATCAACTTATCTCAAGAATACTCAAATCTACAGATGAAATTCTAGATTTCTCTTTTACTGAATTGAAAGTAGATGTAGGGCGTGAGGACGAACTAGTCCAAAGCTATGATAGCCTTACATACATGGAAGAACAAGGTTCTTGAAGAAGAACTTGATTAGAAGCCTTGAAACCCTAGCTTGAAGGAGAACAATCAAGAAAATCTTTCTCGAGATTCCTGAATTGGTTTCTTGAAATCTATATGGCAAAGAATTATGATTTTCATTAGTAATTCATAATTGTATGGAGGAATTTGAGTTGTAAAGAATGGAATTCTTGGAGAAAGACTTACCTTGAAGAATAATCTTGAAAAAGATTGAACAAATCTTGAATGGAGTCTTCTACTTTGATTTCCCTTAGGATTTTGCCTTAGGATTTGAGAGAGAAGAGAATGATGGATTAAAAGATAAAAATCTGATTGTTTTGAGCCTTATATTAGTCAAGAAATTCGTTTAGGGTTTTCTTGGAGGTAAAAAGACAAAAAGATCATTTTTAATGTTTTCCCGTCAGTTAATTCGTCAATGCACTGTATCGGTTACTAAAATGGTCATAACCTTTTACTTAGAAATTGGATTGACGTGAATTGGTGGCGTTGGAAAGTACATTTAAATACATTTAATTTGATAGGTTTAGGGCCACATAGCTCTTTATATTCTAAGAGATATGGTTGTTTGAAGTTGACCCAAGTGGAATCTTACATCAAAATTTAATCGATAAGGAAACTTTCAACTCTACTTTGTTCTTTGGCATTCTAGTGATCTTAATTCATATCCAAATCATTCCCACACTAAATAATTTACCTTTACATATATGGGTAGTTAATGAATTACTCAATATGACCCTACAAGTAAATGAAGAATGATATTAGTCTTAACTTAGAAATTTCTAGGGTGTTACAATATCTCCCCCTTGTGATCATTCGTCCTCGAATGACGGCTGTCTGAGAATGGAAAGAGGTTACTCTTTCTTTATTCAAGTCTAACTCAGAATCACAACGTACTAAACATAGGGTGACTAATTTGATCTAAATCACAAGATTCAAGTTCTATACCTCTGTGGTAAATCTCATCCAAGGAACACTACTGCTTACCGCTACATTCAAAACCTTGAGCTCATATCACGAAACACCTAATATATCACACATTGTCCACATGTTAACAACATCACATTCAGGATTAGAACTTTTACAACTCCATATACTCCTACTAACCCACTTTCTAAGAACTTATCATCCTCTGATGATCTCTACCAATTGAACTTTCATGCATTACCACCAGGAAGCTGACTTAGTACTCATTGTAAATCTTTATCTCCTTCTTCCTCCACATTCATAACCTTAGATAGAATAAACACACTATCACTATCAAAATAAGAAATATAAATCCCCTCCTCCATCATCACACAACTACTATCAACAACACCACTCTCCAAAACTAAAAAGGATTACTGAAAAGACTTTATGACAAAAGATTATAACCACGATTTATTCGAGAATTCTGATATAAGAATATGCATGACATAACATTATGTTGCTAGCCATTGAAAGTAATTCATGGATTTGATAGACTTAAATTATTGTGAGACATGATTGCTTATATGAATAGGTTCATAGCATGAGACTGATATCCATAGCTTTATGGAGTAAGATTGAGATCAATGGGCTAAAGTCTTTTCCCCTCATTCTGAAAACTGAGCAAAAAATGTGAATCTCTCTGAAGTGTATGAGAATAGGTCATGAACACAATTCTAATATAAGAAACATCATCATGATGTTGAAATGACAGAACTTTAAGGAATACACTAGAGTATGAATGGATTGATGTACCTCTACAACTCTTTCGAAAGAAATACCTATCTCATTCTCAACACTTGACTTGATTTCTAATCTTATCATCTCCCCCTTAGGTCTAAAACTGACACTTGAACACAATGGACTTATTCTCTCATCTGTAAAATGGTCTACATTTCCTTTAATACTCAGAAAGGATTATCTCATGGCAACGAAACTCTCCATAAGCAGGTACTAAGACTCCTCTAGGACATATTTCTAAGATGCTTCTATTAACCTCTTCTCAATGGCTTATGAGGCTGCTTCATCTAGCTCTTAAGGGAAGAAAATTAATGCTTACCTCAGCCTATTACAGATTAATAGCTCAATTATACTATCTAGGCACACATGAAAAATAATAATTAACTTTATTGGAACCTCGTCTAACTACATACAATCTCGGGTACTTCTCTTAATTATCTTGTTAATCTAATGACTTAGCCACACTTTATTGCTCTCATCTAAAATTTTGAATCTCATACTTGTACCACTCACACTTGTAAAAGGTAACACCTTAATTTCTTTCCTACTCTATGTCAAATCTACCAGATTAGATCTCGAACTAACATCATCACCCTCATGTTTCCATTCTTTTTTACCACCACTCTCATCTCAAATTCAAACCTAATGCTTATTACTAATCCCGGATATAAATATAATTGCTCGCTTACTATACTAACTTATAACTACTAGATACAAATTAATAAACACTCTCCCACTAAAATCTCATGACAAGTGGTCAATCTTTATCTCTCTGTCTACATACTTAGGAATTATCGTCACATTCAATTTCACGACTTAAGTACTATTTAACCATTTGATATACATCATTGCCTAATTAGTTTTGTAACCCTCTGAATATTATGGGCTCTCCCTAAAAAATCATAAGCCTAGCTTAGATCTATCACCTTATGAATACTCCTGCTCTTCTATTCAACACCTACACTTGGTCATTACTAACACAATGACATATCATCATAACCTCCTTTCTAGTTAAAGTATACTCTAACTCATCTTAACTAGTAACTATTCCTCTACCTTTTATCAGGAACTCTATACAAAATTATTACTTCTTAGTCTACCCATAAGGGAAAATTCTTCATTAATGATTTACTGGGTGTAAGACTATAATAACATAGCTTGCCTCATCACTATCTACCTTTCTTAGATTACTGAACCTCTGCATGCATTCTTCTAACTTTGGGCACTCTTATTACTACTGCTTATAATCTCATAACTCAAACTATCTTTTCAGGTGAAAATACTATCCAAGCTCCAAAACACACTTACACATAAGGGTCTCAACTGAAACAAGGTTTAGAGAAAAAAGTGTGGGAATACATCTCGCATTTAGCTTGAACGAATGATTCATATGAATAAGAGTGCATTCTTTTGAATCTCTACATTTAAGATCACTCATAGGCTTATCTTAAGCCCTATGTAGTCTCATGACTTTCTCAAGACTTTTGCTGAGAGTAACTCATAGATAATGAACTGACTTTGATTTTCAACTACCTTGAGTATGGGGGATAGTCGAAACAATCTGAGAAATGCACGAGTTTTGAATAAGTTCCTTATGACACAACTCTACTACACGATTTAGAGTACGAAAGACTGGAAACTTTTCCTCATGTTTGTAGTCCCTCATTTATAGAAGTGGGGCCCTCACAACCATAAATAAGATCCTACTTGGCACGGATTCATAGACACCCTAGGACACTTGAACTTTGTGCTCTAATACCAAGTTTTTCACAACCCAAGCCTACACACTGGACGTGGCCGGCACCCAAGAACCATTGTTGGTCCATAAGAGAACCCTCATCCTGGATGACTACAAGCGAAAGACTAACTTGAGCATACATAAGCATCAGATTAAAAGAAACGTTAAAACAATTTACTTAATCTCAAAACTTTACTGAATATACTGAGTATGAAACAAACATAAGTTTTAAATAAAACATCTAACACTAAAAGACTCTCCGTATCTGTCTATCCATGAAGCCTCCACTGTATAAAGATGAGTGTTTGGACAAGATCCATGACTCCTCAAAACAACTACTAATAACTCATAAAACTGAAGTACTTTGAAAGCAAGGAGGTCTCACTCATAAGAAGACGAGTGGATGTTGTGATCTCGACAGACTCTTGTTGAGGATCCTAAGAACCTATATCTGCATCATTAAAAGATGCAGGTCGAATGACATCGGTACATTAAATGTACGAGTATGTAATATAGCTGAATAACAAATAACTGAAAGAAAGGACTGCAATAGATAACAATGAACTCAAGCTAAATGTAAAGAAATAAAGGAGTAAAATTATTTAAATCTTTACAAAATACTTTCTCATCTCTGAACTCAACGTAGTAAGTGATATATAAAAATACACTTAAAGTCTATTGGAAGATTCTCTAACCCATAACCATCACTATGATCTACGTGATGATATAGCATCTCGCGCATGCTGCCAAAACTGTCCTATACTTTGCCGGGGAATAGAACACCTCAACTAAGTGGATCCACTAAGCTCTGCCCAAAGGAACTTAAGAGTCATCTAAAAATTATGATTGTATACCCATGTTGGCATACATGGTTTATGAGGAGTGTGAGTTGTCTGAACTCATCCCCATATCGATGCTCAATATTATTGCCAATAATATATACTCATGCTCGCACGTTTAAAACATAACTCTTCCTCTGGTTTGACATAATTGCTCAAACTACCCTCTTAAAAGAGGTAACTACTCTTGAAATAACTTTTGAACTCATAACTCATTTAGAAATCTTAGTTTCTTTTTATGAATGTAAAAATTGATGCCTCTGGGAATAGATTGTTCCCTTATACTCATACTTGAAAACTCTTTCTCAAAAACATTTCAAAATCATATTATAATATGATCATTGATGACTCGGGAAGTTATACTGCATAAACATTGATGGTATATCTAGATACCATACTGCTTAAACATTGATGGCATACTCGATTGTCATACTAATCATGTTTTAGAAACTCTTTCTCAAAACTCGTCTTTACTTCATCAAAACTCAGTTTAAAACTCAAGTGTTGGCTTTAAAAAGCTTCTCAAAATTTATAACTTAGTTCAAAGGGTTCATGCGAAATTATGGCTATGAACGAGTCAAATCAGGGATCTTAATACCTATATGAAAACCCAGTACTTAGAACTCAAGAATGCTAGGACTCAAGAACACTACTCATCTCAATAATACTCAATTCATAGGGTTCATATTGAAATATAGACATGAACGAATCAATATCCATATGAGCTCTCTGTAAAAGGTCTCTAACATATTTGGTTTGAGATAATACCAGACCAGTAGGAGAAGCAGTACCCTCCACACCTAAAAAATAATGCAAGTCTCCTAGAGCTTTCACAACAAAGTCAAAGGACAGCTTCTAAATGAGAGCATTTATGAAATCAGTAGAACTGCATGTGACTATAAGGTCATCCACATAAACCAACACAATAATAATTATATAGATCTATTAGGTAAATATTTAAAACTCAAATAATCAGAAGCAAATAGATCTAAAAGGTAAATATTTAAAACTCAAATAATCATAAGCAAATAGATCTAAAAGGTAAAAGTTTAAAACTCAAATTAGTCGTTGAATAAAACAACTCAAAAACAAAAAAAATCCTTTGAGAGAAGGATCAAATATACTACTAAACTTTGCTAAAAGAATCATATATATCCCTACATGATTTTTAAAAAAATAAAAAACAAAAATAATAGTTTAAAATTAATATTTTTCACTTTATACATGACCCACTTTGTAATGGAAGGGGTATATGTGAGCCACTTTTGTAACGGTAAGGATATGTGTGAGCAACTTTTGTAACTAGGGTATACCAACTCTAAATCGCAAAGTTGAGGAGCATATCAAACATTTTTCCCAATGGAGTCCCAAATATACCATTTTAATTATTTTTTTGTGACTTGACAACTAAGGGTGTGTTTTGGTATGAAGGAAAATGTTTTCCTGGAAAATAAGTAGATTTTTTACTTATTTTCTCATGTTTGGTTTGTGAGTAGAAAATATTTTTCGGAAAAGATTTTTTAGTGTTTGATTTATGAATGAAAAATATTTTTGAGAAATTATTTTTTATTTTTACTAGAGAGTAGAAAATAATTTTTTGAATGGAAATTGAAAATATATTTTTTTTGGTGTAGGTGGGGTGGTGGAGGGATAGGGGTGAGATGGGGTAAAAAAATAAAATTTGAAATTGAAAACATTTTTTAAAAACAAACTTTAATTTTATTTTATTTTTTTTTGGGGGGGGGGAGGGGGGTGTTCTGGGTAGGGGTGGGGTTGGGGGTGAAAATAAAAATTTGAAATTGAAAGTAATTTTTTAAATTACAAACTTTAATTTTATTTTTTTTGGGGTCGAGCTGGCGGGAGGGGGGGGGGGGGGGGGGGGCGAGGGTAGGGAATGGATGGGGTGAAAATACAATTTTGAAATTGGAAATATTTCTTAAAAACAAACTTTAAATTATTTTTATTTTTTTTTGGGGGGGGGGGGCTAAGGGACTGGTAGTGAGCTGGCGGGAGGGGCGTCGGGATGAGGGTTAGGTAAAAAAAATTAAAAAATTGAAGTTGAAAACTATTTTTTAAAAATAAGCTTTAAATTTATTTTTTCAACAAAAAAAAAATGTAATTTGAAGTTGGAGGAAAATTTTGGAAAATATTTTCCCTAATTTTTGAAGGGAACTCATTTTCCTTAAATTTGAGGAAAATGAGTTGATTTGGAAAATATTTTCAAAACATTTATCCAACCAAACATGAGAAAATTGGAAAACATTTTCCGGAAAATGTTTCCTTCATACCAAACACACCCTAAGTCTGATTTTCACATCAAATCGATGCGTGAGAAGACCATAAAAACAATTGTTGTTGTTTCCAGAATTGTTTTCCATTAAAGCCTAAAAGTTGCAATAAAACATTCCAACAAAAATTTGCAAATATTTACGTTTCGTTTATTTGTGTCCATTTTAAGCTGGGTTTTTTAGAGTGTTATTTTTAATTTACTTATTAAATACATTTTAAAATAGTTTTTCCTCAAAACGTCCGATGTAATTAGTTAATTCATTGCTTAGTAACGTAAGCATTGAACGTATTATATTATTCTTATTTTTTGTTGGTTGACAAAACACAAGTGTCTAATATAATGATTTTTTAATAGGTTGAGTGTTCAATTGAAACATATCTTAGTTGAGGTGATTGAGTGAAAAACTGTATCATTGACTACACATCCTTTTTTATCATATTTTTTACTATTCCCTACCATTTTAAAAAAATACAAAAATCCCTCTTTATTCTAAAAATCTCTTCTTTTCAGATATATAACCTTCAATCTTCCAACTCCACTATTTTCTCCCTTTTTTCATGTTTATAATCACTCTACTATATTACCAGTTACCTTTATCATTCTTTCTTTTTTTAAAATTTTTTTAAATATTTCCTCTCTCCACTTAATGATTTTAAAAAAAAAAAATTTAAGAAGGGATCCAATTTTTTGGAAAGAAATCAAATCAACAAATATAAAGGCTTGAAAAATGAAGTTGATCAAGCATTTATATATTCTTGTATGACTGAATATTACATTTTACATTTATTATCTGGCAAAAATTATTCAAGGATACTTCCTTCGTCTTCCTTGTAGCGACTCACTACAACCAATGAATGTAGCATTTATCGCAAGAGTCGTCTGGCAATAGGCTCAATTTTTTTTTTCTTTTCAGTTTTTTTTTTTTTACATGAAAACACGAATAATAGGCTCAATTTATTGACTATGTATCATATGTTTGTTATTTATGTGCAGTACTATATTATAACTAAATCATTGTTTAAAATATTCATAATTTGTTTTTGTATATGATACATAGCTACGTCAATTTATACGGGCATGATACATAAATACTAAATTATACTACATGTATCGATCTCAAACCAAACAACTTATGTGCAACAATTACATGTTTAATGTATTCCGTAACAATACAATACTTATCAATTTAAACGAGATACATAAATAGTAATGTGTCATGCACTATTTTTTTAGATATGATACGTAAATTTGAATTTATACTAAATGTATCAATTACATAGCAACTACCACACGGTAATGTATGGATCTTAAATCTAACATCTTATGGGAAACAATTACTTAATTAATGTATCTAGTATAAATACAATACTTATCAATTTAAACAAGATACATAAATAGTAATGTATCATGCACTAATACTTTAGATATGATACATAAATTTGAATATATACTAAATGTATCAATTACATAGCAACTACCACACGATAATGTATCGATCTCAAATCTAACATCTTATGGGCAACAATTATTTATTTAATGTATTTAGTATAAATACAATACTTATCAATTTAAACAAGATACATAAATAGTAAAATGCAAAGTAGCAAAGATATTCATGATGTATCTTCTCAAAATTTTCGACAATTTTGATTCAAAATTAAAAGGATCTTCAATAAACTAGGAGAAGAATTTTGAATCTCAAAATTTTCAACAATTTTGAATCAAAATTGAAAGGATCTTCGATGAACTGGGAGAAGAAAATCTTGAATCTCAAAATTTTTGATAATCTTGAATCAAAATTAAAAGGATCTTCGATGAACTTGAAGATTCAAAAGGAAATCGTTTGTCCAACAACAATTCCATCACTTTTGTATCCTTCATAACTCACCTCGCTTACCCAAAAGTTTTTGAACCAAATCTTCAAGGTTTCTTCGTTGAACATGGGGAGCAATTTGAAATTTTGAATTTCTTCGTTCTGTTAGGATTTGCCTCTGTATGATTGAGAGTAAGAAGAAACGTAAGCGTAATTTATGGGATTTAATTAATTTTCAGATTTTTTTCCCTTTTTAGTACAACAAAAAGATTCTTCTTGTATTAGAATTAATATATCCGGATGGTGAATTAATGTATCTGGATGGTGACTTATGTATCCGAAAGGTACAAATTTTAAGGAATTATTGTAATTAGAAAAAGAATAGGAATATGATGTAATTTACTCTTTACACTATGTGATTTAGGTAAGTTATACTTTTTTTTATATCTCTGTAGGTATTCAGACTAAAAAAATATGAATAAGGACTAAATTTGCACACCATATCCAGTTCTATGCAATGTTTTAATTGTTTTTCTAGGATTTCTTTTTTTTTTTCACCCTATGCTCCGTAATAGCTATAAGGTTGGCCATCTTGGGTTGCTTGTTCTCCTTCTCCTGACAATTATGACCTATCATCAAGCAAACATTCTACAATATATAGAGGGCTTCCCATCATAAGTTACTAATTGAATGAACTACCTTCGTTTAGGATCTTGCACCAAAACAGAACATAGTTCATTGAGGAACATTACAATTTATGTTAATTATGAGAAAACAACTGACTCGAAGATATTAAATATCAACAGTAATATATCAATATCAAAAATATATTGTTGCATTATGCTATAATACTTCATAGAGGATTGTGTCATTTCTTCAAGAAAAACACTCAGTCATCTATGATATCAATCTAATATATAACATATACTAATATAATATCATAGAAGACATCAATTCCTTAAAAATATATTACTAGTCTTCTAAGATACTCGCATGGTATATATCATATACTGACAGAGTATCATAGTGGACATGTTCATTTCTTAAAAAACAATATCTAGTTCTCTATAATACCACACATGGTATGTATCATATACTTATAAGGGTATTATAAGGGTTATTTTATTCATTAAAGAAAAACACGCAGTCCCCTACAATACTAATCTCGTATATATATCATACTAGAGGGGTATGGCATGTGCTAGCACGGGCCCAACATGCATGGTTTCAATTTCTTTTTGTCACTGCAACATTACAATAGTACAAGCAAACTAAACACGATGCCAACCTTCTTGGTTAAAGTTAACATTGGCAAAACAATTCTTGTGCTTGTTTACATAATTGAATGAAACATAGAATTTCTTTACGTAAAAAGAAGTCGTAAGAGAATTGCAATTGAGTTGCCTATTACAACCTATCTTATCCATAGTTCGGAGAGTTCAACTTTGTGATATTGATACCATCCATAAGCCAACCTCACTCTTCATATGGTTATACGCCATGAGAAAAATCTAACTCATTCTTATGCGAACAATGATTCAAGTAAAATCTGCAAAAAGAGAAGATCAAATCAATTTACAAATGTCAGAAAAATGCACAAATGGAAAATCCAGTGAATTACCAAATATAAGCATGCACTACCACATATATGTCTTTTAAAAGAAAAAACTCTAGTGAAGTTATTACATTATTATAAGATTTAAGTTGTTTATCCACAAAATAAAGAAAGAGTAAGTAACATTACCTAACAATCATTTATTTCAGATTTGATCTCAATAAATGAGAATTGTTTTCGCAGATGTAGAGCCACATCGATGCAACATGGAAGTACTTCATATATTGAGATAGAAAATTGCCTACACTTTCAGTTCAACATGCATGTATGACAACACAACCTGTTCATACATTGAGCAGAAATAGTTATATGATTTCCACTGAAATTTTAATTTATCTACAATATAATTGCTTTGTCGACTCTGTAAACTTTCCCCCCTTATTCCTTTCATTGGGTAATAGCTCAATCAAATTCACACAATTCATTTAACAAATTATGAACTTTCGTGATTACTCCTATACAGGACAATCAATATGAGAATAAAATATCATACAATCGAATTAAAAACATTACCCATACGTACTCTTGAGATTGTATAACATGACATTGTTTATAAACCGCAAAGTCTCAGGTCCTCCATGTCCATCATAGACACCAACAAATGTTCCCTGAGGTCTTAATTTCACAGAACTCAATGGCCCTGATTCCAGCTGACTTTGATCTTCCATCAAATTATTCCTGTACTATTATTTGTGAGTTAATTTTGAACATACAAAATCATGTAAGGATTAATGAAAGACGTGAAAAATGTGTTAAAAGTAAATGTGCTAATTACTAACACCAAATGCACGGTGCAATAACATAATTATACATTCAGAACCTATTTAAAACAGTGCAGAAGATAATCACATTGAGAGCAACTTACTTAAAATGCTTTACGAACCATTCCAACATGTCTTGGACTCTTGGTTAGGCTCGCCAACTAATTTTACATCCATTAGCATGTACCTCTCTCTTTACCAATTCCGAAAAGTAAATTTGATGAGCGTTGTGAAGTCACAAAGTGGACACCATGTGAATACTCTCATATTCATACTCGCGGAGACAAAGTGAAATGGTTCAATTTGCACCTGTTTTCAGTACAAAAAAGAATTAGAAAGAAGAAAAGATTTCAATGACATAAGAAAATAACCCACTAAGAATAGCAAAGGAGTGTCACCTATCTCCATAGTACCAGAATGCAAAAATATAATCATGTTATAGATTGATAGGAGTTCTGAAGCCGAAGGCATTTTAAAATTGAAATAGTTTATCTACTCTATCTGAGGAAAGCTCATATCTTCTAACTAAAGCTTTAAGGACATAAATCAAGCAAGTTTTCGCACTACCTAGTCTGAGCAAAAATAAGGCAAATAGAAAACTACATAGAGCTCACTCTTATCAGCTAAATATTATGACGACAAAGCAGAACATTTAATGATCCAGTTTCTCGAATTAAGAACACAGAATCAGGTGCTTTCAAATGGACATCAAAACATGCAAAGATTGTCTGATATATGGACTCTGTGATATGATATAACTGCTCTAGATTACTCTAATTTGAAAGTTACAGAGGGCGGTCGCACTACAATATATTATCAACAGAATCACATACTAATACTGATAATATATATGTTCAGAGTAGAGATGTCAAAGACACAAACCAAGATCACTTCAATCAGCTAAGTTTCAAGATGATATATGACTGATATATGAACTCTGCTCTAAAGTAATCAAATTTCAAAATTACAGGGGGGCAATGAAACCACGGTAACCCAGACGATCTCATCAAGCTGTCCACAAATATAATACAGATAAAAAATCATATTGTTCTAAAATAATCACATTTCAAAATCACAGAGAACCTTGACACTACAGTAACCTAGAGGATCACCTTAAGCTATCCATGAAGACAATATAGATTAAAAAAACCTCTAAATCGAAATTCAACTGCTCTATAAAATAATCAAATTTCAAAATCATAGAGAGCGATGGCACTACTGTATCCAAGAAGATCACACTAAGCTATCCACGAAGACAACACATATAAACAACTTCAAAAAAGGTTGTCTATACAGTATCCTAGACGATAAAGTTAAGTTATCCACAAATACCATAAAAGCCCTTAGATTAATTCTTAAATAATCAAATTTCAAAATCACAAAAATCGTGGCACCACAGTACTCCAAAAGATCACATTATTCTATCTACGAAGATAATAAAAAAAATTGAAATTGCTATAAAATAGTCAAATTTCAAAATCACAAAAGTGCGTGAAACTACGGTATCTTAGATGATGATGTAAAAATACACAGAGAAAAAAAAATACTCTGAGACTTGCATCTAAAGAATTGTTGATGAGTTCACGGAGAAAAATCTCCTTGTAGCTGTAGAAAAGTGTTGATAATAAGATTGAGAAGCTGATTGATCTCAGGTTGGAAAGCAAATGTTGTTGTGTTCGCCATTTTTGGTAGATCTTAAGAGTTGTTGCTACTACGAAAAAGAATCTTAGGCGAAGTGAAACACAGAGGGACTCAAAAGCTAGAGAGGGTTTATGGGCAGTTTTATATAACTTTATATTGAGAGCAACTTACTTGAAATGCTTTCCAAACCATTTCAACATGTCTTGTTATAGCCTCGTCAGCTAATTTTACACTATTCACACGTAACCCTTAAAATTTGATGAGTGTCTGTGATGTTACATGCGAACACCATGTAATACTCCCATTTTCCTACTCACAGAGACCGAAAAAATTGATTCAAGTTGCACCTATTTTCAATACAAATGAAAGTTAGAAAGAAGAAAAGATTTCAAGGACACAAGCAAATAATCCATTGAAAAATACATATTTTTGAGAAATTATGAATAAGAATCTTGCAAAACTTCATACTCCAAGCAAAGAGTGTTGCCTATCTTTATTATCTGAAACCAAAGAAAAAAATCATGTTAGATTGGAGTGCTGGAAAAAAAGGCATATTAAATTGAAATTGTTTATCTACCCTATTCTGACACCTCTGTAGAAATCTAAGTTGCACAAACACTTCACTTTTGGAGTCGCACCCGTGTCGGATTCTCCAAATATACACTACTTTTGGAGAATCTGACATGCACCCATTGACATTTTTGAAGAGTCCGAACAACATAGGTGAACACTGAATGAAAAGATCAGTCTCATGAAAAATGACTAACTCCTCTAGCACACCTAAAGATTAAAAGTAATCAAGTAGTTCATCGAAGAGAAGAGCAAGATACAGATCAATTTAGGGTCCAACTGTTTGAGTCATCAATAAATTATGCCCATAAAGCTTGAATCTAAAGTAGCTCAGAATGTAAATATTTTAATCAAACATTAAAAAAAGATAGTTAATTGGCTAGAAGATTGGATATAATACATTAAGGTTAATTACTTGTATTTAATAAGGGGAGTTTAATCAATCAAATGTGCCACAATCTCAAATTAGTTGCAGTATCTTCTATATGCACATTTACTTTATCATAGATAAAACTATGAAACATGGAAACTTTGAGGCAACAATACCTTTTTGAATGAAGATCGTGTCTCCCTGTTTTACTCATTTTATTGTTCTTTTTCTTTAAGCTTCTCCGGTGAATCCTCGACTCCCATCCTCCTTAGCCTTCTTTTGTACAAGTTAGATAATTTTTCGTACAATTTGCTGAAGTCAGAGTCTAAATGATTATATGTATGTTGAAAATGTGAATACTGAACTGAAATGCTATAGATGAAAGAGTGATTTTACTTAATACAAATTTTTCAAGTCCTCTCGCAATGTGATTCATTCCAACCTTATAACCCAAGAAAGAAGTCAACTTGCAGGGTTTGGTTGTATCATCCTTAGGCATCGAAAAAAGGGAAAAAAAATATAATAGATGACGGATAAGGGAAAACTCAAAATATTTACTAAAGAGTAAAAGGTGCAGAAGTTGTCGAGAAGCTAAATCGCCAAACAAAAAAGTAGAAGGTTGCAAATGGTAAATTTTGCATTTATGGAGCTTCTGGTAACTATAAGATCTTGGAACATATGAGAGAACATACATAGGTTAAAATGTGATGAATTCAAGAATGGAATCTTACGCTAGCTTATTGTCTTCTTTAATATTGTCTCGTATGAGTACAAAGAAACTTATGCTATCAAATAGTTTCTGGTCAATAGGTTAACCCTCGATTTACGTGCTTAATGACCTTTATTGATTCAAAAAAAGAGAAAGAATGTGCAATTCACTCATCAATGTTCTCTTTGTATATGAATCCTTGGCAACAATTGTTTGGCATATGGAGGATGCAAGAAAGCTACCCTTATGATTTATTACCCTCTAATACTATCTCAAGAATTAAAACAGATTCATATAATCAAAGATCAATTCAATCAAAATAATGTGCACTTAATAAATCAATAATAGACACAAAGATAGACAATCATCAATCACTTAATCACTGGAAGGGTTTAATAAGGCCGCAATTAAAAGATGGAAGTATTTCATGAATCAAATTTGACGAATTTTACTCCAAAAGATAGATTTCATATCTTCCGTCAAAGTCAAAGCCTTCAAAGATTTTGAAAAAATCTCACCTTTGAAGCATGATCAAGATTCAGGTTCAAATCTTTAAAAAAATAGTCTTTTTAGATTTTGAAAATCTAAATAGCAGAGGCAGTTCTATGGGGCTTAATAATACCACTTACTTTTGTGTGAGTTTTTGATTTGCGTCTTCCAAATATAGTAGCTACCTACATATAAATTTCATAAACATTATTCATTTTCATCAATTGTAATACATAGTGACAATGAACTCGAAGTTCTATTGAACATTTGTTGAACGGTAAGTAATCATTATGAGCAGTTCGAGTACTTCTCGAGATGAACAAACTTTGTTTCAATATAAGTAGTCATCGGGCTCTTAAAAAATTGTATAGTTCCACCGTTCATATGGTTGTTTTCTGTATTTCATTCCTCGTCACTCAAACAGCTTGAGAGTAAAGATACTAAACAATAGTATGTAATCAATGGTGAGAATTCCATAACAAGTTTGTTTTGGGGATTTCAGGCAATATTTTCAGATTGAACTTTCTAATTTAGTATCTGAAATTGTCATTATTAATTCTTTATTTTGTAAATTCTAACTCATCTAGAGTTATCAAAAGCAAATTGAAAGATATTTCAAATGAAATCAATTTTGTCAATAATTTTTTAACTTTAAGTATTCTGATTATAACCACTAAGCAATTTTTGCACATTACAGAGGTATGAACCAATATATATTATAGCATGATCACTTTCTTTATGCAATAACATAAGCACATTATGGCCACTACAATGATGTCTACAAGTGCAACTCTGCTTAACATGATATTAGAACCTTAATACATAACAACGCCACAAAGTAGGAATGAGCTTAGAAGCAACTATTTTCCCTACAATGCTAGGGTTAGCACCTAGTAGTCAATGATTTGCAATGAATTACAACATAAATTTAGTGTGTCCAACTTTTAGAAATTTCCAAACAAAATATGAGCAAAAATTAACGAAACAGTAACCTTGAACAAACACTTCACAATTTGGAGTCTCCTGACAAATACAAAATTCAAGAAACTTTAAATGATAATTAAGAGACATGCATGAAAATTGATGAGCAAACACTGCAATAAATCAATAAGAGAAGTAGTAAATTAGCGGAACAAAATAAGGTACGGGACTTCCTGCACATTACTCAGTTAAATCTCCTAATATAATTTTTTTAGAAAAATAAAGTAACGAAAAAAGGAAAAATACAAAGAGCTCTTCGACCAACCTTTTTCAGGGACCAATTTGGAGCGAAGGAATGCATCAATTTTGCAGAGTGAAATGGAAGGAAGAGAAGCCATAAGAAATTTGGGGACTCTAAAGTGAAAAACAAATGTCTCTCACAAAGATAAAAATAAATAAATATGGTATTACGTGTCTGCCAGAAAAAGGAAAATTGGAGGGCATTCAACTTAAATACATACACGTGGACTTAAAGGAAGAAAATGAAGAGATAAAATGAACCTAAGTTTATGGTACAATATTTGTTTCTTTTAGTACAACTACTTAATGTTGTGTTAGTTCTTTTGCTTGTTCACTTATATATAAGGGTAATAATATTGTCATGGTTTAATATGGACATATTCATTTCTTCCATAAAAAAATATTACTTAATACTTTATGATCCCCATATGATTTATATCATATACTGACATGGTATCATTGAAAATGTAACAGCTCAGAGATTTTTTGAGCTAAAACTCGAACCATCCTTCATGTGAGTATGATTTTATCGAGGAATTTAAAATTTCTTAAGTGTTAAGGTCACTAGATGTAGTACCTTGAGTTCCAAAAAGAAGCAAATTGGAAATAACAAAATCTGAAATTTTGCAAAGTCAAGCTAAGTATGAGTTTTGGGTTGACTTCAAACGACCATAACTCCTAGATTAAGATGAGTTAGGTGTGCTACCAGATACCGTAGGAAAGATATTTGAATTATCTTTCCAATGACGCTGAGTTTGCTAAGTTTTAAGTTAAGGCGAGTGAGATATGCCCTTTTGAAGTCAGGCTATCCAGTTAAGGAAAGTTACCCGAAAATAGTAAGGGGTATTTTGGTCTTTTCCTTACCAAATCCGATTAAATTCGTTTTTAGTAAGGTTTTAAGGGTCTAATCCTATTAGGTTCAGTTTTATAATCCTAAAATACGCCTAGGGTTTTAGTTGAGAGTTCAAGAAGAGAAAAGAGGAAAGGATCAAGGCATTCATCGAGGTTCTTGAGTTTTGTTGCGGATTTTTGCCATGGATTTGATCCCTAAGAGGTATGTAAGCTTCCATAGTGTTGGGTTCGTTCACCCACACGCCAATCATGATTAATTCAACATAATTTCGTTCTTGAAATTTAAGGATTTAAGTTCTTGATGAGTTCTTGATAAGTGTTCTTGAAGTTTCCTTATCGATTAAGTTTTGATGTAAGATTCTACTTGGGTCAACTTTAAATGACCATATATCTTAGAATATAAAGAGTTACGTGAATCATAACCTATTCAATTAAAGGTAATTTAATCTACTTTCCAACGCCACCAATTTCGCGTCAATCCAATTTCTGAGTAAAAAGTTATGACTAGTTTAATAACCTATACAGTGCTGTTACGAATTAGCCAACGGGAAAATATTAAAAAGAGTCATTTTTGTCTTTTTACCTCCAAGAAAACCATAAACGAATTTCTTGACTAATACAAGGCTCAAAACAATCAGATTTTCATTTTTCACTAATGAAAATCATAAATCTTGGCCATAGAGATTTCAAGAAACTAATTAAAGAATCTCAAGAAAGGTTTTCTTGATTGTTTGTTTTCCTTCAAGCTAGTGTTTCAAGGCTTCTAATCAAGTTCTTCTCCAAGAATCTTCAAGATTCTTCAAGAACCTTGTTCTTCCAGGTTTGTAAAGCTATCATAGTGTTGGACTAGTTCGTCCTCACGCCCTATATCTACTTTCAGATCAGTAAAAGAGTAGTAACGGCTGTGGGTTTCCCTTGTCATAAAAAAAGAAGAATATTTTTCCTAAGTTTGAGTATTCTTGAGATAAGTTGATTTTGAGTTCTTGAGTTCATGTTTCTTTTAAAAACTCTATTCCAAATTATTGAATTGTTATATTGTTATTGAGATCCTTCATATCATGAATCATAACTTTTGAATTCATAATTCAAATTCAAGAAAGAGTTAAGAGTAGAGTTCAAAAGTCTTTGAGTTCAATTGTGAATCCTTTGAGATCAACTATTGATTTGAACTAAATTTTGAGTAAGTCTGAGAATGAGAAGAGTCGTATACATGAGTTCCTTATTGATATTTTGACCCTTGAGTCGAGTCATTCATCCCCATAACTTCCGCATAAACTCCATCAATTGAGTACCTTTGAGACGAGTAGGATCTTCATGTTCTAAGTCTTGAGTATTGAGTTCCTAATCCCCTTTTTAGATTACATTCCTAATCATGAGATTATTACACATTACCCATGAAGTCCTTGAGTTGAGTAGTTCATGCCCATAATTTTGCATCAACCCTATGAGTTGAGCATTCTTGAGATGAGTAGTATCATTGACTCCTTGAGTTCATTGAAGTTCTTAAGTTCCAAGTATTAAATTCTATCTAAGGTTATTGAAAACCCTGCATTGAGTCATTCACGTCCATAATTCAGCATGAACCATACTTTAAAAAGTCTTTTACAAACGTTTTAACTTTGTTTTAAGACTTAAGCTTTGAGTTGAGTAAAGAGTAAGAGTAAAGTTCATTTCTTCAAAGATTATATGGGAACTACGTATTCCAAAGAGTAAATGTTTTTACATTTAAGAAGAGAGGAAATTGAGATTTCTAAAAGAGTTTTGAGCAGTTTGAGTACCATCTCTTTTAAGAGATAGATTTTTGAGTAATTATCTCAAACCACAGAAAAGTTATGTTTTTAAACATATGAGCTAGTATATTTTGGAAGTAGTACTGAGCACCGATATGGGGGAGCGTTCAGATAACTCACAGCCGCCATAAACCGTATAGCCATCATGAGTAGTAAATGATCATACTTTTTAGATGATTCCTTAAGTACTTTTTAGCATAGACTAGTGGATCCACTTAGTTAAGGCGTTCTATATGACGACAAAGTATAGGACAGTTCTGGCAGTGTGGGCAAGACGTTGTATCATCACTTAGGCTCATAGTGATAGTTGTCGGTTAGAGAAAATCCCACAGAGTTATATTGTATTTTTATATACACATTGAGTATTATTGTATTTTTCAATACATTTAGTTGCTATCTACAGTTGTACAACTTTCCATATATATTGCATCTTTTACTATTGCTTTATCCTTGAGCATCATGAGTTGAGTATTTCGAGTTGAGTATCTTGAGTTGAGTACCTTCGAGTTGAATATCATGAGTTGAGTATCTTGAGTTGATCTGTGATTCATTCTGTCGAGTACCTTATTGTTGAGTTTCACTGAGTTGAGAACCTTATTTCTGAGTTGAATATCTTATCCTTGAGTACTTCTGAGTTGAGTAAGTTTGAGTATCCTTGAGTTGAGTAAGTTTGAAAGAAGGTAACTATGTTTCCTTTTTATCAAGTTCAAGCTTATGTTATGCTTTAGAATTCCCCTTACATGCTCGTTCATTCCACGTACTGAGCCATTTGGCCTGCATCCTTTCATGATGCAGATTCAGGTATTCAGGATCATCAATAGGAGCTTCGTTGATACCACATGGAGTTCGAGTTAGCTATGGTGAGCCTCCTTGATTCCAGAGGATTTCATTTACTTTTCAGTTTTTCCAGGATGTCGTGGGTCTTGTCCCGACTTCCATCTTTGTCATTTAGAGGCTTCATAGACAGATAGTAGAGTTTCAGAAGTTTGTTCATTTATTTTATTAAATGTTTTAAAGACTTGAGTTGCCTATTGTTGGCTAGTTGAATATTCTATTTTTATTCAGAGTTATTCATTTGAGTTAAAGATTTGTAAGTTTCATGAATTTTATTCAGTTTTTAAGCTTTGTATGCTTAAGTTAGTCTTCCGCTTGTAGTCAGTCCATATGAGGGTTCGGTTGGGGACCAGCAATGGTTTTCGATTGCCGGCCACGTCCAAGGTATAGGCTTGGGCCGTGAAAGAAAACTGGTTCATTCATTAAGAAAAATACTCATCACTCATCAATATGCCATGACATATATCATATACTGACAATGTATTATAGATGATTGGTTCATTCCTTAAAAATCACTTTTCATCCATCTATAATATTGTCACATGAGATTGACACCTTAAAAAAAAATTGTTCCAGAATAAGTGTGAGCTTAGGAATTCAAGATGAAAATTAGTACATATTTTAATTGTACCACACGTTGTATTTATTGATTTCCTAATGAACATGATTTTTGCTAAAGTAACACTTATTTGGAAACGAAATGTATTACGTTTAAAAAATAAACTAAAAGACCCTTATATTTATTTTAATTTTTCATTATGATCCTTGTACTCCACGAAGTTTCGGATTGATACTGTGTTCATCAAGAATAACAGAAGAACAAAGAACACAAAAATAGTATATGTACTAAACAAATATTTGAGACCACATAATTCACTGTGTGTCCTTAAGGAATTAAATCCCCTCACGATATCTGAGGTTGTGGTTTATTTCCTCACAAGATAAAACAAATATACCTGATATTGACATAGCAGCAGATCAAACATCAATATCTTCAGCAAACTCAAAGAGCCAGTCTTCAAACCACACTTAAATTTGATATTTGATTTTTAAGAAAATATGTAGGAGATGCAGAAATTTTAATGCAGAAAAGTGAGGTAATCCTTGATATTTATGGCCAAACTTCTGGATTGAAATGGTGTGAAAAACACATGTTCGGAACAGGTTTGGGTAAAAGCTATTGGGCTCACAATCAAACAAAAAGTTTTTGGGTAAAAGCTATTGGGCTCACGTGAACTCATAGGTTATAATATCTTAGATCAGCCTTTGCTAGTTACCTCCATCAGCAGGGGCGGATCTATTAAGACTCGTGGGGGTGCCACGCCACCCACGAGCTTCGACGAAAACTCTATTTATATATAGGTATTTATACACACTATATGTATAAATAATAAATGTGCCACCCAGTAAACAAAAGTGTTCTCTAGTGCCATTGGTAGGCGATCATATTTTCGGGTCTAAGTTCGCGGGATCAAACCCCACTAGCAGCTTTTTGTTTTTAAATTTTTTTTCAACTACATGCAGCTTTTCTTTTTTTTTTTTTTTTTTAATTGTAGGGAGCGTTTCTTTTTTAACTACAAGGCACAGTCTCTTTTGTTTTTTTATATATATTTTTTACTTATTAACTTATTATTATTATTAAGTATTAATCAATAATTATTTTTTAACTAATTTAATTTAATTTTTGAATTTTCTTTTATTTGATTAAACATGCATAAAGAAATTTTTTTTCTCTTCACCATTGAAACCCTGGTTGTTCCTTTAAGCTTTTCAACAATAAAAATCTGCCATTAATCAAAGCTTCAGTCTTCAGTCTGTTGTCCAATCCCGCTCACCCATCCATCCATAAGACGAATAATTCTGAATCTAAAGTTGATTTAATCTGAGTCTACTGGACATTAGAGGCGAATCCAAAATTTGAAGATTTCGGTGCATCAATACTATCTTAATTTAGGTAGTTAGCGAAACTTTTACTACAATTAACGAATAATGTAGTATTTGCTTGGTCACTAGTGGCTCAAATATGAGCTCTAAGCTAAACTTAAAATAAAATTACTGAAATAGGCTCTAGCTAGATTTGAATTGTATTCTCGCGAGTGATTCCTCTGGCTTGTACCAACTACACAAGGGCATCCCTACGCTTTTTATAGGTGCACTGTTGATTATACGTTTCTCAGGATATATATATGATTTTTTTCGAAGTTAACGGGTGCACCCCTATCAAATCATGTGGGTCCACCTCTGCTTGGCACCCAGTGACTCGAAATCCTAGATCCGCTTCGGTCCATCAGAATAGGTATCAGGTGATGTTCGAGAGAACTTGCATACTTGGACTATTTCATCGAGTACTTGTTAAGTACCTTATTAGCTTCGGAGTCATGAGAACAAGATTCTTCCATTACTAGCTTTGGCTTCGTTGCCATCACTAGTTTTTTGTTCTCGTAGGAAACAGCAAATGCAAAAGAACTGAGATGACTAGCTTAGTAAGTACAATATTTACTTGAAAGTAAATGAGGAGTAGCTGATGCTTTTGATTTCTAATTTGAAATATTAGGGCCAGTAAAAGAGAGTTTTTTGAAGTGACAAACAAAAATAACTATAAGAATATTATTTACCAATTAATAGCAATTAGTTAAAACGGGAAGAGCAGAGGTTTATTAGCGCATGAGACAAATATAGTAGTTATTAAGCGGCACAAGACAAACCTTAGAATTGAACATCTTTTGTATCACTTTATTTAGGATATAGCGGTTCCTGCAAGAAAAAAAGAGAGATGACTAGCTTAGTAAGTACAAATACAAATAACTATCTGAATAATACAATTACTATTAAATTAAGATGGAAAGAGAGAACTAGAGTTAATTAGTTATAGAGAAAGAGGCACAAGACAAACCTTAGAATTGAATCTCTGTTGTGTCCATATATTCAGATCACCCACTTTCACCCTATAATCATTGTTTACACTTTTGAGACACGGGTGTACTCACAGATGTTTCTTGTTTGATAAACGTCTTCATTTCAGGGCAATCATGAATCCGCACTTCCTCAAGACATGGAATTTCAAGAGCACACTCCGTCAGAAAGAAATGTGCCAGCTTAGGCACCCTGTAAAGCTCCAGCTTTTCCAACAGGGGAAATAAGGTCAAGATTCTTTCTCCTTGTTGTTCCTCTTTTGTGATCACTTCCTCCATTGACAGACAGTCTCTTATATCTAGTATTCGGAGATTCAGAACACCTCTGGCCACTGATGGAGACATCAAGTTTCTCAATTTTCCACAATTCCATATGTACAATACTTCAAGTTTGCTAAAGTAGGCAGTTGGAAGTTGGTGAGAGCATAGAGCAGTTATGCTGTTAGCCCCATTGATATATAGTTTTTCCAGGTTGGGACAAGAAATCTGCAAACGTTGAAGGGATGAAGTATCAAACTTAATTGTATTTTGTTGCAGTTAGTCAGTTACAGTAGGAGCTATTGGGCTCAATCATAACCCAATTCACACCAGGAAGAAAACATTAGGTGTTAAGTTGAGAAGCCAAAATTGTTTAAACACTAGGTGATAAGTTGTTTAATTTAAATATGACGAAGACAAATTTAATAAATTGATATTTTGATTAAAAGTATTATAAATAAATGATTATAGTTTTAACTGTTCATTTTTGGAAACTTCCCATAAAAAGACCATTATTTTTAGAAATCATCTAAGCCAAATTACTCAAATAAAAGATGTATTTTAAAAATCATCTCCAAAACAGCATTCTTTTATATCTTTTAAAATGGCATAGAATATTAGATGACATGAGAAAATAAATCCACATATTACATGCTAAATATAATGAAAGAAGATTTAAAATGACATAGAATATTAGATGACATGAGAAAATAAATCCACATATTTCGTGCTAAATATAATGAAAGACGTATTTTTTTAGGGTAATTTTTTTTGAAATAATATAAAAGCGAAACTCAAAAGAAAAAGTAAAAGTAAATGGGCTATGCCTTTTCTTATTATTCCTATTGAAGCGTAAAAAATAAAGAATTTTGAATGAGATGCAGATTCACAGTATTAAATTTATAGATAGCTCTGATGACCTCAGTTTAATATCCAATAACAATCATGTTCATAATCAAGGAATCTCTAGATATTACTACTGTAAATTAAAGTCTCTGGGCAAAATCAATTGGGTTTACGTGAACCCTTGAGTTACAATATTTTAGTTTTGCCTATATTTGTTACCCCCATCAACATAGGTATCATGTGCCAAATAACTATCTGTTGATTAGTATTATTATTTGTTAGTTAAAACGGAAAGATAGCATTAGACCAGGGGTGTATTAATGCATGCACAAATATATATATAGTAATTAGTTGTACAACTAGCGGCACAAGACAAACCTTAGAATTGAACATTGCTTTGTTGAGATCAACTCTTTTCACCTCATCATCATTGTTCACACTTTCGAGACTCGGTATACTCACAGATCCCTGTTGGACAAATGTCTCCATTTCAGGGCAGTTTGAGATCTCAATAACTCTGAGAAATAGAAATTTAAGAGCATGCTTCGCCAAAAAGAAATGCCCCAACTTAGGCAGCCTGCAAAGCTCCAGCTTTTCTAACAGGGGAAATAAGGGCATGACTTCTTCTCCATGTTGTTCCTCTTCCGCGATCACTTCTTCCATTGACTCACAATATCCTATCTTTAGTATTCGGAGATTAAGGACACCTTTGGCCACAGATGGAGACATCAAGTTTCTCAATTTCTTACATTCAAATACTCTCAATTTTACAAGTTTGTTGAAGTAGGTAATTGGAAGTTGGCGAGAGCATAGAGCACTTATGCTGTTAGCTCCATCCATAGATAACTCTTTCAGCCTGGGACAACAAACCTGCAAATATATGCAATATAAATTTATAAAATTAGTTGTATTATCGATTTAATATGAATTTGATCAGACAAAGGAGTGTACAATAATATTTTAATTCATAAAATCCGTCTAACTAAAAGCTGAAAACAATATTCTTTTTAATGATCCTTTAGAACATTAGAAACACACCTTTTCATCAAAAAGATGATAAAAAGTTTCAATTTATATTCATATTGATATTTCAAGATGAATTAAATTCTTCGAATTTGAGATAAAGTACCTATGTAAAAAAAATCGTATATAATAAAAAAATAGACTTTTTGTAATTAAATATCTCTAATGCTCAAGTAAAAGATAAAATTTTAATTCATAAACACTGAAGTAGAAGCAGATATTTTCATGAAAAGAGGATTTGAGTAAGTGATGGAGTTGTTGGCGGTAGGCCAGAAATTTTGGAACTCAGGTAAGTAGTGGAAGAGTATTTTTGGTAATCGAGGGAACTCAATGCCCTCAATAGTGTTATTTCAAAAATGAGTGAGGCATTCCGGATATTGAAGGTCCAACTCATATAAATTGGAGAACTTGATAATATCATGTGTCCTCCGAGAGATCTCCTCATCCTCCTCCTCCTCCTCTTCCTTATCAACAGGACACGATACTGTCCAACTCCCTCCAGCCAAGGACACACAAAAAACATACAGTAGACCATGACAACGGCTTACCTCCAGTTTTTCGAGTTTAGGGAATGGAATATTTTTCTGACAGTGGATATGTGTCAATGAATTACAATCTTCCAGGCAGAGATCTTTAACATTCTGAAATTCATCCAGCTGCAACTCGGCCAACACGTTCTTGGATCCCTCTCCAGTTGAATGAACAAGTTCGCTCTTCCTCAGCAGGTGGCGGATCCAATCACCCAATGGGCAAGTCTCGGTGACCTCGAGAACTATAATCCTGTCGTAATTATTGGTGATTGAAGTTGCTTTGTAAGCTCTACCCACTGTAAGAGCATACCGTGCCAACTTGGATGAAAGGGCCAAGTTACTATAGATCACATCTCCGGAACAGTCACTTAATGTCATTGCAGTCAATCTCGATAAGGATTCCAGTTCCGTCAAGGTGGAATAACTAAAATGTTCTACTCCCAGCATATGTAGTTCCTCCAATTGAACTAGTCTTGATAAAACCCCAGCTGAAATCCTTTTAAGTTCTCCTTGCTCATTCCGAAACTCAAACATAATTAGATTGGTTAATTTTCCTATCTCCACTGGCAGCTCCTCTAACAGAGAATCTCTGATGCTGAGAATTTCTAAAGTGACAAGTTCCCCAATAATGGATATGTCATCCAACCTTAAATTAGTTAGACAGAACGTCCTCAGACTTGATAACTTCCGAATGGATGCTGGAAAAGGCCAAATGGACTCCTTATATCTGTCTCCCCTCATGCTTAAGACATTGAGTTTACTCATTCCATCAAAAAAATCGTCTTGTAATTCGATTGGCTCTTTTAAACAGAGTTTCAACATTAGAAGCTTCAGTTTTGGGCAAAATATTGGGCTAGGATGCTCGTCAAATTTATTTGCTACAATTGACATGTGACTGTATTGCTCGTAAGAGTCTTTTCTTGGGAACTCTTCTGAGTTGACATCATGACTTACCATAAATATATGCTTTCCCTCAGATGCAATATATATAGCCACGTCACGGACCACATCATGCATTTTGACATAAGTTTTGTCTGAACCTTGGGATAACAAGAAACAGTCTTTCAATGTTTCTAACAGATAACACACTGTCTTTCTGGCTCCTTTTATATTTTGAATTTGCGAAAAGATGCGAAGTCCCATTCCATATCTAAGTAATTCTTCAGGACAAATATCACTATCTTCCTCGAACAAGGAACATATCAAAAAGAGGTATTTGGCTTCACTACTTCCCAAGAAATCGTAGCTTAGCCTGAGAGGTTTATACACCTCTGTGGGCACTTCAGGGATATTTATTGTTTCCGCACTACGTAGTTGTTCAAGGGCAGAGTCCCACGAAGGCTTGGTTTTAAACTTTTTTAGTGCTTCTGCAACTGTAATAATTGCAAGCGGCAGCCCCTTGCATTCTTTGGCAACATCTTCTGCTATGTCACGAAGAGAAGGATCGTCAACTAAATTACCTACCTTCTGCTTGAAAAGGATCCATGCATCCTCTTCAGATAAGGTTCCAACTTCCATGATCTTCTGAGCTCCCATTGCTTTACAAACAGATCGGAAACGCGTTGTGAATGTCACTTTGCACTGATGTTTGTGGCTGCTACCTCTGGGAATTCCAAGTTTCTCTAGTTCAAAAGCCTTCCAAACATCATCCAAGATTATAAGGATGCGGCTGTTCTGATCCACTAACCTTGTACGCAGCCGATCTCCACGGCTCCACAAATCATCCCCTTCTAATTTTAGCCCGACTCCTCTTGCGATCTCACCCTGAATTCTTTTGAAGTCTTGTTGTTGACTGACAGTTACCATGACAACATCTTTGAACAACTGTTCTTGTTTCACCTTCTGTCTGATTTTCTCAGTCATTGTTGTCTTACCAACACCACCCATACCACATATCCCAATAATAGTGACTCCATCATCTTTCAAAGCTGCCATGACCTCATCCTCTTGAAATTTTCTGGAGTCAAACTGCTCACCATTGTTACTATATATTGCCTCACTTTGGACTGGATGATCAAAGGAGAAAACATCAGGCTTGTTGCCTTCATTTTGAAGTTCAATAACCTTCAGTGTAATTTTCTTAGCTCTCCTGCTCATCGAGTAACATGACTTCATGTTCGGACACCAACCAAAGAAGCAACCCCTTTCAACCTCAGCTCTACCTCCCATTACACGTTCCACATCTGCAGTAGTGGTATCAACACATGTTAACCAAGCCTTGCCATTGGGTGAAATATCTTGTAAGTTTCTCCGGGCATCTTCCGATCTTCGCTGCACCTCACTTCTGATATTCTTCAGCTTCTCAGATTCATTTTGCATAGATGTGATGTTTCTCTCGTAGTAGTAGAAATACCCAATCCCTCCCGCAACTGGTTGGATCATGCAAGCTGTGACTTTCCCCATCAAAATAGATAAGAATTCCATATCTGATTAATTAATTCTTCACTGGCTAGTGTAATAAAGAAAAGCAACCGAAGTTGTTTCTTCTGTTTTTCTTTGATTTCAATGGAAAACAAGATGTAAAACAGAGGAAAAAGGGAAGAGCTAATAATTCCATGGCTCTTACTCTTGGGCCCAGTTAATTAATATCATACACATACTTTTCTTCCCTTCTCTTTTAGCACATGGTAAATAATACTTGTTTTGCCAATAATTCAGAAAGTGACCAAAACACTATGAAACAATGGCCAATAATTCAGCAAGTATATGTAGGACCGGATGAATGAGCAGAAGCAAATTCCCCAATAGTAATAGTGCCTTTGTTTTTCTTCTTTTTTTTCATACCTAAAGACACTTCCTAGAGAGGGCCTGTCGCCTCTTAATTGTTTTGAAACTGATGAATGTTAACTAAAAACTACCTAAAATTAGCCGAGTTGCGTGCAAGAAAGCACCACTATTATAAAAATATATAAATGACAACTCAATTGTATAATATGAAAGAAAACAAAAAGTAGGAAGTAGTTGTTCACAACACCAGACTACTCCATTATTACTTTCAACCCCCTGCGGCCCGCCCCCTTCAAAACTTTAATAATTGTTCTCTGAAAAGTATTTCAACATATATTTGAATACGACATATTTTTCTTTTATTGGTGATGTATACATTTCTATTCTTAAAAAGTAGGAACAAATAAATTTATTGAAAAAATTGTTATAAAAATATCTTTTTAGCACTTAAGTAGAGCAAATAGTTAAATACTTCATGTCACAAATATTACTTGAAACTTCAAGCCAAGTTGAGTAAGTTATCAATTAATCTTCTTTACATTTAAACAAGCACAAAATTATGAAGTATTTAGCTCTCTAACAAATTGAATACGTAAAACGATAATTGTCAGATATTCATAATATACGAAGAAATGTAATGCTTTAAAACTTGGTACACATTTGTACATAAAATGTTTAATTTTTTTTCGTTAAATCCTAAAAGACTAAAAAATTTGGGTGATAAAATATGAGAGAAGATTATAATATGGCAAACTGGACAGGATGAAAGGAAAGAAACCCAAGGCACAGAGAGAAGCAAGGAGGGAGTTCGAGCAGCATTCACATGGTCAAAGCTTTGGCTATGCTCGATAAAGAGCCATCACTTACACTGTCTACAAAGGTCAAGGTTTTGCAAAAACATTGAAAGAACATTTTGCTTCTTATTGAACATGTTTCTCAAACAAACACACAAATCATTTCATGCTTACGTTTGCGGTATGCATAACATTTTGATTACATTAAGATACAAAGCTTTCCATAACTTTCTTAATTAGTAATGGTTTCGTAACTTCACTAGCATATTGATAAAAAATAGAAATTTTGGAACTTCCAAGATGAGGATTTTGATGAGGAACTAAAGCTTGATAGTATACAATATTTTCCATGGAAAACCTTTTCCTTCGTACCGCGCACACATAGTCTGTTAGGGTTTTACCCTGATTTTCTTACCTTATTTGAAATTTATTTTTTCCTTAAAGAAAAATTAATGTACTACCATAAATGCTTTAAATTTTACTGAAAGACATTCTTCCATATTTGGGTTATTTCTTCTTGGAGAAAAAATTTGGAGATCTATCAATTGAAGATCCTTATTCTCATAACATAACACAATAGTACTTACAATGTAGATTTTTAAAGAGTTTTGTTTATTGAGAGATTTATTTTGTCAACAGTTTAATAGTTTTTCTTTTATATTAGTTTTCATATAATATATTATGTTTTTAGGATATTTTTTGTCAATCTAATTCATCACTTTCTTGATTTGCAATTGTAAGCTTCTGCATGGCGCCCTAATTACTTTCGAACCCAATAAGTGGTATCAGGGCACAAAGTTTAATGATCCAATGGAAAGAGGTTGAAGATAGGTTCAACGCGGTTTCAAATCAATTTGCAACAAATTTGATGATAATGAAATTTTTTGTCCAGCACATGTGGAAAAGAGATTAAAACCATATTTTTCAACACTGTTGCTGCATCTTTAAAAATAAAAATAAAATATTTTAAAATCATTTTTAACTCATATATTTTAAACTTTATTTTTAATCATGGCAAACAACAGGGATGAAGGCTATGTGAAGAACAAAGATTATCATGCAGTGAAGAAGACAAATCAAGTTTTGTCAAGAAAATCCAGCCAAAGGGGGAGATTTTTTAGGGTTTTGCCTTGATTTTCTTACCTTATTTGAAGTTTATTTTTTCCTTAAAGAAAAATTAATGTATTATCATAAATGCTTCAACTTTTACTAAAAGGAAAATATAACTTTTTTCTATATTTGTGTTATTCCTTCCTTGGAGAGAAAAAATTTGGAGATCTATAAATTGAAAATCCTTAATCTCATAACATAACACAATAGTATCCATAATGTAGACGTTTAAAAGTTTTGTTTATGGGAAGATTTATTCTCTTTATTTTATATTAGTTTTCATATAATAATATTATGTTTTTAGTATATTTTTTGTCAATCTAATTTATCACTGTCTTTATTTGCAATTGTAAGCTTCCGCATGACGCCCGAATTACTTTCGAACCCAACATATGTTTCTATTAAATATGGATGAATGAGCATCTCCGAAAAAGTATTCCTGAAAATCTTCTAAAACAACATAGAATGCAAGCTGTCATGAGAAAATAAGGCTGCATATTAGCTTTTAAACATAATGAAAGAAGAAATTAGAACCACAAGGGGATTCAAAATCTAAAGTTTATATATTATTACAATGACTTCAAGTTTATATATATGT
Source organism: Solanum okadae (assembly GCA_036553675.1). Taxonomy (NCBI): domain Eukaryota; kingdom Viridiplantae; phylum Streptophyta; class Magnoliopsida; order Solanales; family Solanaceae; genus Solanum; species Solanum okadae. The sequence continues at coordinate 24,471,880 of CM071682.1, read as the reverse complement.
AATAATAACAATATTTTCATCCACAATAAACTATTTTCTAGAAATTACTATTATAAATACAAAGTCATTGGGCAAAATTTTTTAGGTTCACATGAACCCATGGATTATAATGTAGACCTTCCTCTTTTGTTACCTCCATCACGAGCATACGCATCAAGTTATGTTTGAGATTACTTTCACACACTTGAACTATTTCATTGAGAGCTTATTACCTTCCTAGATTCGATCCACCATCATTGGGTTCGGCTTTGTTGCCATCACTAGTTTTTTGTTCCTGGGAGCAAAAGATTGCAAAAGAAGAGAGATTACTAGCTTATTAAGCAAAATATTTACTTGATATATAAAAGACTACACTGATACTTTAGATTTCTAATTGGACATATTTGGGGGCAGGAAAAAGGAAGTTATTTCAAGTGATAAATATAAAAAACTATTTGAATAGTACTATTAAGAAGGAAAGAGGGCACTAGAGTTAATTAGTTATACAACTAGTGGCACAAGACAAACCTTAGAATTAAACCTCTAATGTATCCATTCATTCAGATCATCTACTTTCGCAAAACAAATTACATCATAATTCAATTATTTGGGTGTACTCAGAGAACCGAGGTTAAATCTTCATTTCAGGGAATTAAAAAATATACACAACATTGGAATTGAAATTCAAGAGCACGCTAAGTCAGAAAGAAATTCCTCAACTTTAGTAGGTTGTCGATTAGCAGCTGTTCTAACAGGGGAAATAAGGGCTCATTAGTCATGATTTGGAGTTCACACTTTAATTATGATGCAGCTTCAACAACTATTCAACTTCTGAATTATGTTCGATCACTCATTATTTCAATTAGAAAAATAACAAAAGTGGAGATTGAATTTCACTGAGATAACAAGACATTAACCAAACTTGAATCCTTAACTAATGAAAGAGTGTTCAAATTCCAAGAAACCAATGGCCTCTAGAGAACAAATACAAGATTAAATGATATGCCAACGATCTTCCAAAAGTGCATTGAGAAAATGAAGATGTCTATATATATATATATATATACAAGATGAAATATTCTATTGGGGATATGCAATAGTTGCCATATTTCTTATATTAGTGTGTTGTTTGTAAGTAGAAATATGTACTGTTCCTACCTTCTAAGTTTTCATTTTACTTGTGTGTTTTGTTGCAAGAAAGGATAAGCATTCCTCCTTCAGTATCTATAAAGAGTTTATCTTTGGTGTGTAACTCTAGTGTTGCTTCTTGAATCACTTTGTCCTTGTTAGTGTTTTGTATTTTATTTAATACTTCGTTATTATGGTACATAGTGAATTAGGGAAATATAACAGGACGACACAATGAGATTGGAAAAATGTTGGTTTTGTTCCTCAACTGTATATCCAGGCCATGGTATTCCATTTGTTCGAAATGACGCAAAGGTAGAACATTAATCTTGTTGGAAGTTTCATTTTATTTAGGAACTATTTATTTCACATTTGTTGGTCTTTTATTTAGTTGAATTGTTCAACTCCTAGTTATTAGGAAGTAGACGTGTTTTTAGTTTAGATAGCAGAGTTTGCTAGGAGTCCTAGTAGTAGTGCGTTTGTGGGTTTAGTGCCACTACTAGAAATTTGATCTAGTGCAACAGTTCAGTTACCGTGGCAATAGGCTGCTACACCGTTGCAGTACCTCTAATACCACGGTTTAGGCAACCGCTACAACAGATCGCGTAGCAATAGGTCTGTTGCAATGATTAATTTCGACGGTTCAAACAATCGTAGCAATAGCAGCCCCTATTCCGTCGGTTTACACTTTAAGTATTTGCCGACGGTCAATAATCTATTGGGACAGTGTTTAACCGTTGCAATAAATATTTATGCAACAATTATTTACATGCTATGGCTACAATATTCTCACCATTTTAGTCAATTGCGACGGTTTTTATATTATAATGCCACAGTTCTAAACTACTACTACGACTATTACTATAGAGCTATTGCTACGGTTACTATGGGATAATGCAACCACACTTTGCCTATTGCCACAGTTACTATTAGGCTATTGCTATATTTATTATTATACTATTGATCTACTGCCACTAATATTATAAAGCTATTACAACAATAAAATAGAACATAAAATACACAATTCGATCATGAGAAGAATCTATTCATTACCAAGATTTCAATTAGGGATCAAAGAGGTTAGTAATATCAATAATAGTAAAATATACAAATATATTTTTACTATTCAAAAAGGGTGAAACACACCACAGTTTTCAATCTTCATCAAAATCAAAATATTTGTAGAACATAGATGATTAAAGTTAATTAACATCAATCCAGTCAACTCCTAGGTCAAGTTTTCAGTACTGCTTTCATCTCCTTCAATTTCATCACCTACAATAAAACACAAAGAAGTTTAGCAATGCTTACATTAAGTTATGATAGTGGAAGATGTGAAAGTTGATAGTCATGCATTCACAATGGTTGTTCCTTTGCAGATTGTCATTTGAACAGTCAACTTGTACTCAACAATTTAACTATTTCTTGAAGGAAATAACATGCTAAATAGGTTATACAAGGTGCAACACATACAATAGTTAACTACAAGAAGACATTCTACCATCCTCGTAGAGCACTCCTAGGTGCATAAGTAATAACATCGAATAAGGTAAAATTGAAAGTTATACTAGTGTTCAGACTCTAACTAAAAGTCTGCACAAATGCATTTATGGTAATTCTCCATTCAAGTTGCTTCTTCTTTATAGAATGTATCTTATTGGAAGACTCAAAATTCAGTCTTAGTAATTGATAAAGGACAAGAAATTCACTTAGGTGATACAACTGGTTATTCTTCCCGACTTAACAATGAGCTAGACATAACAATCCCACTCAATGAACATAAGTGGAGTATACATACTGATCCATACACATCATCTCTCTACTTATATGTGAATCGCATATGGCTTCAACGAAAGATAATAGAAAAATTAGGTTACTTTAGAGTCACACACTCAAACATCACCTTGAAAAAATCGAGCTACAACAACACTATCACAGAAAAGAATAGAAAAATAAAAAAGTTGTCAGCTTCAGACTCTGAAATACATTTTAATTACCTGAATTTCTCAGACTTCCGATATTTGAGGAGCTCTCTAAACTGACATTCTGAAATATGACTGGGCTTTTTTTTCATTCGAATATCATCATTGTCATACGGGTCATAATAATTGATCTTCAATTCACTCCTATGCCTTCTCCAAGCTTCCCGAATTGTTACCAAAGTTCTTTTTTGCAGCTTCAGGAATAATATATTTCTCCTACAATTTCATGTCATTCGATTAACCAACAGATGCAAAATGCTTTGACATATATTTAAATATTGAAAATTTTAGACCTTGGTGTAATCCCATAAATTCTTTTTGGTGTCCATGTTCCTCCAATCAAATATATCAAATGGGCAAAGTGTCGCAGTTCTTGCCAATGTGCCTAGGAAGCTACTTAACTCTGTTACAACTTCATCAGTAGGACCAACAAGTTGATTTAACCTATTCAGTGTGATCAATTTGCGCTCACGTCGGCTATGTACATTATGCATTTGTGTTCTGCCTTTTGTGTTTTGAGTTGGAAGGCCTTCAACTATAAGAAAATACAAGAAATTAGAAATCATGGATGAATTCAACAAGTTTGTAAGCTTATATGTTACCTTCTTCTTCAGATTGCTTATTTGTTGGAGGAATGATAGAATTAATTTGCACTTGCTCTTCTAGAGGCTGCTCCTCTAGAGGTTGTTCCTCTATAGATTGTCCAATTGCTTCAAATTGTTCATTTGCTTCAGATTGTGGTACTGCGTTTGGTTGTTGTTCTTCAATGAATTTTAGAATATGTCCTTTCTCTGACTCTATAGCTTGAACAATTTCATTTGTTGTCAATAATCGTCATTTTTTATTTACCAAGAATGATAATGATCCAGGTTTAGCGAAGTTCTTTTTTGCTCTTTTGTTTCTTTGTGAAGGTTGTTGTTGACTTATAACTATTCAAATCTGAACAAATAATCACCAAGAACTTAAAAAGCACAATTTTTTATCAGTAGAACTGCATAAATCTAACTTTCTGATGGAACAACAACAACAATAAAAGTGACAATAGCGAATGAGCATAAAGCAAGAAAGTGCAATTATACATAAACAAATATTCTTTTTAGAAACAATTCATGTGGATCTACTCCAAGTTTTTTGAAACTTTATACTATCTAAATGGCTACGTGCACTAAACATAGGTTATCCCTCGCTTTGCTTTCAGTAGTCTTGCCATTTGCAGCATATGGTATTAATTGAAAAATAGAAAGATCAATTCTTAGAGCTGATAAATTAGGAGTTGAAGTGATCAGTCTTGCAGCATTAAACAAGAATGAGGCAGTAAATGGAGATGGAACATTATTTCTGAACAAGCATCCTAACTTAATTGTAAGGGTAGTACATCTAATGCTTCTAATAATGTCAGCAAATGATGGACTAGCAGAAGAAGAAATGCCAACCTTTAGCTACATCTAATGCTACTTTGAAGAAAATCAAGCATCTAGCACCTAGCACCAGTAAATGAGAAAGATTCCAGAATATGAGATCAGATAGTTTCAACTAGCACACAATCTGATTTTTTCATCTTGAATAACTTAGTGTTAAGCCTTATTGAAAGAATTTTCTACAGGAAACATAAACAATAGATATTTAGTGTAGTTACATGATTCATGAATGCAAGTTTTCTAGTATTTTGTTGAAAAACCAGAATGCTGATTGATTTTCTTAAAATTAGAGTAAGTTCATCAGTCATTTCTTAACAAATTCACACTTGGTAACATGTTGAAAATTTAATGGAACAGGGGAATCAATATTTTTTTGGATCTAGTAAATCAAATAAGGCTATTTGTACTGTCCAGACCCAACTTTTTTTTTGTCAATGCTTGTACATAACCTTACCTAATGCTTAACTTCAAGAGCTCGTCCTTGTTTTCATTTTCATAAGTTGATCTTACATCAACTACAAAACTCAGTCTATTATCTTTATACAACAAAATTTACAGGTAAAAAGTTTTTAATGCATGTTAATGGATAACCAGATGACATGAGTCACTTGTAGCTGAATAAGGTAAATCAGAATCTACAAGCTAAAAATTAATACATCATGAGGACTTGCAAGTGCAAAGTTAGTATTTCCTAATCATTTTACCAACAAAATAGATCTGAAACTCTAAGGTTCAACATCAAATTCTCAAAAGATTCCTAAATATAAAATGTCATTTTTAAGAGAAAATCCATCAGAAGCTAAACAAAGAAGAGTCTAGCAAATTCAAAACTTTAGAAATTTGTATATGCAATTTCCAAGGACTTTATATAAGGTATAGGGGTGCCACAATATGGAATAAGAAATGAAATCAAACTAATGTTATACAGCTAATCGTCTAGCATGTAAGAAGTGTAGGACTGACCAATTCAAGAGAACATAATAACAAGATTGATAAACTATCAGATTTCATAATTTGGTACGCACAAACAACTTAACTCTAACCAGATACATACTAAACCAATCCTTCAAAAATTCGATCAGAAGCAATGACACCTAAATAAATGACCTTAAGCAAAAACAACCTAGAATGCTTGTTGACAAAGAACATAACTCACACTGTTGGAAACATGTAACCAGCCCAACAAATTCAATTGACAAGAGAATAAACTTTAAATTCTACTTATAATAAGCCCCGAACTCGCACATGTGAAAGATATCAAATCAAGCAGATTTAGACGAAGTGCTGACTCTATTCACAACAAACAAAGACACATAAAACACCAGCCCATTTTATAGCTTAAACGATTTTTAAACAGAAGCTCGATTACACTAAAAGAGTTAAAATCAAGAGTCTTGTAGCCTTAAACAAGATCTGACTTTCACAAATAAGAAAAATGTATAGATTTTTAGTATTTGAACTAAAAAACAAGGTTAACTTGGATATTAAAATGAAGGTCAAATTCGAAAACTAATTTTGAAAAAAGTCAAAATATCAGGTCTTTTAAAATAGTAACTAGGCATAATGGATGTTTACATCCATTGACATACGAACCGTAACATTATAGAGAACAAGACTAACATCTGCAATAATCAAATAAGGAGTATATGGTTCAAATCATATACACATTTAGACACATTAATATAAGAAACACAGTTAGTATTGAAGGAAATTCAAACAGGAACACAAATCACCCTAAGGAACATAAATGAGAACTAGAAAAGGTATCAACTAGTATAGAAAGCAAACTAAATAAGATTTTACATACTAACAAATTAAGTCACATAAATCGATTAATTAATCAAAATATCAACTAAGGAACTAGAACATATAAAAGAGTATTCAGAGTTTAAACTATAATTCCGAAAAATGAAAAATGAAATCCAACGAAAGGAATTACCTTCTTTGGAGCGGCGACACTGGGACGAGCACGAGCTAGCCACAAGCTTCCACAACCACGAGCCGATTTCAATGAGCTTCGGAAGGTAAAAGCGTCTCCAATCCCAGAAAAAACTTAAAATACCTTTGTTTCAGAGGATGAATCTTTGTATTTTGGATGAGAAAAATCTATATTTCTAGATAATACTAATAAAATTGAAACCAAGCTTCTTGATGAACTTTCGCAGAGAGTTCAAAAATCTTCAACAAATCAGAAATATAAACTCAAAACCACAAATAGATTACATCGCTGACCTAAATTGGAACAAATAACATAAATTGCAAACAAACCTACTTGTTATTCTTTAAGAATTTTGAGAAACCCTTCAATGGAGTTTTAGATTATACAAAATATTATATGCATAACAAATTAGAGACAATGGGGACTTAAAAATAATGGAGTAGATAGAGGAAACTTAAAAATAGTATACCTTTATGTTCAAAAGCTTGCGGTCGAAGAAGATTATTGTTGGAGAATAAGACCAATGGAGATGAAATGAAGAAGACTTGTCAAACCGAAGAAGAAGACTACCTCACCATGAGGAAGAAGAAGAAGACCAGAGCTTGCTGAAGAAATGTACTGCCATTAATCGAAGCTCACGTTATTCTTTCCATTTTTCAGAAATCCTTTTGGAAGAAGAAGACCAAAAGTTTAACCCTAAATGAAATAAATGACACTTTAGCTAAAGTTTAGTAGTGGAGGGAAATATATTTTTGGGGAATAAAATTCGCGGGTTAACTAAAATAATTTTTTCACTAAAATAACCATTGCCATAGAGTCTTTTAGTGCGACGTTTGTAAAGTGTGTTGCCTTAGAAAATCTATAGCAACGGTTGTAAGAATGATGCCACGGTTATTTTTAATTATTGTTCTATTAGATTCCTTGATATATTGCGACAGTCATAACCGTTGCAATAGATAATATATTGCAACGGTTGTAAATGTGTCGCCAAATATGTGTGGCAATAGGTCAAATTTCTAGTAGTGTGCTTAGCAATAAAATCTCTGTAAAAAGTCTATGTAATAGACTTATCCTATCTCTATTGAAATAAGAGAGTTACGCAGTTTTTTGTTTTCTTCTGTTGAGTTTTTCTGCCTGCTTTATTCATTGTTCTGCTTGTCATATTTTATCAGTGGTATCAGCTCAAGGTTAGATCCAGAAGAAAAACAAACAAAAAAAAAACACCTGTGAGGTAGAGTTCACCCAAAAAATTTATTCTTTCCATGGCTTCAGAGAACAACTTTGTGCAAGCAGCCATTCCTCATTTTGATGGTCATTATGACCATTGGAGTATGCTGATGAAAAACATTCTAAGGTCAAATGAGTATTGGCCAATTGTGGAAGACGGAATTGGTGTTCCAGCGGAATGTGAAGTTTTAACAAATGCTCAAAAGGCGGAGTTCGAAGCAAGAAAAATGAAAGATTTTAAAGCAAAAAATTATCTCTTTCAGGTTATTGAGCGTCCTACCTTGGAAATTATTCTTTGCAAAGAAACTTCCAAGGATATATGGGACTCAATGAAAAAGAAGTATCAAGGCACTACAAAAGTGAAGCGAGCACAACTTCAAGCCTTGAGAAGGGACTTCAAAACTTTGCGAAGGTGAATCTGTCACTAGCTATTGTGCTAGAACCATGGAGATAAGCAACAAGATGCAATTTCATGGCGAGAAGATGAATGATGTCACAATCGTTGAAAGGATACTATGTTCCTTGACACCGAAATATGATTACATTGTTTGTTCTATTGAAGAGTCAAAAGACATAGATGCTTTGTCTCTTGATGAATTGCAAATATCTTTGTTGGTGCATGAGCAGAAGATGACCCGAAGTTCAACTTTTGAGGAGCAGGCCCTGAAAACTTTTACTTTTATTTCTTCCAATTCTACAGGAAGGGGTAGTGGTAGAGGTAGAGGAAGAGGGAGAGGAGACCGAGAAAACAAAGATGGCAGCAGGAAATTTAGAGCGAATGATGACTACAACAAAGGCAGAGGAAGAGATTTTTTGACAAATCCAAGGTAAAATGTTATTGTTGTCATAAACTTGGTCATTATCAATCTGAATGTTATACTAGGCTGCCTAAGAACATGGAAGGAGAAACCTTATTAATGGTAGTTCATGCGAAAAACGAGCCCGAAGAGCAAATTATTTGGTATGTGGATACCGGTCGCAGTAACCACATGACTGGTAGTAAGTATTCTTTCACTGATTTAAATGAAAACTTCCGGTCAACAGTTAGTTTTGGTGATATCTCAACAGTAAATGTGATGGGAAAGGCTGATATCAATTTTAAAACAAAAAATGGGTGTGTGGAAACCATATCTAATGTGTTCTATGTTCTTGCTATGAAGAGCAATTTATTGAGTGTTAGTATGGACTTTTAATATTCTAAAAAAAATATTAAATTTTTCAATATTTTGCATGGTCACATAGACATTGGTTTTCTGGCCGTTGGTTGACTTCTCACTTCTCATATGTTACAAAATGTTGGATGTAATGACAATCATAATTCCTGCATTACTATTCTGTATTACTCTAAATTGGAGTTAGTGCCATATGCACTTCAGTTTTGCAACAAACGAAAAATGCCATTGATGGCATTGTTGCCCACTTGATTGGCACTCTTAATTCCTCCATTATACCTTGTAACTTATGTAACTCCTAGGCCATTTATCTTCATTATTTACCACAACATTATCTTCTTATTTATTCCTACAAAGACTTCTTCTACTATAAATAGTGGTGGTCTTTATTTGGTTTAGATACACAAGAAATTATAGAGTGCATACAGTTTGTCAAAAAGAGAGTTCTTATTAGTTGTAGGGAGGTGTTTATTTTGTGGAGCTTTGGACTCAACTCTTGTCCAGAGTTGTTGAGTTATAATTTGTGTGAAGGCTGTTGTATCCTGGAGGGGACAAGTCAAGAAGGACTACTGCTGGACTGGTGAAAAACATTTGCTGCAGTGGGCTTGAATCTCCTTAAAGAGAGCGAGATATCCGCGCCTCAGCCTGAAGAGATTTATTTCTTCATTTTTATTTTCAATTGTAATCTTGTAATTCTGTTACTTTGTAATTTTTCACTAACAATTTTAAGGAGATTCACCATGGCTACAATTGAAAAAACCGCGGATGTCAAGATAGGAGGCCTTAACAAGCCATTTCAGTTCAATGGTAGCCATTTCAAAAGATGGAAGGGTAAAACACTTTTCTACTTAAGTCTTCTCAATGTTTCTTATGTGTTAACTGAGAAGAATCCTAATAAAGAAGACATCACCTCTATGAATGATGATAAAACTATTTCTTATCTAGAGAAAGTGAAAAAGTACGATGGTGATTCCTATAAGTGTCAGTATTATATTCTTAATTGTCTATCTGATCATTTTTATGATTATTATGATAGAACTTACTCTAGTGCAAAGAAATTTCAGAAAGCATTGCAAAGTAAGAATGATACCGAAGAGGAGAGCAACATCACAACGAAGGTAAATTTAATTACTTCAAATAATGTTACTCCCAAATCTCACAAAAAACCTTCTTTGAAGCCTAAGAAGAAAAAATTCAAGAAAAATAATGGTAGACCTCCCAAGAAAAATAATGGTGAAAATAACCAAGCACAAAATCAACAAGTTTAACATAAGAGACCATGCTTTGTTTGTGGCAAGAGTGGGCCTATTACTCGATTTTGCAGATTCTGGAAACGGGGTCCTAACTCTCAGGCAAACGTTACCGAAGAACCTTTTGTGGCGGTGATTACCGACATAAACAGGGTTGAGAGTTTTGATGGATGGTGGGCTGATTCTGGTGCAAACCGTCATCTCTGTTATGACAAAGACTGGTTTAAAAAATATACTCATTTTGAGGAGCCTAAAACCATCATGCTTGGTGATTCTCACACAACTCAAGTGCTTGGACTAGAAGATATCAAATTGTGTTTACTTCTGGAAGGGTATTAACTTTGAAAGATGTACTTTATACTCCTTCTGTGAGGAAACATTTGATGTCTAGTTTTCTTCTTAATAAAGCAGGCTTTCAACAAATTATTGAATCTGATCAATATGAAATTGTGAAGAAGGGTATTTTTGTGGGAAAAGGGTATGCTTGTGATGAGATGTTCAAACTGAATGTAGAAATGAATAAAGTCTCTACTTCTATTTATATGCTTTCTTCTACCAATTTTTGGCATGCTCGTTTGTGTCATATTAATGATCGTTATGTTGGAATCATGAGTAGTTTAGGATTAATCCCAATGGTTAAAAAGAATTTTGAAAAGTGTGAGGATTGTAGTAAAGCCAAAATCACTAAAAGGCCTCATTTTCAAGTTGAAAGAAAAACTGATTTGTTAGAATTAGTTCATACTGATATTTGTGAACTTGGTGGAATTTTAACTCGTGGAGGTAATAGATATTTTATCACTTTCATTGATGATTTTTCTAAGTTTACATATGTTTACTTGATGAAAAATAAAAGTGATGCTTTTGAAAATTTCAAAACTTATCTTCATGAGGTTGAAAATCAGTTTGGTAGAAAAATAAAAAGAATTAGAAGTGATAGAGGCGGTGAATGTGAGTCAAAAGAGTTTAATTCTTTTGTTAGATCATTGTGAATAATTCATGAAACTACTCCTCCATATTCTCCTTCATCTAATGGTGTGGCGGAAAGGAAAAATAGAACTTTGGTTGAATTGACTAATGCCATGCTTATTGAGTCACATGCACCTTTAAATTTTTGGGGTGAAGCTATTTTGACTGCTTGTTATGTGTTGAATCGTGTGCCTCATAAAAAGTTTAAACTGACACCTTTTGAGTTGTGAAAAGGTTACAAGTCAAGTTTGGGATATCTAAGAGTTTGGGGTTGTCTAGCGTTTGTGAGGCTAATGGATCCCAAAATTACAAAGTTGGGTAAGAAAGTTACTACTTGTGCTTTTCTTTGTTATGCTTCAAATAGTACAGCTTATAGATTTTTTAATCTTGAAGATAATATTGTGATAGAATCGGGTGATGCTATTTTTCATGAAAATAAATTTCCTTTTGATTCTAAAAATAGTGGGGGTCAAAGGATTGAACAAAATATTTTGTCACTACCTAGTTCTTCTACTTCTACTTTGAAAAATAAAGAAATTGATGATTTTGAGTTAAGAAGAAGTAAAAGAGCTAGAGTAGAAAAATATTTTGGTCCCGATTTTTATGTGTTTAATGTTGGAGCTGACCCTCTCACTTTAAAAGAAGCTTTATCTTCACATGACTCCATTTTTTGGAAAGAGACTGTAAATGATGAAATGGAATCACTGATATCTAATAAAACTTGGAAGTTAGTTGATTTACCACCGGGTTGTAAAACTATTGGTTGCAAATGGGGATCTATTGATAAATATAAGGCTAGACTAGTTGCAAAAGGTTTTAAACAACTAGAAGGCCTAGAATATTTTGATACTTTTTCACCGGTAACAAGAATTACATCCATAAGACTTTTAATTGCTATGACTGCAATTTTTGATTTGCAAATTCATCAAATGGATGTAAAACTATTTTTTTAAAAATGGAGACCTAAATGAGGAAATTTATATGGATCAACTCGAGTATTTTGTTGAAGCAGGCCAAGAAAGCAAAGTATGTAAGCTTACTAAATCCCTATATGACTTGAAACAGGCACCAAAGCAATGACATGAAAAGTTTGATTCCTGCATGATTGAAAATGATTTTATAACAAATGAGTGTGATAAGTGCATATATCATAAGTTTTGGAATAATTCACATGTTATTATTTGCCTATATGTTGATGATTTATTGATCTTTGGCTCTAACATGAATGTTATTGATGAAGCTAAAAATATTCTTAGAAGCCATTTTGATATGAAAGATCTTGGCGAGGCAAATTTTATTCTTGGAATAAAAATAACAAGAACATGTGATGGAATTTTCCTTGACCAGTCACATTATGTTGAGAAAATTTTAAAAAAATACAACTTTCTCGATTGCAAGCATGTTGCTACTCCTTTTGATTCAAGTGTTCACTTATTTCCCGTTGAAAGTGAAAATGATGTAATAAATCAAAAGGAATATGCTAGCATAATCAGAAGTTTGAGATATGTGACTGATTGCACGAGGCCTGATATTGCATATGCAATAGGAGTACTTGGCAGGTTTACAAGCAAGCCAGGGTAATGGACATTGACATACTATAACAAGAGTTATGAGATATTTAATTGGAACAAAACATTGTGGTTTGTTCTATAAAAAATATCCTACTGTACTTGAAGGCTTTTGTAATGCAGATTGGAACACTTTATCAGGTGATTCCTGTTCTACTACTGGTTATGTCTTTACTTTAGGTGGTGGTGCTATTTGTTGGAGATCAAAAAAACCAAACTATAATTGCTAACTCTACCATGGAGGCTGAACTAATTGCCTTAGCTTCAGCTAGTGAGGAAGCGAATTGGTTAAGAGATTTATTATTTGAAATACCTTATTTTGAAAAACCAATTCCTCTTATTTTAATTCATTGTGACAACACTGCTGCAATTGGTAGAGTTCAAAACCGTTATTACAACGGTAAATCCAGACCTATAAGGAGGAAACAAAGTAATGTAAGAGCGTATTGGACAAGTGGTACCATTAATGTTGATTATGTCAAATCTTGTAATAATCTTGCAGATCCTCTTACTAAGGCCTTAACAAGATAAAAGGTCTGGAGCACATCGAGGGGGATAAGATTGAAGCCTATAAATCCTTGAGTCATATATGAGGAAACCCAACCTGGGACTAGAGATCCTATAACCAGGTTCAAAGGGAAAAACTAATCATATGATGACTTGTTGTGAAAAATGCACTATCTTTTTAATCCCTCCCTATGATGTGAGTGCATTATTTCCTATAGTGAGTTGTGAAGGTTGAGTTTACAAAACTCTTAATGAAAATCTGTAGCCCGTATGGATGGAGTGTTAACTTACATGAGCACTCTCGACAGATTTCACCTATGTGAGTATGGAAGTAGGTCGCTTCCCATGAGAATTGGGCTTATTCTCAAAAGCACTCATGAAACCGGGATAACACAAGGCCGTAACGTGCTGGCTTATAAAGCTCATGTCAACACCTTGATTATTATGTGTGAGCAGTGATATTTTATTTCCTTTAAGCAGTCATAGTTCAAGTCTGAGACCACTACGACTTTGGAGTAAAAGTTATTGTTTCACTAAGTGGAGGTTCAATGCAAAGCACACCTTCATTATGCATAGTAATCTTCCTTCAGTTGATGAACTCTCTTATCTAATATTAAAATGAGTGGGGGATTGTTAGTGTGGCATTTTAATATTCTAAAAAAATATTAAATTTTGTAATATTTTGCATGGTCACACATACATTGGTTTTCTGGCCGTTGGTTGACTTCTCACTTCTCATATGTTACAAAATGTTGGATGTAATGACAATCATAATTGATGCATTACTATTCTTTATTACTCTAAATTGGAGTTAGTGTCATTTGCACTTCAATTTTGCAACAAAGGCAAAATGCCGTTGATGGCATTGGTGCTCACTTGATTGTCACTCTTAATTCCTCCATTATACCTTGTAACTTATGTAACTCCTAGGCCATTTATCTTCATTATTTACCACAACATTATCTTCTTATTTATTCCTACGAAGACTTCTTCTACTATAAATAGTGGTGGTCTTTATTTGGTTTAGATACACAAGAAATTATAGAGTGCATAAAGTTTGTCAAAAAAAGAGAGTTCTTATTGGTTGAATGGAGGTGTTTCTTTTGTGGAGCTTTGGACTCAACTCTTGTCCAGAGTTGTTGAGTTATACTTCGTATGAAGCTGTTGTATCTTGGAGGGGACAAGTCAAGAAGGACTATTGCTGGACCGGTGAAAAACATTTGCTGCAGTGGGATTGAATCTCCTTAAGAGAGCGAGATATCTGCGCCTCAGCCTGAAGAGATTTCTTTCTTCATTTTTATTTTCAATTGTAATCTTGTAATTTTTCACTAATATTGAGTGTTGGTCAACTGGTTGAAAAAGGCTATGTCATCACCTTAAGGAATGATAGATGCGAATTTTCTGATCCTTCCAAAGGATGTTTGCTCTATGGCAGAAGTGAAAAATCCTTCATGGTTGTGGCATTTTCGATATGGTCACTTGAACTTTGGTGGCTTTAAGATCCTTCAAAGGAAGAGAATGGTGACAGGGCTTCCAGAAATTATCGTCCCTTCCCAGGTCAGTGAAGAATGTGTTATTGGCAAACAACACCGATCTCAGTTTGCGAAAGGCAAGTCATGGAGAGCAAATGGGGTGTTAGAGTTGGTTCACTCAGACATTTGTGGGCCAATAAACCCAATTTCTAATGGAGGGAAAAGGTATTTTATTACCTTTATTGATGATCATTCCCGAAAGATTTAGGTATATTTTTTGCAGGAAAAATCAGAGGCTTTTAATATATTTAAAAGTTTCAAAGCTCTCATGAAGAATGAGACTGGAAAGACCATTAAAAGTCTTCGAACAGATCATGGAGACGAATAGTGCTCTAAGGCATTTGAAGAATTTTGTGAGTCTCGTGGCATTCAAAAATAGCTCACAGCAACATATACATCTCAACAAAATGGTGTATCGGAGAGAAAGAATAGAACCATTCTCAACATGGTTCGAAGCTTGCTGACTCGAGGAAGAGTTCCAAAGACATTTTGGCCGGAAGTAGTAAATTAGAGCGGCC
Source organism: Solanum okadae (assembly GCA_036553675.1). Taxonomy (NCBI): domain Eukaryota; kingdom Viridiplantae; phylum Streptophyta; class Magnoliopsida; order Solanales; family Solanaceae; genus Solanum; species Solanum okadae. The sequence continues at coordinate 24,456,694 of CM071682.1, read as the reverse complement.
ACATCTTGAACATAAATCCTACTTTTTCTCTTTGAGATGTGACACCAGAGTAGGTTTCGAGTGGAAGGAGACCAGCTGTAGATCACTTCAGAATTTTTGGATTCATTTCCTATGTACATGTCCTAGATGTAAAGAGAAGGAAGCTTGATAAAAATGCGTTAGGTGTTTCTTTCTTTGTGTTAGCAAGGCATCGAAAGCATACAAGTTGTTCAATCCTTTGACAAAAATGATTGTGACTAGTAGAGATGTTGTTTTTGATGAAGACAATACATGGAACTGGGACAAAAAGTTATCTAATCCAGTTCTATGCGATGATTAATCTGAAGAAGTAGCTCCAAGGTCTGAAATTCCAGCAAATGTTGCTCCAACTGCTGAAGATTTTCCACCTGCAGAAGAACCTATTGAAACAGAGCAAGCTGTCCCTTGAGTCCGAAAAAGACCTATATGGATGCAAGATTGTTAGGTAACCTGTGCTAATATCAATGATGAGACAATTCCTCATTTTGCATTGTTTGCAAATTGTGACCCAATAAGTTTTGAAAGTGCGGCCTAAGAAAAAAAATGGAAGGAGGCATTGGATGCTAAAACTTTAGCAATTGAAAAAAATAACACTTGGGAGCTTACTGATCTACCACAAGGGAAAAGGACCGTTTGAGTTAAATGGGTTTATAAAACTATACTTAATGAGAATGGTGAAGTTGATAACTACAAGGCGCGCTTAGTGGCCAAAGAGGTCTTTGCTCCAGTAGTCAGACTCGATACCATTAGGTCGGTGGTGGCATGGAAGCCCAAAACAAATGGCCAATTTATCAATTGGACGTGAAATCGGCATTCCTACACGGAGAATTGCAAGAGCAGGTATATGTCGATCAACCCCCTGGTTACATTAAGTATGGTAGCAAAAATAAAGTTTGCAAATTGAAAAAAGAATTATACGAGCTAAAACAAGCTCCACGAGCTTGGTATAGTCGCATTGATGCTTATTTCAATAAGGCAGGTTTTAGAAAATGCCCTTCCGAGCATACACTTTATACTAAAGTTGAAGATGACAAGCTTTTCATTGTATGATTATATGTAGATGATTTAATTTATACTTGGAATGATTATGTATTGCCTAAATTTTTTAAGTAATTGATGATGACTGAGTTTAAAATGTTGGATCTTGGTTTGATGCATTACTTTATGGGAATTGAAGTGAAGTAGTATTCTGGTGGAATTTTTATTTCACAAAAGAAATATGTCCAGGAAATTTTAAGGAGATTTGGTATGACAAACTGCAACTTTGTCACCACACCAGCAGAGACATGGCTGAAGCTTGAAAATGATTCTATAGGAAAGAGGATTGACAGCACTTTCTACAAGCAGATCGTGGGAAGTTCGATGTATTTAACAACCACTAGACCTGATATAATGTACTCTGTAAGTCTTATAAGCAGGTACATGGAAAGTCCAAGAGAAGCTCACTTACTGGCTGCTAAAAGAATTTTCAGGTATTTGCAAGGTACTGTTGATTTTGGCATTTTGTACAAGAAAGGAGGTGAATCAGATTTAATCGGCTTCACAGATAGTGATTATGCTGGAGATAAAGATGATAGGAAAAGCACATTTGGTTATGTTTTCATGTTTTGTTCAAGTCCTATTTCATGGGGTTTCAAGAAGCAGCCAATTGTTACATTGTCAACTACGGAAGCAGAATTTGTGGCAGCAGCTGTGTGTGCTACTCAAGCTATCTGGTTGAAGAACATTCTATCTGAACTATGTCTTCTTCCGCAAAATCCAACTCTAATTTACTGTGACAATGGTTCAACGATTAAGATTTCTAAATTTCTAGTGTTACTCGGGAGGAGCAAACAAATTGATGTGAAATTTCATTTCCTTAGAGATCTCACAAAGGATAAGATCATTGATGTTGTCTACTGCAAAAGTGAAGACCAAGCTACTGATATTTTAACCAAGCCCCTCAGTTATGCAGCAATTGTGAAGAGGAGAAAGCTACTGGGAGTTTGTTCATTGAGGGAGGTTGTCGCTTGTGAAGACAATTAAACTGATGTCTGTGACTTATCAGTTTAAGGGAGGCATTGTTGGAAGTTTCATTTTATTTAAGAACTATTTATTTCACATTTTTTGGTCTTTTATTTAGTTGAATTATTCAACTCCTAGTTATTAGGAAGTAGACGTGTTTTCAGTTTAGATAGCCGAGTTTGCTAGAAGTCCTAGTAGTAGTGGGTTTGTGGGTTTAGTGCTTAGCAAGAAAATCTCTGTAAAAAGTTTATATAATAGACTTATCCTGTTTCTATTGAAATAAGAGAGTTGCACAGATTTTTGTTTTCTTCTGTTGAGTTTTTCTGCCAGTTTTATTCATTGTTCTGCTTGTCATATTTTATCAAATCTTTCTTTTCTTGTTGATTTAAGTCACTTAAATTTGGTTTCTACTACTTCTCTATGTTATATGGTTGCTATAATTAGGTTTAAGAAAATGGTACTTAATTTGTTGGACTTAGTGTTTTCTGTGACAAAATCACAGGATAAGTATCCCCATAAATCTTTGACATATCAAGCTATAATGCATATTTTCTTGTCTGAGTAGGGCTAATAATAAAATTTCTACGCAAATGATCCATATCAATGTGTTATTACTCCTTGTGAGATCCTGGTTAAGATAGATTGAGATATTTAAAAATATGTATATCTTCTTTGTGGTAAAAATTACTAGGGGAAATCCTGATTACTAGGGGAAAACTGATTCAAATAAGTCGCAACAGTTCACTACATCTTACCTAGCACCGACAGGTTTAGTCCATAACACTATATATCAGACATAAGTACCATTGACATTTAGATTTTTTTTTGATGAAGTAATAATTTATCGAATGAACAAATTATATGAAGGTAAAGAGGGCAAATTAAGATCAGGCTTGTCTTGTAAGAAGTTAAATATTCATATACTGTAATCATAATCTGTAAACGTCACATTTTGATTGTGGAACTACATGATTTTCACTGTTTGTGCACATAGTTGGAACTTGATCAAGAAAACATACCTGACTCCATTAGGTTCCCCTGAGCTCTGATAATCCTAGATGCCTTTGTTCTTCAAGTTGTAAGGGATTCTGATTTCTCATCCTTTTCCTTTTTTTCTTTCAATTTGAGTTTGTAAGGAAATGAATTGTTCTTAGTTCCTGGTTGTTCATGAACTAAAGGAAAAGCTATTTGTGTTCTCTCTGTGTGCAGATCTTTCGGTTCTGTATGTAAGTGCCACACGAACTTTATGATAAAAGGAATCCTTGTAAAGCTAAATGCACTCAACATTTTCATTCGAGAGGAAGTGTAATAGGAAGGAGAGATATGGAAGGAATGTAACTGAGAACACTTTGTAGGCCATCAAGAAAATTGATAAAATCAATGTCGACAGGGAGGAGAGACATTATAATACAAAGAGGTTCCTTAGACTGTGCTTCACTAATTTCCAATGCTTTTGATTTATCATGTTTCTTTTCTTGCTATTAACATTAGTCGGCAAATCATACAGGATGAAAGGAAAGAAAGCCAAGGAGCAAGAGAAGCAACGAAGGAGCTCGAGCAGAGCAGAACATGGTCAAAGCTACTACTGTGTAAGTTAAAGGGAGTGAGTTTAGACCTACTCGAATATGCAATGAGTGTAGTGTATGTTAAAGGGAATAATGGAATCTTTTTTTAGATTGTCCTCTTAAGTATAAGTTGTCTTTCTTCTAATGTTAAAACACATATATTAATTAATTACATTTGAGAATAATTCATGAAGTGCTTATTTCTTAGTTGAACTTTCGTTTGTCTAAATTTTCAGGAAAAAAAACTGAAATGTAAAAGAATTTCTAATTGAAGATGTAAGAATTTATTAATAAAGAAGAGTGTCATAAATGTGTGATCATCTCATTTAAAGGCACATGAAAGTTCTTATGGTAAGAGGTGGCAGAAAGTCTTGAAATAGAACTTCTCTTCGCCAATACGATGTCAAAAAATTGACCTTGAATAAAAATGAATCCGAAAGTTCTTCCACTGATGTGGAATCCTTAAAACACTCTGCACGTCAAAGAATTTCTAATCAAAGAAATTTTAGATACAAATAAAAGTTTCTTGGTAAAAATTGTTGGGTTCATGTAAATCAGTGGATCATAATATAGATCCTCCTCTACTTGTTACCTCCGTCACGATCATCTTACTCTAAAGGGGCGGTAGAGCTTGATTAATAAGATATCAAAAGGGCCTAAAAAAACGTAATAGGCTTCTACTCTAGGCTTGTCCGCTTCTTCATGCTCCATCCCTGCATTCAAAAATCAGCAAACAACGCTATAGGTATTAGGTGATGTTCGAGCTAACTTGGATTCACTTGGATGATTTCATTGAATACTTATTACCTTTCTAGCTATCTTCTATCACGACACAAGAATACCCCCTAGATGTGACATGGTACTTTGAATACTGAGAGACTCCAAGAGAACCACATGGCATAGCATGACACTAAGAAAGCATACCTAACTAAGATAAAGAGATAAACAAAATCGAAGTCTCAAATGGTAATCTCAACATAATATTGAATCAGAGTAAAAAGACCATAATGTGAAAATAACTATGTCTGACAACAAGCCTCTACTACATAGTGATTGGTACAAGCCCTAGCTCACTTGAAATATAGGAAAACTGAAATGAAATAAAAGCATAAGTGTGGCCATGTCCCCTGATAGGATCCAATACTAACTATGTCCTAAGTGATGTGCGTCAGAACCTATATTATAAAACAATATAGGCACAAGAGGTGTATGTGGTCAGTACTCGGAATGTACTGAATATAGGGAAAGATGCATAAACATAATATAAGAGCATGAAAGTCTGAAAATATTAGAATGCATCACCACATAAAACATGACATAATCTGATAAGCTTAGTTCATAAAATATAGTACAAGGTCAATGCTTATTCTGAAAAATCATATCATAAGTAGAAATCATATTCTTTTGTGAGAGATACCGTAAATCGACATAAACCATGCGAGCTATAACGTGGAGTTCAGTGTACTTCTCCCACACCAAAAAAAAGTGTCCTACTTTTCAAGGTAAGGACCATAATCATGAGCTTAGGTGGATCAACTAGCTAAAGTCAAATCGAAACATAACTTATAGGGGCATGAGTTCTGAGAACTGGATAATTGCCACTAGTTCAACTCGGTGCTAACTAAACTCCCAACAGAAAACATGCATAATCATCATCATATTAATATGGCTAAAGTATTCATTAACCCCCTGAACTTAAAGCTTTTTATTCGGTGTACACCTAAACTATATTCCGTTTTAATTACCCCCCCTCCCCCCCGAACTTGTTTAGTCCTCAATCGCGTACACTTTTATTGTCCACCTGGCGTAGAAATTGACAACACACTCTACTAGGCGCGTGAGGAAGTGATTTTTTGCCACATCATAAACCTGCAACGGTAAAAAAATGTAAAAGCTCCATTTTTCTTTAATATTTGGCATATTTTAAACGAAAAATAGGGAAAAATGTAAATGAAAAGTAAAGGAAACAAAGATTAACACTTACTTGGTAAGAATTTCAGACAAATTTGAAATTTAATCGACCAACTTCACGTCTAGAAAAACCCAAATCCAGAAGGAGTTCTGTGAAATTAGCCCTTATTCAAAAATAACTTTTAAACAATGAATGTTTGATATTTATTTTTTGCCATACTAATTTATCTAGGTGGCTATTATTTATCCAGGTGGAAATCCACATCACCACTATTGCCAGCTGTCGCGCGTGTGTAGTCACAATAGGGGCAGATGGAATAAAAAGCTTATGGCTCCGAATAAAAAGCTTCAAGTTCAAGGGGGTAATGAATACTTTAGCCTATTAATATTCATTGAAATGGGAAGAATCTAGTAATATCAAATCATCCATAAAATTTCATAATCATAAGAAAAGTGTCACGACCCGATTTCTCAGGTCATGATGGCACCTAATACACCCCACCAGTAGGTAAGCCTAACCCTTCGCTCGGAGCCATAAGCAACAGACTACAAAGCGGAAGTGAACAATAAGAGAATAAAGCTTACAACAAGAGAAGAAAGGGTAATCAACTTAAATACAATACAAGGAGCCATCCCATGACCCTGCATCAGTCGATAGTTGACCATCTAATCCAAAAATAAGTACAAGGCTTTTACAAATACAAGATAAGTACATGCTGCCTCTAAATCCAATATAATGACTAAGTCTAGCAAAACTAGATGAAAATTGGAGTTCCAGACGCTGGAGAAGGGACAGGCCTCGTCAACAGAGTTTTCTGATGAGCTTTCTTTCAGAAGGCTTGGTTCCGAAAGATGACCTGATGGAGGAAGACTTGAAGGTTGGTGAGTCAAGCAGTCAGACCCAGGTTAAAGAATAAAGAAAATGAGCCAAAGTTTCAAGTTCTGTTAGGTAACTTACCGGATAAGGTGGATTGCAAGATGATCCTGACTTTGCAAGAGAGTTCATGGAAAAAACCAATAAGAATGAATCTTTGGAATGGGATGTGGTGGATACTCAGTAAGCTTGTCATGAAGTAGTGATGCCAAAATTTCCTCGAGGAGGTTATCTGAAGAAGGTTCTTCTTAATATCACTGACAATCTAACCAAGGAACTATGTATTGGAGATTACCTGTTATCCAGGTCTGTTATTAGGATAAGACGGAAGTCGGGGTGGCTGCACAACGTTTTATATCTTAAGTAGTGTGCTTCTTCCCTTCAGAATGGATCGATCAAGCTCTTCTTATCTTTCCCAACTCGGGATAGAGCTCACCCTAGTTTCTGAAATTCCAAACTGCTCCGCACGACTCCAGATCAAAAGTGATAACTTAGACTGTAATCTGTAAGGGGCTGAAGTGTATAATGAGTAACAAAAATGGTACTAAGTCGGCAACAAGTGACTAAGGTCAAAAGATAACACAAGAACAAATAACAACTAATAAGGAGAGCATAACATAAGTAACTAAATAGGATAGACTAAAGTAGATAGACAATAAGAAGTAGAAACAAGATACAAGGGGTGAGAAGCCGAGTCAAGAATATACCTGGAACACGAGCCAACAACCTAATCACAAGCAACTAAGATACGAAGTCAACTACCCAGGGTTAAGAGGACCCACAACCACAATTCTAATGTCAAAACTTATCAGCTAACAAGAATATAATAATATTGAACAAAACATAGTCACACAATAACCTAATCGGACCACTATAAACTCGAAAGGTACAAACAACAAACATAATCCAACCATCCCTATAAACCAGATGGTACAATCAACAAAAAGTATATTGGTGACATGCAATGCTTATGAATGAAGAGGATGCAGTAGGACCATCAGATAACTGCCACAAATCTGAACCCAAGAAGTGAAAATCGGGCTCCTAACCCAAGTAACCACGACAACATTCAACTCCCAATAAAGCTGTAAAGAGTGACAAAACATTCCAAGCCATCCAACCAGTAAGTCCACTCCCAGTCCATCTAGTAAAAGTGATCTGGGGGAGTATCGACTCGCGATGAGGATCTCAGTATATCAAAGCCGTCTTGCCAGATAGTCCACTCCTAGGGGCGTAAGCCACCCAACTAGTAAGAGTGACTCGGGGCGTGTCAACTCGAAGAGGATCTCAAAATAGCCAAAAATGATGCAAGAAAGGGAGTCAACATGCTGGCTAGCACGCCCCTTACACCTTGTGATATCAAAAGCCAATAAATCAAGTGGTCCAGGTCGTTCGATTCCCGTTAAAACCAGTTTAGAATAAAAGTCGAGTAAAATAGTATTTTACCATGAATGATATATATGCCAATGCATGAATCGAGATCGTACTACAAAACCCATGAGAATGAACAAACAATGTAATGTATGCCATCACTAGGATTCAAACAAGGTACTCCAATTCCAATATAAGGGCAACCATATCATGCTACCAAAGTCGGAGAGTACTAACCTGAGATCCAATTAGTCCTCTCATACGGCCTCGGGCCTAACAATATAACAAATCTCAATAAGGTATAACATGTCTACCACTGCACGACAAGCTAGGGGACCAAAGAAGAGGTCTCAAATCAAAAGAAAAAGGGGACCAGCTAAAGGGACGACACCCTACCTCAACCATACCACTCCATTCCTAGATTCAACATTGCTGGGACCAACCCATGGCTACGACGAGCCACCAATGTCAAAAGCACCAACACTTGAAGAACAACCCAATATAGGTCCTAACGGGAGCAAATCATAACTATGAGCGAGGTAAAACACAATCTAAAGCATCTAAGGTCCAACCTAGTCTAAGGTCACAAAGTACCAATCCTAACAAGTATAAACAAGATCATCTATACCACAAGAGAAGCTACAAGACTAAACTAAGGATCCTAACACCCACACTAAGCCCAAGGCTCAGATGGATTCAAGAAAAGATAAAATAACAAGAGGAAAGTTAAAAAGCCGGCAAATACCATCCAAAATTACATGAATTCTATACTACACATTATCTAAGAAGCTCCATCAAGAAAGTAGAGTGAAGCCTATCTCAAAGTCGATCATGAGTGCTCTAAATCCACCACACATGAGCTATTAATAACTGAAAATCCTTCATGCTATCAAATTATTGATCACCAAGTCATTACAGATGTTTAGACACCAAATTTGCAACAGTTGGGGACAGACCCAAAAATTGAGTCAAAATAGGAAAGTGGGACCCGCACTGGGAATCCCATAATTGACTTCGACAAAAGGTCATAAATAGACCATGGAACTTGTGCCCCAAAAACGCGCACAATTCGAGCTCGAAAAAGGGCTAAAATAGTCGATGCAACAAAACACAAGAAAAGTACCATTAAAGTACTTGGGCAGCCCCATCCAGGGAAGAAATTACCTCAATATACCAACTTCCACACTTCCCCAATCAGTCCCACATGTAGCCACACAAATTCTAGACAAAACATAACTTGAATCACCCAAAATGAAGCTTTCTAGCTTGAGATATCAAAATATTAAAATGAGTGTTGAAGCTAATATTTCCTTTTTTCAATGTCAGAGATTCTAGTCCCTAAAAGCTATTTTTGGTAGCTGAAAGCCTGAATTGTGGTCACTAAAGGTCTGCACCACAAACACAAGATTTTGCTATTTTTTCAAAGTCGTTGAACAGACCCTCAGAATTCATCCGGGATTCGATAAAAATAAACCAGATATGTTATCACACTAAATTTGACATTTTGGAATCAACGAAACCATCAAAAAATTTATCTGAGGTCGTCTTGTTGAAAAGTGGGTCCCACACCAAAGTTCCATTTGTAGCCAAATTCCACAAGAAGGTTCAAAATAAGACTAGAAGCCTCAGAAACCACATGAAATATCGTTCTAGATCAAACTTGAAATTCTAGAGCTAACCGCGCTGATGGAATTCTCATCTTGACACCATTACCAAGATTTTTCAAAAAAAGTCAAAGCTTGGCATAAATTTCAAAGTTAAAAATCCTAACGACACAAACTTACACCAGAAGCCTTGGGGCTTGAAATAACCACACCTCTTGCCTAAAATGGCCCTTTCTAAGCTAATGAAACCGTCAAAATTGCATTCAGAGCTTTCTTCCTGAACTTTTGACTGAAGTCAATCATTCACGTTTCAGAGTCTCCAAAAGACGAAAACTTGCACAAAATCCAAATGAATGACCTGGTGATTGAACTGTCAGCCCCAATGCTACATGAAAGCTCTGAACACTGAGAAGATTGAAAAATAAAGAAAATAACCTGAAGGGTAATTACGATATCCACTACTAAATGGACATTCGTCTATGAAAGTAGAAGAATAAACACAACCTTAAGGAACAAAAAGATGAGGATATTGGGTCGGCATGCTCCGCCAGACCCTTAGATGCCGTTTGGGATCGAAAAACGCCATCATAGAACTCAAGCTAAGAGGATAATCCTCAAGTTCACTGCTAAACTCCAAAAGCTCCTCCAAATCTATTTGGGACTCCAACTCATGCCCAACTGAACCAAACTTGAATAAAAGCACCAGATTCACCTGAGAAGACAAACACCACACCAAAACCACCTAATATGGTGACCGCATGACCATGGAAGATGCAACCCAACTCCCAAATAAAAAACTAACCTTATGCTTCACATTTAACACCTTCTAATTATCAAGTCCATTTTGTTGGTCCTTAGTCATACTGAAAATCACTTGCACCACCTGAATCTCATCTACCAACCAACTTGTCACGCCCCGAGCTACCCCCGAGACGCGGACACGGGACCTAGGATCACAAGTGATCCCAAGCTAACCCTGCTGGCATGATCATGAGCATACTAAAGATAATAAACTGATGCGGAAGCTAAATCATAAATAAAATGAAAAAGATGGGGAATACCCATATACTATAACTGAGATATATCAAATATGAGAGTTTAATACAAAAAAGATATCAAACTCAAAACACTAAGCAGAATCTAACTATGTCTGAAATAAGCCTCTAAACTGACTAGAAGTGCTGGGACATGCCCCAACTAAGTCTAGAAAATCTGAAACTAAAGACTAAAACCAGTAAGGATAAACATGTCACTAGTCCTCGAAGAATGAGGACTCACCACTGATGCTGCTGAACTGAAGATCGGAAATCGATCTAAGCGTGATCTGGATGCTGAGAACCTGAACCTATATCACGAGAAAATGTAGCGCACATGTGCGTCAGTACTTGAGAGGTACTGAGCATGCAAGATAGAGTAAAGCTGAAATAACATATAACTGAACAAAGCAATAAAACAATGAAATAATCTAAACATGATATAGATACTGAATGCTGAGCTAACTGAATGCAATGACCAATTTATAACATGCTGAGACTGAATACTGAATATACTGATAAATGGTCAATGCAATAGAATCTGACTGAACTGTAGGAGCTACTAATAACCGACATAAAACCACATGAGCTAAATGTGGAGTCCAATGTATACGCCCCATCGAGAGGACCCAATATACCCTGCCAGAGGTATAGAGGTATGCTGGCGTGATCACTAAACTGATGTTGCCCACAGAGGGGACTTACACCTACGTGGCTCGTAGTTCTGGGACTATATGGGTACGCTGAAACCCTAGTCCAACTCGGTATTATGCTACTCCCAATGAATTAAGTGGTTAACTGGTTATGACTGAATTTCTGTAAATACTGGATAGCTCGAACCTGAACATGCAAATTGAGAATGCAACAATTAATTTGATAATGATGCATTCATAAACTGAGGCATGTATAACTGAATATATTATGACTGGAATACTGAATAGCTCAAAATTCTGACATGTAGATACTCATACTTGAAAACTCCTTTTTAGAAAACAATTCAACATCATATTATACTATGATCATTGATGACTTGGGAAGTCATACTGCATAAACATTGATGGTATATCTAGATACCATACTATTCATACATTGATGGCCTACTCAATTGTCATACTAATCATGTTTTAGAAGCTCTTTCTCAAAACTCATCTTAACTTTCTCTAAAACTCAGTTTAAAACTCAAAATAGGATTTATACTAAAATATACTGATAATGTGGCATAAAACTGGAGCTTGTATATCTGAATAACTGAAATATCTGACCTAGCATGTGTAATTCAAGAACTAATGAAATACATAGCTAGGGTTCTGAAATTTATGTAAGAAACTGAGCAATAACATGATAATCTGATTTGGAACATTTAAATAACTAATTCATGATGATCTGTTGAAATTCTAGAAACCATAGGTCTGTTCATAATCATGGAATCAAGAATCTGACTGAATTCTAGGGACCTAATGGGCGAAAGGAACCCACTAGTGAAATCCCACATAACTGGTGACGAATTCCACGGAGAAATCTTTCGAATTTGGGGCTAGAACTGAAGGAAACTTGCTGCGTTCTTGACCTTTTTCTCCTCTCTTGCTTCTAATTTTCTAAGTTTGATTAATGATTTTGAGTAAGGTAAGTTCTAGTTATGTTTCTAGGCTTAAACTGATTAAAACCTCACGATTTAGGGTCTAAACGACGTATCTTAGGGGTTAAACGACGTATCTTAGGGGTTAAACGAAATAGGAAAAGACCAAAAGACCCCTAAATTATCTGCTGTCGGAGCGACTGACGGACTGGACTGACTGTCCGTCAATCAATCGACGGTCCATCGATTGGGTCCGTAGGTCGAGTCTGCCCGACAGGGCTTCACTAAAACAGGCATAACTTTTTACTCGGAGGTCGGAATTTAGCAAACTCAGTGGCGTTGGAAAGATAATTCAATTATCTATCTAACCATTGGTGATGGGACACATAATTCATTTTCTGCTAAACGTTATGACCATATGAATTTGATCCATCAACAATTTTCAGCTAACTGGCTGTTAATCCTCATCTACGGTCAGACCTACGGACCGTGGATCGAATGACGGTCCGTGCTGGTAGACCGTAGTTCGGGACTGAATCTGGGCTTTTGAGGCATCGATCCACGGACATGAACTACGGTCCGTGACCTGACTTACGGACCGTAAGTCCTGCCGTGGGTCAACACTTAGCCAAATTTTCTGACTGAGTTTTGAGGAAGTTTTCTGTCACGAACCACGGACCTGCAGGACGGACCGTGAGTCCATCTACGGTTCGTGGATGGTATCCGTGAGTGCCACCTGTAACACCAGAAATCTGAAATCTCTATTTTCGGATACGGGGTGTTACAAAACACAACACAACCCTCGGAAGGATAATAAGCTCCACCTGAATGTCAAGTAATAACAACCACCAAAACAAGGATCTCAGTCCAAGGTAAGGCCCAAAATGCACCTTTGGCTCTTAAAGACCAACAAATCAGGATGAAACATGACCTTATGAAGCTAACCACACTAATTAAAAGGATGAGCATCCTTCGAAAGACAAGTCTACACTGAGCCCGACTCCAAGCAAAGGAAATTCTGAAAAACCAACACCAAAAGTCCACAAGCTACTCTGCCCCCACAAATATGAACCAACAACCCTAGTCTAAAAAAAGAAAAGTAGAAAGGCGGCGTAGTAACATAGTCAATTGGCCGGTTGTGGCCTAAGGGTACCAATTCTTATAACGAATAACGCAAGTTGTTAGACATGACAAAAGCAAACCCCGCATCCTGAAATAGAACCAATTCATAGAGTCCATGAATTAGTTTGACCCCATCTTGAATTATATGAATGTTCTTAGCAATTACCATTTCCTAGCTGGATTGGCTTAAAAAGTAGCTTTTAAGTCAAAAATAAAAGTCAAACTGAAATGACTTTTAAGTCAAAAAATAAAAAGTAGGGGGAGACCTACTTTTTGTTTTTGACTTATTTTAGTCCATTTTAAACTTTATTTTAAGTCACTTTTGACCTTGTCAAACACATCCTAACTTATTTGAAGTCATTTTTGACTTCTTTTAAGTTATTTTTATATTTGCCAAACACTTTCAGAAGTCAAAAGCTGACCTAAAAGTAGGTTTTACCAACTTTTAAGACAATACAAACACCCTCTAAATCCTTAACCCCCTGATGAACACCGCTATTCCAATTCCAAATCACATACCAACCTCAAAAGCTAGCAACTCAGCAGCAAGGAACCAATACCAACATCTATAATGCAAAACAAAGAACCAGAAGGAGTCACAACTCCAAATTTTGATTAGCAATAACCAACCTCCAAGATGATGAGAAGCAAATGAATCAAAAAGGGGCCAAACGAGCAAAAACACAACTCCGCAATTGAGAAGACACTAAGGTAAAGGGAGAAAGAAACAAAAAAGGACTGCAAAAATTAAATAAGGGCAACCACCTAACAGAGAACTCCCAAATACTAGCAATCTCGTAGCTACTACCCATAAGGATGACATGCAACTAAACCAACCTCCTAATCAAAATAGTCCTAACAACACACAAAACTCACACGGGGAAAAGCTGTTCTAGCCATCTAGCAAACAAGGGTCTACATCACAACCAAAACATAGAACAAGGGTGGAAAAAGGGAAACCAACAATTCCCAAGGCCACAAGCATAATAGGACTATCAAGGAAAAGAAATTAAGATTTACCCAACCACTCCCCCCAATCAAAGCAACACAGCCTAGTCGATGCACCACTAAAGAAATAAACAATAGGAGGGAGAATATAAACACAATCCTCAAATCAAGATATCATAACAAGAAAACACAAGATAGTAAGAAATATAATGTCAATGGGCATGAAGCCCCAAGTAACACAAAATAACAATAAAGGGGTAAATACATGAAATCACATCCAAGTAAGGGATACTTGGAGTCTCAACCTTTGGGCGACTTGTAGAAGCATAAAAAGGATCATGCCCAACCTAAACCTAAATACTAGATGTAGCACCAACAATACTAAAGGCAAAACCTATGACTAACTGTGCCGAAAACCCATGAGAATGATCTAACTCAATACCTCTCATTAGGGTACCATATTGGGGACAAGTTTTAGGCTGATTACCAAGTTCCCTATAGGTACAACCAAGTCTGACCAACCTAGCCTGGTGAGTATCAAATATCTGTGATTCCAATAAAGGTAACTCCAACCTAGAGAACTCTTTATATTGATTGTCGTGCCCTCTACAATCAGAGCAACTACTATAGCTTGAATCTCGATGTGAAAAACATGGTGATCTTCCCTATATACCTCTACTACACTTAGAACCAACCCTATTCAACTGTACTAGGGCTTGCGACAATCTCTAACAGAGGGGCCTATATTGCCATACCCATATACACCATCACTGAGAGCAACTAGCTACGAAGACCCAATTGAGGCAACATGAGACCTAACACTCAAAGGTCCAAAATAACCACAATGAGGTCTATCCTGAACTCTGTTTGCCATCGGCACCATAAGCTACCTCAAAACAACTTGGGACCTGAGATTCTACCTCTATAGGCCTAACAGGTAGAGAAGAAAGATATCTCTCACTGAACTGATACTCACATCGAAGTGAAATAATGTCACCATTGTACTAATATCGAGGCCTCTTACCACTGTCCTGTAAGTCTCAAGGCATACCTGATCCACAACCCTCACATGATTGACAACCTAGGGAAAAGTAGACCGAAGTGATATCAGATGCTCTGATGCCAACTGGAGTGGTAAAGTCAACCCTCCGATGAACCCTGACTAAACTCCTGATTTGAAGGGGAAAATTTGGGGGTATACGAAGTCCATTTTAAAATTCCCAACATATAGTCAGAAATAGGTGATGAACCTTACTGGACCAGCCAATCCAACTTTGCTCTGAGGATCACCCGTTGCGCTAAGAATCGCACCTATCCAAGGTGTACCCTTGATAGAGCTGAAACCTCTTAACGCTGAATATCAAGGAACTAATAGCCAAAGACCCAGTTAAAGCCTAGGTAGTCCCTAAAGTCTCAGAATGTTGAAAAATGCCTCTGACGTAAAGGTCCATTCCCGACTAAGGCCTTCTAGTTTGATCACGCGCTGAACTCTGGTGGAATGTGTTGATGCTCCATCCATGTCCATTGAGTACTTCATACTATTCATCTAGAGAGAGTAGAGACCAAGAAACATGTTTTAGAGGTTTATCGAAGAAAAAGCACATGATAAATAGTCAAAATAGAATTTTCTAAGAATGCCTTATAGCCTCCCAAAGGTTGGATACAGATGTATCCACACTGATCTACATGTTTCTACTAGGTATTTGCCCTCATGCGAACGATGTCGGTCAACCTAGAGCTCTGAATTCAAATAGTCACGACCCAATTTCTTAGGTCATGATGACACCTACTATACTCCATCAGTAGGTAAACCTAACTCTTATCCCAGAGCCATAAGCAATAGACTACCAAGAAAAAGTCAACAAAAAGAGTATATATCCTACAACAAGAGAAGAAAGGGTAATCAATTGAAATACAATACAAGGAACCATCCGAAGCCTTCATGTTTTGGCTTTTGGTTGTGACCTACGAGACCAGTCTATGGTTCGTAGGAGTTTCTACGGGTTATAGATGACACTCATAGGGATGATGTTGACTTTTTAGAATTTCAAGTTTTTAATTTTGACCTACGAATGAATAGGATGAGTCGTAGGAATTTTGATGAGTCGTAAGTGGGTTTTGTAGAGGTATTCTAGACTTAGAAAATATTAGACTTGGACTTGTGTTCTATGGAAGAGATTTATAGACCGTAGAATGTTTGACTGGCCATAGGAAGGTCACGTGGGAAAAGAAGAAATTTTGGATTCTAAAGTTGGTTCTATGGTTGACTAGTATAGGCCGTAGAAAGTTCTATGGACCGTAGATCAAACCCGTAGGATTGCTCAGTAGTTACTTATTAAGGGTATTAGAGTCTTTTCCTACTAATCTAATACCTATAATATGTTGGTTTACATCTATTTGTAAGTCTTATTACTACCCTTTTACCCCAAAAATTTCCCCAACTCTCTCATTCACTCAAAACCCTAAATCCCCTCCAAGATTTTCTTCAAAAATCTATATCAAGATAAAAGACGAAGAAGCTAAGGTTTCCAAAACAAGTCTCCTCTTCAAGGTATGCAGGGTTTCCTCAATGGGTTACATTTACCTATTGAGCCCCAAATATTTCTCAATTCTCGAAATTCAATTTCATCAAATTGATTAGGTTTTCATTCAATTCTTCAATTTCATCAAATTGATTAGATTTTCATTCAATTCTTCATGAGTTCTAATTATGTTTATTCAATTATTTTATTCTAATTTTATTATGATTGTTTTGACTAAATTACATACTTTCCCATTGATTTCACATGAACCCGTGTAATTTTCTTGATTTTGACTATGAACTCTTAAAGACATAAATTTATGAAGAAGTTATGAAACCATGAAAGATATTTTCATGAAAATTGTGCATGGTTTATTAAAGAGAACATTTTCTTATCTAGGTTGCTTTAAGATGGGCAACAATGAAATTGTGAAAGGGTTTCACACATTTAGGAATCATGATAAGGTGAAAGGTTTCCTTACACATTGTTTAAGGAGATATCCTATGATGATTTAAGCTTGGATTAGTAGCTTAATTATGCTTTTCAATGTACGATGATATAATTATGTTTATGACTAATTCCATTGAGATTTTACATAGCAATGAGAAATTATTGAGATAGAGGCTCTCCCATTGTAGAGGTCGAGTCTCTAGTAACAATCTCCTTTCTACTAACTACGTGCCCCTGTAGGATTGTCTTAAGTGAAATAACTAGTAGATCCACATAATCTAGAAGTTTGTGGTCATTGTCTTGGCAAGCAAGGACATATCTTTATGGTGTGGGAGCAAGACACTAGATTCCACGTTATAACTCACGTGGTCTATGTCAGTTAATAGTAAATATCTCATAAAATGAACTAAGTTACTTTAAAGGTTTTAATGAAGTTTTCCTTATCTTTTAAGATGCATTGAAAATGTTAATGATTCATGATTTCTCCTTTAAGGATTTCACTAGCTAGGTTTAGCTCGGTCACGCACATCATATTTTCCTTATGTCTCCTTATGATCATTTTTACATCCTTATGCATGTCCTTTATACTTAGTACATTACATTTGCTAATACATACTTGTGACTACATTGTTTATAATGTACGGTGTGACACTTCCTCTCCTCCAGCTCATGACGAGTTGATCATTCATAGTTGAAGATGTGGTTCTATCCTCATGTTTGCAGGACCAAGTCATATTTAATTTTTTCCATATGTCTTATAATTTTAGATGTTGTACGTGGTGTATGGGTTATGTCCGACCATTTCTTTGATGTATTAGATTGACTTGTAAAGATTATGTTTAAACTTTCACTCTTAAATTAAACTCTTTCTTTGTTTAACATTTTCTACTTTTATCTATTATATTGTGTGTATGTATGTCAAGGGACTTGTGTAGGGCCTCTCAAGATCTTATACGCCGTGTCAAGCGTAGGGTGTTCTTTGGGTCGTGAAAAACATATTATCAAAGCCAGGTTTTAGAAAAGGTCTAAGGATGTCTGACAAGCCACGTTGAGTAGAGTCCTGTTCATGAATGTGAAGCGTGGCACATTAATGAATAGAAGGCTACAAAGCATTTAGGAAACTTCACTTCTTTCATTACACCAAAGAGTCTTTCTCTATAAAGAACCTTATCCTAAATCTTGACTGATGCTTTTAAGGATATGGCCTCTGATGAGTCTGAAATTTCAACTCATTTAGGGCTTTGTTTTGATAGTATAAGTGTCCTTAATTTCTTATTTTATGCTCTAAACTTATGTTAAAGTGTTGATTTGCAACTATGAAGGCTAAGGAGCAAGGCAAGGATGTTACTAGACAAAAAGGAACTAAAAGCTGAAGAAGTGAAGAAAAGAAATCCTGGTGATTGTGAAGACCACTCAGCGCACCGCCGAGTGGGTCTTTAGTTCGCCCAAAGTTCCAGCAAGCCAGCCCTGGAGAATAACCATGTTGGCGAGAGAAATGGGCAGTCGGCAAATCGTCTAACGACTCCGCGACGACAACCTTGATCGCCCAAATTTATAGGACTGTCACTCCCTGAGATACCCCCGAGACGTGGACACGGGACCTAGGACCACAAGTGATCCCAAGCTAACCCTGCTGGCATGATCATGAGCATACTAAATATAAACTGAATAATAGAAACTGTGTGGAAGCTATAATCATAAATAAAGTGAAAAGATGGGGAATACCCATATACTATAACTGAGATATACGAAAACTGATGAGTTTAATACAAGGAAGATATTAACTCAATACTAAGCTGAATCTATCTATGTCTGAAAATAGCCTCTAACTGAAACTAAAGGACTAAATTTACTGAAAATAAACTGATAACTATTGTCCTCAGAGAATGAGGACTCACCACTGATTCTGTTGCACTGGAGATCGGGAACCGATCTAAGCGTGATCTGGATACTGAGAACCTGAACCTACATCACGAGAAGATGTAGCGCAGAGTATGCATCAATACTTGAAAGGTACTAATCATGCATGATAGAATACAACTGAAATAACATATAACTGAACAAAGCAAATAAGCATTGATATAATCTGAACATGAAATATATATTGAATTTTGAGATAACTGAATGCAGTGACCAATTTATAACATGCTGAAACTGAATACTGGATGTACTGATAAATGGTCAATGCAATAGAATATGACTGAATTGTGGGAGCTACTAATAACCGATAATAAAACCACACGAGCTAAATGTGGAGTCCGATGTATACGCCTCATTGAGAGGACCCAATATACCTTGCCAGAGGTATAGAGGCATGCTGGCATGATCACTGAAATGATGCCCATAGAGGGGACTTACAACCTACGTGGCTAGTGGTTGTGGGACTATTTGGGTACGCTGAACCCTAGTCCAACTCGATATTATGCAACTCCCATTGGATTAAGTAATGAACACATTATGACTAAATTTCTGTAAGTTACTGGATAACTCAAACTGAACATGCAAACTGAGAATGCAACAATTAAACTGATATTGATGCATAAATAACTGAGGCATGTATAACTGAATAACTGAAATATCTGACCTAGCATGTGTAATTCAAGAACTAAAGAAATACATAGCTAGGGTTCTGGAATTCATGCATTAAACTGAATATTAACATTCTAATCTGATTTAGATCATTCTAACAGCTAAGAACCTAACAATTCTAACATTCAAGAAACCCTAGGTCTAGTCATAATAAGGGAATCAAGAAACTGAATGAAAACTAGGGACCTAATGGATGAAAGGAACCCACTAGCGAAATCCCACATACCTGTTGACGAATTCCACAGAGAAATCTTTCGATTTCGGGGATGGAACTGGAGGAAACTTGCTGCGTTCTTGAACTTAGGGTTGGTCGCCTCTTTCTCTCCCTTCGCTTCTAATTATCTAAGTTTTGATTAAAGATCTGACTTGGGTAAGTTCTACTTATGTTTCTAGGCTTAAACTGACTAAAACCACGAAATTTAGGATTAAAACGACGTAGTTTAGGTGTCCAACGAATAAGGAAAAGACAAAAATAACCCTGACTTAAACTGCAGACGGACTGACCACGACCACCTTCATGGATCGTGAAAGGGACCACGGACCGTGAAGTCAGTCGTGGTCTGGACTTGGTGACTACTAGCTGAGGGATTGAGTCCACGATCCCTACCACAGACCGTGTGAAGGACCACAGATCGTGAAAGTGTCCGTGGTCTCCACTTGTGCTGTGGTTTGGAAGGACTGGCTAGGGGGCTTACTGCCTTGACTCTACAGGCGCCACCACGGCCCATCATCAAGACCACAGACCGTGAAGGTACTCATGGTCTGATGTCTGGGCCTGGTGACTTCCAAGTAAAGACCACGGGTATATCTACGGACCGTGGTCCCTATCACAGTTCGTGAACCCTGTCGTGGTTCACTTCTTAGGTATATTTTTGAAATTTCTTTCTGGGTCTGGGTTTCGAGGTGTTACAATATCTCCCCCTTGGGATCATTCGGCCTCAAATGAAGACTAAACTAGCTGAAATAGATGGAACGAGCTGCAACCCTACCACTAAACAGTGAAGGCTAATTTCTGACTGAACTGAGTTCCAAAAACATATAAATACGCTGAAAATACAAGTACAGGCTGAAGGAACAAAATACTAAGACTGAATTATTGCATGAATAACTGAAAAACTGAAGAGGAACTATTACCTCAAGCTGGAGTAGAATCGGAAGGAAAGAGGTGAGGATACTTAGCTCTCATGGCCGCTTTTGCTTCGCAAGTAGCTCCCTCTACGGACTGACTCCTCCACCAAACCTTGACTGAAGCGACTTCTTTGTTTCTCAACCTTCTAACTTGACGATCAAGAATCTCAACTGGTACATCCTCATAAGAAAGGCGTTCTTTTACAGCCACAACCTCTAATGGCACTACGGATGATGGATCACCCACACACTTCTTCAAAAGTGAAATGTGAAAGACTGGATGCATTGCTTCTAAATCTGCTTTCAACTCTAACTCATAAGACACTTTACCAATCCTTTTCAAGATCCGGTAAGGGCCTACATATCTGGGACTGAGCTTCCCTTTCTTGCCAAACCTCATCACCCCCTTCATAGGTGACACCTTCAGGAAAACCCAATCATCAACTTGGAACTCTAGTTCCCTTTTCCTTACGTCTGCGTAAGACTTCTGGCGACTCTGGGCTGTCTTAAGTCTATCTTTGATGAGTTGTACTTTCTCCATAGCATCAAGGAATGAATCTGGTCCTATCAAGGCTGCTTCACCTACTTCAAACCAACCAACTGGAGATCTACATCTATGCCCAAATAATGCCTCATAAGGGGCCATCTGAATGCTGGAATGGTAACTATTGTTTTAGGTGAACTTAATAAGAGGAAGGTGATCATCCCAACTACCCTTGAAGTCGATCACACAAGCTCTCAACATGTCCTCTAAGGTCTAAATGGTACGCTCTGCCTGACCATCTGTCTGTGGATGAAATGTTGTGCTAAGATTAACCTGAGTACCAAGACCCTTCTGAAATGACTTCCAGAAATGAGAGGTAAACTGAGGACCTCTATCTAAGATGATAGACAAAGGAACCCCATGAAACCTCACAATCTCATTAATGTAAAACTTGGTGTAATCCTCCGCCGAATCTATAGTCTTGATCGCCAAAAAGCCAGAAGACTTAATAACTCTGGCAACTATCACCCAAATGGAGTTATGCTGTCTGCGAGTACGAGGTAATCCTATGATAAAGTCCATGTTGATCACTTCCCACTTCCAAGTAGGAATGTCAATCTCTTGAGTCATGCCTTTTGGTTTCTGATGTTCTACCTTGACTTGCTGGCAATTGGGGCAATTAGCCACAAAATCTGCTATATCTCTTTTCATACCATTCCACCAATAGACTTCCGCAGATTGCGGTACATCTTAGGGGCACCTGGATGAATATATGGAATTATAGGCTTTTGCAAGAATATGTTGTCTCAACTCTCCCACATCAGGAACACACAATCTACCCTGATAGCGAAGGACACCATCTCCCCCTTGGGAGAAAACCTCCACTCTTTGATTGTAGACTGAACCCTTAAGCTCAAGCAAGATTAGATCACTGTCTTGCTTTTCCTTAATCTTTACTACCAAGCGAGCAAGCATGTGAACATCCTTTGCTAGCTCCTTTCTTTCTTCCTCAACATGTGCTACACTACCCATGGATAATCTTCTAAGAGCGTTTGCTACTACATTTGCCTTACCTAGATGGTAGTGCACACTCATATCATAATCTTTGAGGAACTCAAGCCATCTTCTCTGGCGAAGATTCAACTCTTTCTAGGTGAACACATACTGAAGGCTCTTATGGTCTGTGAATACATCTACATGAACACCATACAGGTAGTGTCTCCAACTCTTGAGTGCAAACACCACAACTGCAAACTCGAGGTCATGAGTTGGATAATTCTTCTCATGCACCTTAAGCTGTCTGGAAGCATAAACTATAACCTTACCTCACTACATCAATACACAACCTAGGCTGACTCTGGACGCATCACAATAGATCACATAACCATCTGAACCCTCTGGTAGAGTCAAGACAAGAGTTGTAGTCAACCTAGTTTTCTATTTTGCGAAGCTTTTCTCACAATCATCTGACCATCGAAACTTGACCATCTTCTGAGTCAACCTAGTCAATGGTGAGGCTATGGATGAAAATCCTTCCATGAACCATCTGTAATAGCCCGCTAGACCCAAGAAACTTCTGATATTTGCAGCAAAGGTAGGTCTGGGCCATTGTTTCACTGCTTCTATCTTCTGGGAATCTACTCAAATTCCTTCACTAGACACAATGTGTCCAAGGAAAGCAGCTGATTGTAACCAAAACTCACACTTGTTAAATTTTGCAAATAACTGGCGATCTTTGAGAGTTTGCAGAACAACTCTCAAATGACTCGCATTTTCTTCCTCAATCCTAGAGTAAATGAGGATATCATTAATAAAGACGACAATGAACAAGTCCAAGTACTGCTTAAACACTCTGTTCATCAAGTCCATGAAAGTTGTTGGAGCATTGGTTAGTCCAAATGAAATGACTACAAATTCAAAATGACCATACCGAGTTCTGAAGGCTGTCTTTGGAATGTCACTATCTCTGACTCTAAGATGATGATAACCTGATCTGAGGTCTATCTTTGAGAAATGACTAGCACCCTAAAGTTGGTCAAACAAGTCATCAATCCTCGGGATGGGATACTTATTCTTGATTGGGACTTTGTTCAACTGCCTATAGGCAATGCACATTTTGAGAGAACCATCTTTCTTCTTTACGAACAACACTGGTGCACCCCATGGCGAAATACTAGGTTTGATGAAGCCCTTATCTAGAAGGTCTTTCAACTGCTCTTTCAATTCCTTAAGCTCAGCTTGAGCCATTCTGTAAGGAGGAATAGAGATAGGCTGGGTATCTGGAATGAGATCAATTCCAAAGTCTATTTCTCTATCGAGAGGGACTCCAGGAAGATCTTCCGAAAACACTTCTGGAAACTCATTAACCACAGGAACTGACTCAAGGGTTGGGGATTCGGAACTAGAATCCTTAACTTGAACTAGATGATAGAGATAACCCTTAGAGATTATCTTTCTGGCCTTAAGGTAAGAAATGAATCGATCCATAGGCGCTAAGCTACTACCCTTCCATTCTAAGATTGGTTTGTCTGGAAACTGAAAACGAACAAACCTAGTTCTACAATTGACTGAGGCATAACATGAATGTAACCAATCCATGCCTAGAATGACATCTAAGTTTACCATTTCTAACTCTACAAGATCTGCCGAGGTGACTTTCTAAGAGACTGTGATAGGGCAATTTCTGTACACCCGTCTAGCTATAATTGGGTGACCGACTAGAGTAGAGACCGAGAAGGGTTCTGAAAGAGTTTTTGGGCTAACACTAAATTGGACTGCTATATAAGGCGTTACAAAAGAAAGAGTAGCCCCTAGATCTAATAAAGCATAAACATCGAGATCAAAGACCCGTAATGTACCAGTGACTACATCAGGAGAATCTTCCTGATCTTGGCGAGCGTGAAGAGCATAGAGCTTGTTTTGGCATTGTCCGCCACCTGTACTAGATAAGTTACCCTGCTGAGTTGGGCGGCTTGCTGGTGCTGCTGAAGTTGTAGACTGAGCTCTACCATTATTACCTCCTTGACCCTATTTGGAAGGACAATCCCTCAACCTGTGACTAGACTGACCACACCTAAAACATCCTTCTTTTCCTACAAGACACTCGCCTGGATGGTTCTTACCACAATTAGGGAAAGTTGTGTAGGTTTTGGTGCCTGAAATACTACCTTGAGACTTAGAGCCTGATGCTCCACCCTTCTGATTATTCCGGAACTTGGATGATGGGACACTGGCTGATTAAGGTGCTGGAGTTGAAAATTTCTGCTGACTCTGCAAGTGATTTCCACCACCCGATTTCTGCTGAGATTAGTCATAGTTTCTAGTCCTAGCCTTCTTATTCTCCTTAGCCTGTTCCCTAAGCTTGTCACCCTCAACCTGCTGAGCATGAGTCATAAGCCTAGAGATGCTCATATTTTCCAACAACATATCATTCCTACATTCTGTCTTCACTAAGTCTGACACTCTATATAGAAACTTATTCATCTGGGCCCTGGAATCAACAACCATGTGAGGGGCATACCTAGAGAGTTGGGTAAACTTGATCCCATACTCTTGGACTGTCATGCTACGTTGCCTTAAGTTCATAAATTCCTAGGCCCTTGCTTTTCTCAACTCTATGGGGAAAAACCTATCTAGAAAGGTTTCGTTGAAACAATTCCAAGTAATAGGAGTTGCATCTGTACCCTTGTTCCCCATCCACTAAGTATACCAGATATGAGCTATATCTTTCAGTTGATACGATGCTAACTCATCCCGGTCATTCCCAGTTACCTGCATCACCTCAAAGATCTTCTTGACCTCATCAATGAAGTTTTGGGAATCTTCTCCAACTTGCAATCCTAAGAATTCTGGCAGATTCATCCTAACAAAGTCTCACATCTAGCTGCAGCTAACCCAACATTGGCATTTGCCTAAACTGGAACCCGCTGATTGTTTTGGTTGGCCACACTTTGAGCCAACATCTGAATGGCGTTCTTGAATTCTGCATTTGAGACTTCTTGATCAGGGACTGGAGGAGCTGCGTTTGCGTTCTTGGCATTCACATTTCTGGCTTTAGCTCTACGGAGAGGCATGATCACTGAAACGTAGAACGTCGAGTTAGAATAGAATTAGATCATACCTTACGCATGATAAGAGTAACAAGAAAATGAAGATTCTTCCTAAAACACTTCGTAGCCTCCTTCTCATTAGATGTGGTGCACTTCACACCCATGAAAATGATTCTACTTAGTGCGGCTTTTCAGAAATCCTAGGACTCTTAAACCTAATGCTCTAAAAGCAAGTTTGTCACGCCCCGAGTTACCCCCGAGACGCGTACACGGGACCTAGAACCACAAGTGATCTCAAGCTAACCCTGGTGGCATGATCATGAGCATACTAAATATAAACTGAATAATAGAAACTGTGCGGAAGCTATAATCATAAATAAAGTAAAAAGATGGGGAATACCCATATACTATAATTGAGATATATGAAAACTGATGAGTTTAATACAAGGAAGATATTAACTCAATACTAAGCTGAATCTATTTATGTCTGAAAATAGCCTCTAATTGACTAGAAATGCTGGGACAGGCCCCAGCTAAGTCTAGCAAAACTGAAACTAAAGGACTAAAATTACTGAAAAGAAACTCATGACTATTGTCCTCGGAGAATGAGGACTCACCACTGATTCTGTTGCGCTGGAGATCTGGAACCGATCTAAGGGTGATCTGGATGTTGAGAACCTGAACCTACATCACGAGAAAATGTAGCGTAAAGTATGCATCAATACTTGAAAGGTACTGAGCATGCAGGATACAATTCAACTGAAATAGCATATAACTAAACAAAGCAAATAAGCATTGATATAATCTGAACATGATGTAGATACTGAATTCTGAGATAACTGAATGCAGTGACCAATTTACAACATGCTGAAACTGAATACTGGATATACTGATAAATGATCAATGCAATAGAATCTGGCTGAACTATGGGAGCTACTAATAACTGATAATAAAACCACATGAGCTTTCTATGGAGTCCGATGTATACGCCTCATCGAGAGGACCCAATATACCTTGCCAGAGGTATAGAGGCATGCTGGCGTGATCATCAAAATGATTCCCACATAAGGGACATACAACCTGCGTGGCTAGTAGTTTTGGGACTATTTAGGTACGCTAAACCCTAGTCTAACTCGGTATTATGCTACTCTCAATGGATTAAGTAATGAACACATTATGACTGAATTTTTGTAAGTTATTAGATAGCTCAAACTGAACATGCAAACTGAGAATGCAACAATTAAACTAGTATTGATACATCAATAACTGAGGCATGTATAACTGAATAACTGAAATATCTGACCTAGCATGTGTAATTTAAGAAATAAAGAAATACATAGCTAGGGTTCTGAAATTCATGCATTAAACTGAATATTAACGTACTAATCTGATTTGGCTCATTCTAACACCTAAGAACCCAACAATTCTAACATTCAAGAAACCCTAGATCTAGTCATAATAAGAGAATCAAGAAATTGAATGAAAACTGGGACCTAATGGGTGAAAGGAACCCACTAAAGAAATTCCACATACCTGGTGACGAATTCCACAGAGAAATCATTTGATTTCGGGGATGGAACTGGAGGAAACTTGTTGCGTTCTTGAACTTAGGGTTGGTCGCCTCTTTCTCTCCTTTCACTTCTAATTTTCTATGTTTTGATTAAAGATCTGACTTGGGTAAGTTCTAGTTATGTTTTTAGGCTTAAACTGAATAAAACCATGAAATCTAGGATTAAAACGATGTAGTTTAGGTGTCTAACGAATAAGGAAAAGACCGAAATAACCCTGACTTAAACTGCAGATGGACTAACCACGGCTACCTTCACAGACCGTGAAAGGGACCACAGACCGTGAAGTCGGTCGTGGTCTAGAATTGGTGACTACTAGCTGAGGGCCTGAGTCCATGAGCCCTACCACGACCCGTGTGAAGGACCACGGACCGTGAAAGTGTTTGTGGTCTCCACTTGGGTTGTGGTTTGGAGGGACTAGCTAGGGGGTACGGGCGCCACCACGGCCCATCATCAAGATCACGGACCGTGAAGGTACTCGTGGTCTGGTGTCTGGGCCTGGTGACTTCCAAGTCAAGACCACGGGCAGGTCTACGGACCGTGGTCCCTATCACGGTCTGTGAACCCTGCCGTGGTTCGCTGCTTCAAGTATATTTCCGAAATTTCTTTTTGTGTTTAGGTTTCGAGGTGGTACAAGGACCTTGAGGACTCATGACCAATGTAAACAGGCAATGGAAGGGAAGAAAGGGCGGATCACCAAACTACTCGACGAGGCGCGACTTATTTCCCCAAATGGACTTTAAGGCCAAAAAGTGGGCAACTATAAATTAGAATTTAGAAGGACATTTGAGGAGTTCTGATTCCCAAGTTTGAGAATTAGTGTTTTCCCTTAGTTTTTCGGTTCTTATGTAGACTTTGACGATTTCTAAGCTTAATGTTGAGGATTTGCAAGTAGGTGTTAGAATTTAATCACTTTGGAGCTTTGTAAAGGCTTGGAGACTGTTACCCAACTGATGGCTAATCTAGTTGGTAATTGTTTTTATCTTTTTATGATGCTTAGCTGAAACCCCAATTCTTGGGGTGTGATCATGTGATTATGGGCTGAATTAGGTTATGGGTATTGTTATTTACTGATTTAAATTCTTAATTGGAGAGGGTTTATTTGATAACTGTGTTTTAATCTATGAATTGTAGTTGCAAATGCAATTCTAACTTAGAATTTTGGGCTTGCTTGAAAAAGAGATTTTAGAATCAAATCTTTCAATTAATGATTGTAGTTATTGGGTTGATATGGGTTCAGCTCGAGAGAATGAATCCTAAACCCGATTCTACCTATCTAGCTCGAGAGAGTTGATGAATTAAGGTGTGGGCTATTCTTATTTGCTATGCTTGTTGATGTTTGAAAGAAATCATTTGAATCGTCGTAGTTGTTTGTAGAAAACTATTGTACCTATAGTCTAGCCTACCCACTAATATTTAGCAATTTGTTAGTAATTTCAATTACCCGTAAAGTGAAATTTTCCTATAATTGATCACATCCCAAGAATTACTCTCCTTATTGTTATTTCCCTAGTGTTGTAGCTAATAATTGACATCCAAACCCCCCAATCTGACATTCGTTGTCACACCCTTAGACTTGTTTACATGTTTATGCTAATTTCTATTCCTATAACCGAATAGATAACTTTGTAACTTCATAACTGGATTTGAACACGTACCGCTCCATGTGGGTTCGACCCAATCTTCGTTGGGTTTTGTACTAGTTAACAATCGTCTACACTGATCAACGTCTCAAATACACCTCATCCAATTCCAGGTGTAGACAATCGTTAATTAGTATAAAACCCAAAACCCAACGAAGAGTTGGGGTTGAACCCACAGGGAGCTGTACGTGTTTAAATTCAGTTATGAAGTTATTAAATGGTCTATTTGGTTATAGGAATGGAAATTATCATAAACATATAAGCAAATCTAAAGGTGTGACAACGAATGTCAGATGGGGGGGGGGGGTGTTTGAATTGACAATTATTATCTACAACACAAGCAAAAACAGAGGAAATAACAATATAGAGAGGAATTCTCGAGATCTGATAGATTATAGGCAAATTTCACTATACGGGTAATTGAAATTATTAACAAATTGCTAAATATTAGTGGGTAGGCTAGACTATAAGTAAGATAGTTTTCTCTCGAACAACTACCATGATTCAAGTGATTTCTTTCGAACATCAACAAGCTTAGCAAATAAAGACAGCCCACATGTTAATTCATCCACTCTCTCGAGCTAGATGGGTAGAATAAGATTTAGAATTTACTCTTTTGAGCTAAACCCATATCAACCCAATAACTACAATCATTAATCGAAAGCTTTGGTTCTAAAACTTCTCTCTCAAGCAAGCCCAAAACTTTATACTAGAATTGCATTTGCAACTACAATTCATATATTAATACACAACTATCAATTAAACCCACTTCAATTAAGCATTAAAATCAATAAATAACAATACCCATAAGCTAATTCAGCCCATAATCACATGATCACACCTCAATAATTGGGGTCTTAGCTAAGCATCATAAAAAGGTAAAAACACTTTCCAACTAGGTTAGCCATAAGTTGGGTAAGAGTCTCCAAGCCTTTACAATGCTCCAAAATGATTAAAATTAAATACCCACTTGCAAATCCTTAAAATTAAGCGTAGAAATCCTCTAAGTCTATAATAAGAACTGAAAAACTAAGAGAAAACTCTAACTCTAAAACTTGGGGATCAGAACTCTCAAAACTCCTTTAAAATTCTAATTTATAGCTGCCCACTTTTTGGCCTGAAAGCTCATTCGACGGAATAAGTCATGCCTAACCGAGTGGTTCGATGATCCACCCTTTGCTCCCTTCAATTACCATTCTAAATTGGTCATCAGCCTCCCAAGTCCTGTAACTTTGGGTGATTCTACTTGTTGTCATGGAGTGGATTGGCGATTCGCCGACTGCCCATTTCTATCGCCATTTTGTTTTCTTCCCAGGGCTGGTACACTGGAACTTAGGGTGAGCTAAAAAGCCACACGGTGGTGCGCTGAGTGGTCCTGTTGATCACTAGGATCATTTTTCTTTACTTCTTCAGCTTTTTAGTTCCTTTTTGTTTAGTAATGTCCTTGACTTGCTCCTTAGCCTCCATAGCTACAAGTCAACACTTTAACATCAGTGTAGAGCATCAAATATGCATTTGAGGACACTTATACTATCAAAACAAAGCCCTAAATGACTCGAAATCTTGGACTCATCAACACCCCCAACTTAAACTTTTGCTTGTCCTCAAGTAAAACTCAAGATCGATCAATTCAACAAGGATATCTACAAATAGTGCTGCATAAGACTCAACATAAATGCACACAACAAAGTTCAAATTACTCATGCAATGATCAATTATGCACTAAAAGTTTCAAATTGTGACTCACCATCATCAAGTGTTCTCAAGCTCACAATGCTTGCTTCAAATGCAAGTTCAAGCTCAGCAAATATATTCAAATGCCCTCACAACAAAGATGATTCCATATTCACAAAAAATTTCTCAACAATTTAAAGTTCCGGAATCACATAAAACTCTGATACTCACAAAGATGAACACATGCATGAATCCACCCATAGGCTTGCCCTTATTTTCAAATCAACATTCGTTTCAGCACACTCAAGATCACAAAGGTCTTTTTAAGGTTTGTAACGGGGCTAAGTGTAAAGGTGTGATCATATAGGCTTAGTGGCTTCTCCCTTCATGAAGTATGGCCTGAAAATCACTTTCTCTCCTTCTCTTTCACATTCAAACATGATCATAATCCACCTCATTATTCAACTAGACATGATTCATCGATACCCCATTTGTTTTGTTATTTTCACAACTTTTTCTCTTTTTTTAGTCTTTTCTTTTCTTTCTTTCATTTTCTTTCTCTCTCTTATTTTTTACATGGAGGGGTTCCATCTTTTTCAAAACAATCCATCAAAGGGGGAATTTTTCATACATCTTGACTTGCCTTCTTTTTCACCACACCCCCAATTTAGGCTTTTGGCCTAAGTTGGCTATTCAAGCAAACCAAAACTTCATGAAGGTCATGGGTGATGGGATAAAGAAGTCAAAGTTGTTCAAGTTTCTTCCAAGAAAAGGATAAGCTCAAAGGGTTCCAAAACAAGATTCATACTTCTCACAAGGTTGGCCACAAAGAGGTATGTTGTCAAATAGGCTCACTCTTCAAATTTTTTGCCTAAGATCATGTTTATTGCTTGCATCACTCATCAACCGAACCAACGGAGCAAATTCTAGGTGTCATCAAGCACAATGTTCAAGGTAACCTTACCACATAAGGCATTGATACAATTATCAAACAAGACTCCACACTTTCTAGCTAGCGTGCAATGTTCATCACAAGAGACTCATTCGACAATCAGTTAGTCACAACGAGATGCTAGAAGTCCATATGTTACCTATGTAACTTAGTTTGCCTCATCGTAGCCGCACATTCATTTTGTTCAATTAAGAGCACTATTCGAGTCATCGGTATTAACCACAACCGACACTCAAATTTGTGTAAGAACAACCACAATCACACACAAAAGAGGTGGCAAAAATTATAAAACTTGGTTCCAAAACTATTTTCATATCAAAACAATAGGCCATAATTTATCAACAACCACAATTCCACAACCAAGATATATATATATATATATATATATATATATAAAACCGAATAAGCTCAATATTCACAAAAACACATCAAAATCAATATTCACAAAACAACACACAAAAGAGGTAAGTATGGAAATACCTCATCTCCAACAAAATATGCAGTTGTCCTAAAATGCAACTAAAAACAAAATAGCCTAAAAAGGTGAAAAAGAAGGTGGTAAGAGAATCATCCTGCCAGGCTAAGCCCGTGTGAAGTCTTCATATCCACAACTCCCTCTTTCTGGGGATCAGTGCCTGGTGTCTCAACATCCTTGGCTCCACTGGAGCCTACCATCGAAGTATCCTGAAGAGATGCCTGTCTCGCAGTATCGAACATAGCACCCTCCAAGTCAGCTAAATCCTCAACCATTGTCTCCTCCCGCTTACCAAGTTTCTCCTCATCCGTCTCAGCCTCGGAATCAGCATCGGTGTTATCAGCTCTAGTCTCATCTCCAGTCGTAGTGGCCGGAGGCACCTTAGAACAAAGTGGAATATCTATGCTCGGGACATCTGGGATCTCCACAGTGCCAAAGAACATGGACAAATCAATGGACTTCAGCTCGTCCACATCCTTACGGAGTCCAACATGATCATCCTTTAAAGCCGTCACTGCATCAGTCGCTCCCTCACAACCTCTAATCGGGAGGCACGCAAATTGGTAGATTGGGCCAAATGGCCCATGTTGTAAAGCATCGCCTCGGTGATAGGAGGTCGGGAAGTAGAAGCGGAAGCAACAGAAGATCTAAGGGGATGGGGTGCAACAGAAGTGGTCAGAATCTCAGAAGAGGAAGGTCTAGATATACCTGAGGGCCCACTAGCCTGATTAGGCATGACTGCCTCTGTAGGTAACATATCAATGTCGACCTCCGGGGATGTATCCACCAGTGCTGCCCTCTTCTTGTCAGCCTTATCCTGCTGGTATTTGGCCTTAATACGCCGAATGTCAGTAGAAGAGGTGGGTGTCACCTTCACATCCATCTTCTCATCTTGAGGAACACGGGCCCGTCTGCACAAATTGGTGATCAACACTAGGAATGGAAGTGAAGTCTGTCTTTTCTTGGCCCTCATGGCCATCTCCTGCTCAATCAATAGCCCTAGATTCAGCTTCTGGCGAGAAATGATAGACCCTAAACATGTTGCCTTCGGGTGTCTAAGGATGGATTCATTTTGGGATGGCATAAAAGTATAACAATTTTGTATACTTTATAAATAAAAAGTTAGAATTCGTGGAATAAACAAAAAAATATCTATAATCCATATTTAGAGTATGAAACTACGTTGATATGAATTAAGAGATAATTATACTTATATTTCTAGAGTAATGTACACATTTTTTCAATCCGTCATCAAATCATGAACTTAATGTGTCATGTCATGATGTAGAGGTCAAGAGCTAACATATAATCTATTCGAGTATGAAATGCGAGATAATATTATTATATACGTTCGATCTTGAATGGATGTCAAGTGTAGTGATCATATCGTAGGCAATGATGACATGTAAATGATAATTCATCGGAGTATGAAATATGTTGATTAATTATGTATTCCTCGAGTAGTTTAACAAATCAAGTCTTATATATTAGTGGTTCAGATATGAAATACATTATCAATTAAAGAAATACTAATGATCAATTCAAGGAGATTTATATATTAAATTTGATATTGATAAACTTTAATTTTTTTATCGATAAAATTAAATTTATATAATTAGGAGGTATATATTTTAAATTTATAAAATTAACTTGATTGATAAAATTAAATTTACTAAATTAAACTTCTATTGATGTGTAATTAAATTAAATTATATATATTATTAAATTAACTTGATCGATAAAATTAAATTTATTAAATTAAACTTTTGTTGATATATTGTTAAATTAAATTTATATATATATATATATAATTTATATATGTAATTTTAATTAATAAAATCAACCTCAAGAGATGAGTTTATATTAAAATAAATTAATAAATACCGACCTTAAGAGGTCGATATATTTTAATTATTATTTTATTTAAATAATTTCGACTTCACGGTGTCGGTATTTATTAAATATTGATAATTATTTTAAAAGATACCGACATCCTATGGTCGGTAAATTAAACACTTCTCTTAAAAAAATGATAATATGAAAACCCTAAGTCATCTCTCACTCCACTCTCAGTCCTCTCTCACCCCGACCCACCTCTATCGGCGCCCATCCCCACCCATCCCTGCACCACACCACCAAGCTTGACCGGTACTGCCTCAGTAGCAACAGCAGATCGAGGGTGGTTGCAGTAAGAGGAGGTTCTCAATTTGCGCCTCCAAACCGATCGGCTCTGCCTCCATCCCCACCGGCACTGCCTCCATCAGCTGGTTTCTCAGTTCGCGCCGCCTCTATAAGGTTTGTTCTGTTTATTTTCTCAGCAATACCAACCCACTCACTTCTCTCTTCAACTATATGAAATGCTTGTTCATTAGGAAAATTATTGTTGACTTTTTTATGAGTATTGATTAATTACTAGTACAGTGCGAATCCAGAAACGAAAAAAAAATGGAGTTTGAAAGGATGAAACTTCATATATGCTTGATGTTAACTATTTATACTTGATGTTTGTTAACTATTCATACTTGTATCATACTACAACTTGCAATTACCAGGACTCATTGAGAAAAAGTCTAGTTGAAGCCAGAACTTTGCTGGTCTTATTATTGTATCAAATACAAATCCAAGCACATTAGCTGGAAGTGTGACTTTTGTTAGTTTTGACATTGTGAACTTTGACATTTACTTAAT
Organism: Solanum okadae; assembly: GCA_036553675.1. Taxonomy (NCBI): domain Eukaryota; kingdom Viridiplantae; phylum Streptophyta; class Magnoliopsida; order Solanales; family Solanaceae; genus Solanum; species Solanum okadae. The sequence goes on along the minus strand of CM071682.1, from coordinate 24,422,445 downwards.
TGACCCGGTCGATATAGTAACTTCATTTGATCTTTGACATTTTTCTTTCTAGTTTTGGGCATGAAAGAAAAATTCATTTCATGCTATGATAGCAACATGTGGTCAGTTGATTTTTGGTATTTTTGGGTGTTACTGCTTTCTTGAAGTTACTATTTTATGTTGTTCTAGTTTTCTTTAACCTACACCATCCTGGAAGTATCTGCATTACACAATTTTATGTCGGGTAAAGTAATGTGTGTGTAGAAGGGTAGATAAAAGATATCTATTCATGGTTTAAGATAAATGTCTACTTTGTTTATTTGTTTCTCTTTACTTCATGATCAACACATTGTTTCTCTTTATTTTCTTTTGGTCTTAGTTCATGGGTTATCTAGAAGTTTTAAGAGGACAGTTTACTAGGAATATTGATCTTAGGTTATTGTGGTTATTTGGATCTAATAATACACATTTTTTGTTGTTGCATAGTCTCTTCATAGTTGTAGAGCTAATATATTGTTTGATGATGCAAATCCGACCAACTTCAACATTGGAATTAATAAAAGCACACTAAATTGGATCATACTATGAATGCAAGTCCAACTTCAGCATATATTGACCTTTTAATTTGTGAAGTAGACAAGATTGTGTTATGGAGACTCTTGGTTATTGGGGATTTTTAGTGCATACGTACATGTAGTCTCTTGTTTTGTTGTGTTATGCCCACAAGTTTTCTCCAGGGTTACTGGCAGCAATGGTTTGTTGCTAGTCTCTGTTCATGTTTTTGCATATATAAAGTTTCATCCTTTTTCCAAAGCAATGATATGCCTGCTTGTGAGGTATATCACCAAAGTGGGTATGAATTTCAATAAGCTGATTAACATTTGTTTCTTTTCGTGCTAGGCAACTGAGGAAGCTCAACATCTAAAAAAGTTGATACAAGACTTTAATGCTTCTTTCATCAAAGTAGGAGATAAGGTTTGGTGCTTCTAAATTTCTGAAGTTCAAGTACAATTATTTTCTATTCTTTGAAGGACGAATGCTAAAAGAAACTATTTACGTAGTAATAGTAAGTAGTAGCGAGAACAGGAAAGGTATAATTGCATCAGTCCTTCCAATCAAGCAAGCGACCAACGATTGCCATCAAAGCAAGAAGTATAGACTATAGACTTGCAGGATCAAGTGGGAACTTGACAGGTCTCGCAGCTACTAAGCTTTCAAAAGGGCGGCGCCCACCTGCGCTTTGTGCAGAACTGAAAGTGTTTGTGCCCATCTAGTATTGATACTTAGCTTTAATTTTGTGATAACTTGTTTGTGTCCATCGAGTGTTTGTTTTGCATAAGTACCAACACTAGTTGATCTTATTGATGACAAAATTGATTTTCTTGCAAGATCGATTTGTGTCCATCTAGTGTTGATATTAAGCTTTAATTTAGGAATAATGTGTTTGTTAAGCATAAGTACCAACACTAGTTGATCCTATTGATGACAAAATTGATTTTCATGCAAGATCGATTTGTGTCCATCTAGTGTTGACACTTAGCTTTAAATTTAGAAAATAATATATTTGTTAAACATAAGTACCAACACTAGTTGATCCTATTGATGGCAAAATTGATTTTCTTGCAAGATCGATGTGTGTCCATCTACTGTTGACACTTAACTTTAAATTTAGAAATAATATATTTGTTAAGCATAAGTACCAACACGGGTTGATCCTATTGATGAAAAAATTGATTTTCTTGCAAAATCAATTTGTGTCCATCTAGTGTTGACACATAGCTTTAAATTTAGAACTAATATATTTGTTGATGGATTTAGTTGTTGGAATTAAGTCAATACTAAACTAGTTAAAGTTAAAAAGTTATTAAGTTGTTTAAATAAGTTAAAATAAATAATGTGATTTAGTTGGTTGATTTAGTTGTCGAAATTAATTCAATACTAAACTAGTTAAAGTTAAAAATTTATTAAGTTATTTAAATAAGTTCTCAGGAATATCGTAGTACTCTATATCTTGAGAGTCGGGACATATCATTTACACAAGAAGAAAATGAGAATATTTGGAAATAGAGTGCAGGTGAACCGATTAGAGGTTTAGTCTACGGCTATTCAGAAAAGACGTATCAGAAGAAGAAGGCTTGGTTTTGTGGTTCATAATCCTCAAGCTTCGATGGCAGGGATAGAGAGACAATATCTGCAATGGAGGGTAGGATAGATTTTCTCAATGCCGAGCTTGCTGTTGAAGATGACAGAGAGAAGAAGAGAGAAGAAAGAGAGAAGAAGAGAGAGGAAGAGAGAGGAGGAGATTGCGGTAGCAAAGGAGACAGAGAACAAGAGGTATGCAACGCTTCAGGCCCAACTAACTTTTCTTTTTGAATCATGAAAAATTCATCCTCCATGTCCCGAGAGTGAGGGTGAAGAGAATGATAAGTCTGATAAGGAGAGTGAGGGTGATGAGGAGTAGTTGTATCTATTTGACATTTTAGACTTCTATATTTTTGGAATTGTTTGATCGTATTTTAGTTTATTTTGAAATAGTTTAATGTATATGTTGAAAATATTGTGTTGTTTTGGTTGGATGAAGTTTATTTTGAAATAGCTTATTTGGAATTCTTTGGGTTGTTTTGGTATAAATATGCAGGTGGAAAACTAAAATTGCAGCAATTTGCTGCCAGTTTTGTAGAAGAAAACCGACCTCCGGAGGTCAGAATCTCAAAAATAAAAAATAAAAATACTGACCTCTGAAGGTCAGAATCTCAAAAGTAAAAAATAATAATACCGACCTCCGGAGGTCAGAATCTCAAAAATAAGAAATAAAATATTGACCTCTAGAAGTCAGAATTTAAAAAATAAGAAATAAAAATACTAACCTCCGGAGGTAAGAATATAAAAAAATAAAAATACCGACCTTCGGAGGTCAGAATCTCAAAAATAGAAAATAAGGGTACCGATCTCCGGAGGTCAGAATCTCAAAAATAGAAAATAAGGATATCAATCTCCGGAGGTTAGAATCTCAAAAATAAAAAATAAGAATACCGACCTCCGGAGGTCAGAATCTCAAAAATAAAAAATAAAAATACCGACCTCCGGAGGTCAAAATTTAAAAATTAAGAAAAAATAAAATAAAACTATACCGACATCCGGATGTCGGTATTCCAAAATATGAGAAATAAATATTCTGACCTCAGGAAGATGGAAATAATAAAAATAAAAAAATATAAAAGTGACATGAGGAAGTCGGAAAATAAAATAATTAATATTTCGACTTAAAATTAAAACTGACCTCCAGAGGTCGGAATTGAATAGCGACCAAGCTTTTTCCGACCTAAGCTGGGAAGTCGATTTTCGGTTGGTATTTCAGGAAATACTGACCTCCGGAGTTCGGTATTCACTATTTTTTTAGTAGTGGCAGTTTAACAAAGATGTCTCAAATAGTGCTACACAAGACTCAATTATGAATATACCAAACAAGACTCAATTATGAATGTACACAACAAGACTCAATTTACTTATGCAAGGATCAATTGTGTACTCAAAGATTCAAGTTGTGACACACCATTACCAAAGATTCTCAAGCTCACAATACTTGCTTCAAATGCAAGTTCAAGCTCAACAAAAGCCTTCAAATGCCCTCATACAAATGATGATTCCATTTTCACACGCAAAGGTATAATCAATTTAAAGTTCAGGAACAAGATACAACGCTCACACTCACAAAGATGAACACAATGCATGCTTTCACCCATAGGTTTGCCCGTATTTTCCAATCAACATTTGTTTCGACTTTCTCAAGATCACAAAGGTCTTAACAAGGCCTGTAACGGGGCTAAGTGTAAATGTATGGTCATTTAGGCTCAGTGACTTTTATCCCCATGAAATGTGGTGCTCTCAACACTTCCTTTCTTTTTCCTTCATCATTTTCATTAGTGCATCATAGGCCATCCTATTATTCGTTTCCCATGGATTGTTCAGAACCTTATTTCTTTGGTACTTTATTCCACAACTTTCTCTTTTGTTTTCTTTTTTTTCAATATGGAAGGGTTCCATTTTTCTTAAAACCATGTGTTAAAGGAGACTTTCCTTGCACTTCTTGACTTTCCCTTTTCTTTTTCACCACACCCCTAACTTATGCTTTTGGCCTAAGTTGGCTATTCAATTAACCACAAATTAAGAGGATTATAGGAAATGGATTAAGAAATGTCTAGTTTTCATCAAGTTTCTTCCAAAGAAAGGTAAGGCTCAAAGGGTGTTCAAGAGAGGTTCACACATGCTCACAAGGTAGGCCACAAAAGAGGTATATGTAAAATTGGTTCAGACTCTTCGAAGTTTCCTAAGATCATATCAAGAAAAAATCTTACTTAGTCAACCAAACCAACAGGGCAAATTCTAGGTATTGTCATGCATGGTTCAAGGTGCTTATCACACAAGGCATAGACACTTAAGTCAAACAAGACTCCACACTTTTGCTAGTGTGCAACGGTCATCACAAGAGAATCAATTTGATAAATGGCTAATCACAACTAGATGAAAAGAGTTCACATATTGTCTATGCAACTTCATTTGGCCTCATCGTAGCCGTACATTCATGTTCATTCGATTGTAAGCACTATTCAAGTCATCGGTATTGGTCGAAACCGAGACTCAAATTTGCCAAGGAACAACCACATTCACGAGCATATAAACGGTGGCAAAAATGTGCGAAAAATTCAAAAATTTTCGGAAGGGTCAATGTCATTTTGCAATTTAAATTAAAAGGATCTACAAGCTCAAACATCCACAGAAAAGCAGTATTAACACAATTTTAAACAGAATAGCCCAAATATAAACACAAAACACGAATAAAAGTAGCACACAAAAGGTGTGGGCCTCACCCCACCACAAACAAAAACATTTGTCCTCAAATGCAAATAACAAAATATCCAGAATGTAAATTAAAGGAAGACAGAGAGGGAGGTAAAGAGGGCATCCTATCTAAGTAGTCGATCCATCTGATTGGGCATCAGTGCCCGAAGTGTTGTCATTCTGGTTCTGGTTCTCTTTTTCTTTTCGCTCTGCTTCAGGTTCTGCAGCGATATTTGCCTCGATCATATTGTCCAACTCGTGAGCTGCCACAGAGGAGTGTATCACATTGCTGAACCCTCGAGCCCACGAAGGGATATTAGGGTCAATTGGCATCCTCCTTCTCGAAGTGGCTGTCTTGTTCTCGCTCCTTGCAGTTCTTCTAAAATCTTATGCTCTTATGTGTCTGGGTGACATGTTTCTTCCTGCAACTTTTGGTCTAGCCATGTCTTTTGTGCTGATCAAATTAATATTGAGATGCTAGGAAGCACTGTAATTTGACTCCAAGCAAAAATCAATCAACCAAAATACTTCGAGAAATAGTGGTAATATAAAACAAGAGTGCAAGTGTGAGTTTGGGAAGGTGAAAAAGTGAGGGGCGGAAATGAAGTTGAAATTTTTTAAAACTTTGGCTGAAAGACCGTCCAGTTTTTGTCCATTCAACTATATTATTTCTGATCGCCGAACCTCTTAGCGATTCGCAGAGTGAGCACTTGACTCACCCATTTTTACAGGATCCACTTAGAAGTCGTCTTTAGTCCAACGACGGTCTAAGTCAGGGTCGCCGACTTCTTTGATGATGCGTCGACTTCTTCGTCGATGCGCCGACTGGACCTTTGGCTCGCCAATTTGCACTTTTCACTCACTTTCCATACTTCGACCTACACAAAAAACACACCATTATTTCTTAAAGAAAAAATGAAGCGGTAAAACCTTGGGTTGCCTTACAAGAAGCGCCAACGTCATCGCACGACGCAACTCCTCACTCAAGTTCCATTAGTGAGGTTTGCCTCATTTCCATGAGGCCACCCCTCTTTTGGCTCTAGGTAGAGAGAGATTGTACTTTGTCCATTTGGGATCTTTGTCATCATTCACACTCATTCTTCCTGTTTCAACACACAAACAAGCAAAACAAAACTAAAAATTAAGTTAGTAAACTACGACTAACAAAAGCAAAATTCTACTCTACTAATAATTCTCAAGTAACACCACTCCCCGACAGAGGTGCCATTTTGATGTTTGCATAATCAAGACACAACTTCCGATGCAAGTGTCTACAATCGTACAATAATTTAGTAACCCAACCAAGGGTTGGGATCGTTCCCAAGGGAGTGGTTTTAAGAATTAATAGAAAAATAAAATTTAGTTCTAAATAGTCGTAGATAAAGATATTAACAATTAAACACATTGTAAATTAAAGAGGGACACAAGAGTGTCATTTAATAATTGGGGGGGGGGGGTTTGTCACAAGTAAGTAAAAACAGCAAAATAAACAAGGATTTCTAAGTATTGAGAGGGGATCCTTGTGATGTGACGGGAATACGGGTTAAGCTAGATTATTGGGTACATGCTTTCGATAGAAGATTCATAGAGTAATTGTGACTAGGCTAAAATTTAAGGGGGATAAGATCTCTCCCGAGCAACTTACCCCGTTTCAAATGCGTTCCTCTCGGACACCCACTTGCCGCATGAATACCAGCCTACGCCTTAACCCACTCACTCTCTCGAGCTGAGTGTGTGGGAATGAGACTTAGGATTCACTCTCTCGAGCTGAACCTCATGTCGACCCACTCCCACCGGCCATCAATTTAGTAGTTTTAGTTTTACAACCTCTCTCTCGAGCAAGCCGAAAACACATAAATAAACTTGTATTTGCAACTACAAATTCATTAAATTCATCCACAACTACCAAACGAAATAACAATTAAACTACGATTAAAGTATCAACAAGCAAGACCCGACAATTATCTTAACAATATTCGCTAAATCACACCCCAAGAATTGGGGGTTTTAGCCACATATGTATAAGAGATAGAAATTTATACAAAATTGATTTCGCATTCAACTTGGTATGAATATTTAAATCTTGATACAGGCTAAAATTTAAGAATCCAAGAGACCCAAATCCAAATCTTGAAGATGAAACCCTTTGGATCTTCAAGTCTTCAAAACCCTCTCAAACTTAGAGCAAAAATATAAAAAGTACTATTCTATATAAAAATTATAATAGTTGTTCGACACTTAAAACTACAACTTTAACTAGTATTTATAGTTTTCATAGATTTGTGTTGCAGCGAATCATTCAGCGTCATTAGTCGGAATCGCCGATCAACACGGCGATTTGCCTTTTGGTGTAGTTCACCGACGTCTTACACTTGCCTTCAGCATCATCGTGCTCTTGGTCATTGGGCGACATGGTTCTGCTTCGTGGAACTTCTCGGCGATGCGCCGACTGCTCTCTTTTTCTGCCGAAATGATCCTTTCCTTCAAGGCGAAGTAAGACCCTTCGACGACTCGCCAAGTGGACTCGGCGATCCTCATGCCTTCATTTTATCGTTCTTTTCAGCATTTGTGTTCCTTTTGTGACATAGTGTCCATGCTTTCCTTCAAACTTCAAATACCTGAAATTGAAGGGTTTTTATCAGATATTGAGATAAAATAAGTATTTGAGGACACAGTTTCTATTAAAATATAGCCTTAAATGAGTCCAATTTGTGGACTCATCAATGGGTCATCATTTTTGCCATGTTTTGGTCTCTCTCTTGATCCTTCTTGATATGCTCTTTTGTAGCGATGTTTTGTTATTCTGTAGTGACCCTTTTGGAAGGATACTACCACTTAAAGAAGAAATCTAATTTAATACTTGCGACATTTAAAAGAGATTAACGAAGAGCGTATTAATTATAGTCTAGTAGAGGAATTAGGTTCATAAAAAAAAGTTAAAGAAGTGAAGCATGCCCATTTAAACATTAACTTGATGTCAAATTGATATTGAGTAGAATTTTAACTATTGGGCAAATAACTTACAAGAGTTTCATGCATATATTATCCTCACGCTTAAAAATGATATAAAAAGAATATGACCAACTTCCGAGTACAAAAATCAGCCAATTCATGCTTCACACAAGCATTCAAACAAATAGTAAATTTAGTATATTACAAGACTTGGGTTTACACACCCCAAAAAGAACAAAACATATAGCCATACTTATATTACAACTCATGGTGACATGATCAAATTAACCTTCAAAATTTCATGTAAATGTACAACACATAGATCTTGTACAAGTCCCAAGGTTTATACAAAATATAGATGCCTATATGCAAATGTGATCTTCTTTAAGGCTCTCAAAATCTCCATCTCCAATGGCCAACTTCATGTATCCTCTCGAACATACCATATGATAGAAACAACTATTGCTAAGCATATAGCTGAGTGGTGTAAAAACTATATGTTTGGAGCCCTCAGATTCACCAAGCTACATTTCTCAAGTCATGGGCAGCATAATTGAAACATAATAAATAAATAAAGTAATCAATATATAAAGAGTGTCAAGTTTAATATTTAAAGATCGAAATGTCAAGGCCGCTCATAGCACAATTTTCAAAGAGATTCAATAACAAGGCTCGCCCAATAAATACATCATGTCATCACACAAAGCATAAGAAGGTATCAAGAAGGACCGACGCCATGAATCAAGAAGGGTCAAAGCCCAATAATCAAGAGAGCCAAGAACCATATTAAAAATGGCTTTCTAGTTCGTACCTAAAATGGAAAACTTCCATATTTAAAGACGAACTAAAAATCCAGAGTCAAGATGGCAAATGATCCGATTCAAGAGGCATGCCAATAGTGACAAAGTCACTGCAGCAAGAAGGACAAGGTCCCAACAAGAGTGCTAGGTGATCAAACAATCCGTATAAGTGGGCCGAGTTACAATAGTTTCTTTAATATCTTAAAGGTTATGAACACGACAATGCAAAGTGACAAGAGGTAACCAAGGTACCAAGAGAAACTTTCAGATATACCACTAGGTAAAAAGAGTGCAAGTACAAGTTTATACACAAACCTCAGTGCTTTAGCATAGATATAGTCCAACACAACTTCAAGAGTTCAAACAGTAGACCAACCAACGTATCAAGGTCCTCAACTTGTTCACGAGTATATACAACCAAAAGGTAGGATGTGTCTCGACTTCCAGCTAAAAGGACCAGGGTTTTATTGTGATTTTGTGAGTAATATAGTTAGAGGAAGTTCTCTAGGTTTCTTAGAGTTAAGGAACACAAATTTCACTAGAGAAGGTGTGAAAATATACTTACAAAAGTGATGTTTATCACGTTACAACTTTCCTTTACAGTTGCTTCCCAAACAAAAAGTGTGCTGCCCAAAATGCATACATAAATAGCGATATGTATATACCTCACCACCCTTTCAAGTGATATGTAATCCTAATTAGAATATTACATAAATACCCCAATACAATCCCTTAAATTACGATCACAATTTATCTTAAGCAAGGTTGCAAATCTCGCAAAATTTCATGTTCCGAAAATGAGAATACAACATACTAAAGTAATTAAGGGATGGTGTATCGACATGAGACTCTTGGTTAGTATTTAAGGGTGTTACAATTCTCTCCCCCTTAAAGAAATTTAGTCTAGAAATTTACCTTACACTAGTCCTAATACAAGTGCGGATACTGGGTCCTCATGTTGTCTGCTCTCTCATAGGTGGCTTATTTTACTGAATGGTTCCTCCAAAGTACTTTTTCTAAGTGGATTCTCTTGTTTCTAAGTTGCTTTACTTCTCGAGCTTGAATTTGGATAGGTTATTCATTATACGTCAAGTCAGGGTTAAACTCAATAGATTTAACTGGAACATGATGAATTAGAACGATATCTTCTGAGCATTGAAGCATGGAATACATTGTGGATCTTGTCTAACTCAGGTGGCAAATCTAATTTATATGCAACTGGTCCAACCGTTTCAAGTATCTCATAAGGTTCACTAAATCGGGGACTAAGTTTTTCTTTTTGGCCAAATCTCATAATCTTTTTCCATTGAGACACCTTTAAGAATACTTTATCTCCAACTTGATATTCAATATCACTCCTTTTAAGATCACCGTACGACTTTTGTCTATCCGAAGAAATCTTTAGACAATCCTTGATAATTCTAGCCTTGTCTTCTATTTGTTGCACAATTTCAGGAGCAATAAGCTTTCTTTCACCAACTTCACTCCAACAAAGAGGGGTCCGACATTTTCTTCTGTATAAGGCCTCATAGGGAGGTATTCCAATACTCGATTGGTAGCTATTATTATAAGAAAATTCTATCAAAGCCAAGTGTTTGTCCCAACTACCCTCAAACTCCATAATGCAAGCTCGAAGGTAAACCTCCAAAATTTGTATCACTCTTTCCGACTGACCATCTGTTTGAGGATGGAATGAAGTGCTAAATTTTACTTAGTACCCAAAGCTTCGTGTAAGCTACCCCAAAATATAGATGTAAACCTTGGGTCTCGGTCAGATACAATAGACACATGGATCACATGTAGTTTTAAAATCTCATTAATTTACAATTTGGTTAAAAGCTCAAGTGAGTATTCCATCCTGATTGCTAAGAAGTAAGCACTCTTGGTTAGTCTGTCCATAATCACCCATATTGCATCATGATTTCTCTAAGTGCAAGGAAGTCCAGAAACAAAGTCCATATTTATTCTCTCCCATTTCCATTCCAACATTGATAAGGGTTGTAGTAAACCGACTAGGACCTGATGTTCTACCTTTACTTGTTGACAAACAAAACTTTTGAAATGAACTCCGCGATGTCTCGCTTCATACCATTCCACCAATAATTTTCTTTGATGGTCTGGTACATCTTTGTACCCCCATGATGCATTGCATATGGTGAAGTATGTGTTTCATTCAACATTTCTTTCCTCAATTTATCATTATTAGGGACGCATAACCTATTTTGATAAAATAATCCACCTTCCTGTGTTATTGTAAAATCAAGCTTTTCTTCATTTTGAACTTCTCTGGTGAATTTTACAAGTTTCTCATCTAACTTTTGTGTTTCTTTTACCTGTTCAAATAATATTGGCTTTACTTGCAAATTAGCAATAACTGAACCATTTGAATCAAGTGTAAAACAAACATTCATGGCTCTTAACTCAAGGAGCAAGGGCAAAGGACTCAAAGAAATGCTTGCGAAGGATTTTCGACTTAAGGAATCTGCACCCACATTGGCTTTACCTGGATGATAATCAGTCGTGTAGTCATAATCCTTGATGAGTTCAAGCCATCTATGTTGTCTTAGGTTTAGCTCCTTCTAAGTACCCAAGTACTTTAAGATCTTGTAATCAGTGAATATATTACATTTCTCTCCATACAAATAATGCCGCCATATTTTTTAAGCAAACACTATAGCAGGAAGTTCAAGGTCATGAGTAGGATAATTCAATTCATGTGGTTTTAATTTTCGAGAGGCACAAGAAATAACATTCCCTTCTTGCATCAAAACACATCCTAGACCATTGTGAGAAGCATCACTGTATACTACATACTATTTCCCTTCAATTGGTAGAGTAAGTATAGGCACTTGAGTCAACAAGGATTTGAGAGTTTCAAAGCTCTCTTGGCATTTGTCATCCCAAATAAAATTTACTTCCTTCTTCAAGAGCTTAGTCAAAGGGGAGGTGATAATGGAAAAGGCTTTCACAAATATTCTATAGTATCCGGCTAAGCCCAAGAAACTTCTTACCACAATTGGACTTTTGGGAGGTCTCCATTCAACAACTGTTTGTATCTTACTGGGATCCACCTTCACGCCTTCGGTTGACACAACATGTCCCAAAAAAGCCACTTCATCTAGCCAAAATTCACACTTTGGAAAGTTTATCATAAAGTTCTTTGTCATTCAAAATTTGCAAAATAATCCGAAGGTGTTTATGAAACGACCCCAAAACTGCCCGAAAATGTGCTTCGGAAACACCTATAATTGTAATTTCCATATATCTCAAAATCCGTGCATGATTTCAGAAATTCGACTTCATATTCTTATTCAGGGGGTCAAATTGAGTGGGAAATGGGTCTAACCCGAATTTTAGACCAACCGTATCAAAATTCGAAAATTGCAAAAAAATGCGATTTGGAGGGTCAACTTTAAAGGGGAATATCTCTTAGCACACAAGGAAATGGAAGGGCCACAACCTATTAAATTAAAGCTCTTTGAGTTAGATTTCCAATGCACTTGGTTTCACCTCATTCCGAGTTATGATGAGGGAGTTATGACCATTTTCATAAAACCTGTCTGTGCAGATTTGTAATTTCCAGTGAGCTTTTTTTTTTTTTAGCGGGTTGGGGACGTTTTTTATAAATGTCCCATACTTAGTCATTTTTTTTAACTTCAAAAACACTCTCTAAGCCCTCTCCAAAATTCCACCAAGATCTTCAACCAAATTCAAACATCTCAAGCTCTAATTCCGGATTCAAGACTCAATCTCAAGCTTCAATTCTCCATTCCAATCTTCATCAAGGATTCTCCAAAGTTGAGGTATGTGGGTTTGATTGTGGAAACCTTCCTTTCCACAAGTCCAACCATTTATCCTCTATTTTTACTTCAAGTTTATGGGTCCTTATGGTTATTTATGAACTCTTGAAGTATGGAATTACTACTACACACCCTATTATGGTCTATTTTGCATATTATCATGAAATGGAATTATTATGTGATGTTTATGGTTTTCATGCTTCCATGATCAAATTATGAAGGTTGATTTATATATATGTATGTTTTTGGTGGACTGATTTATATGGATTTTGGAATTGGTTGGACTTAGTACTCTTGAAATACTTGATTTTATTTACATGAACAATAGCCCACCATGTGTTTGATAAAATGCCTATTTATAGAATTCTTAGGAAATGGAAGGTCCAATGTACGTCCTATGAGTCGGATGGTCATATAATCATTGAAATGATGATGAAATGGATACATGTATATGATTTTCTCTATATAAGTGTTGTGAGTCGACCAAGCCTAGCTCGGGGGGTTGTAGGCCTGGGTAACCGTATCGAGGGGTTGGTACCTTGGTTGCCTAGTACGGGGGGTAGTAGGCCTGTATAACCACATCGAGGGGTTTGTACCTTGGTCCCTAGCTCGGGGGGGTGGTAGGCCTAGGTAACCACATTGAGGGGTTTGTACCTCTTTCGCCTCTCCAAGGGGGTGGTAGGCCTTGGAAATACTATATTGATGGTCACTCGCCACACATGTACTACGCCCCACTAAATATGATTTTTATGTAAGCATCATTATAGATATCATCTCATTAATATGCTATCTATCGGGTATGATTATGCATTTTTCCTATGATGTCCATCTATTGTAGCATTGTATTACATCCCATATACTTAGTACATTCAAACGTACTAATGCATACTCTTTGCCTATATGATGTCACCGTGTAGGGACCGGAGCACCGCTTGACCATCCACCTCCGCGTGGCTAATACGATTTTCTATCGAGGTTATTGGTGAGTCCTCCATTCCGGGGACGTTGCTTATGATCTTTTGCTATGTATAAGACTTTTCCTTTTTAGTTATATTTTGACTATGAGGGTGAGCCCGGTAGTTTGTCTTGGCCCCCGCTAAGTACCCATGTTTAGAGGTGGTGTTGGACAAGTTGTGTATTATGCTTGAGCTTGACTCATCTATGGTATTTATGTATCATTCCTTTTTTTTTCTCTTGCTCCCTTAGTCCCGATTTCTCCCTTGATTATGCTTATTGCTTATGGTCATTTTAATTGCTTCCGCAACCAAGGATGTGTAATGATACGCTATGAGGCTTGTTTGGGGTTCCTTCGGGTTCCCCATTCGCTGGTCACGTCTAGGCCCTAGGCTTGGGTCGTGACAGTTTATCATGGTCTTCATTACATCTGAAAAAAATTAAAATATCATCTATAAAGACAACCATAAACTGATCAAGATAAGGCTTCAATACTCGATTTATTAGATCCATGAATATCGTAGGTGCATCTGTCAATCCGAATGGCATCAACAAAAATTCATAATGACCATACCGAGTTCTTAAAGCAATTTAGGGATATCTTTTTCTCTAACATGCAGTTGATGTTATCCAGACCTTAAATCAATCTTTGAGAATACTTTATCACCCTTCAGTTGGTCAAACAAATCATCGATTCTTGGTAGTGGATATTTATTCTTGATTGTTATTCTGTTCAATAGCCTATAGTCAATACAAATCCTAAGAATGCCATCTTTCTTGTTTATGAATAAAACAGGGGCTCCCCAAGAGGAAACACTTGGTCGAATAAAACCTTTCTCAAGAATTTCTTGTAATTGAGCTTTCAGTTCTCTTAACTCTATTGGAGCCATTCTCTAAGGAGTGATAGAAATAGGGGTAAATTCAGGAATAAGCTCGATTGGAAATTTAACCTCTCTTTCCGTGGGCAACCCATGAAGATTTTCTGGGAAGACTTCTAGGAAATCACATACAGAAGGTATGCCCTTGATACAAGGACTCTCCAACTTTGTATCAACTATGTGAGCAAGGTATGCCCCACAACCTTGACGCATCAATTTTCTTGCCAAGGCCACAGAAATAAAACTAGATGTCAATGATCTTTCACCTTGTACAATGATGTGTGAAAATGTAGGATCTTTAAAAGTCACATTCTTTGACCTACAATCTACCACTGCATGATATTTATAAAGCCAATCCATCCGGATAATAACATCAAAATTCCTTGAAGGGAATTTCAATCAAATTAGCAGGGAAGACTAGGTTTTGAATCATGAAGGGACAATCTTGGTATATTCGATTACACAAAACTTGATAACCCAAAGGACTTTTAACTAGTACATCATAATTAAGTCTCACAGATTTCACGTTTTAAGGAAGAGCAAGTGATGAACAAATATAAGAATGTGTAGATCCAGGATTAAATAGTGTAAACGCACATAAGCCAAATAGGTGAAATTTACCAACAACCACGTCTTGTCTATGTTGATCATCCCGCTGCCTCATAGAATAAGCGCGTGCAATAGCCCTTGGTCCACTAGCTTTATTAGCTCCACTTGCACCCGCTGCTTGGGTGTTTTTAGGTCTTGCACCTCTATTAGTTTGAGGACGATTAATAGAAGGATTATGAACTCATCCTTCAGTTTTCAAGGAAGGAACATTATTAGGATTAGGACAATCCTTAACTATATGATCAAACCTCCCACAATTGAAACATGCACCAGGAGCTCTCCTGAAAGTACCATAATGATTCTTTCCACATTGTGGAAAGTGGGAACACGAGGCTTGCCTTGGCCATAATTTGGAGTGCTAGCTGTAGAAAAATCTGATATGTTTTACTTTTGTTGAGGTGGCTTGTTAACACTACCAGCCTTAAAATCATCAAACCTTCCCCTTTTGGATAGACCTCCGAAATCTAGTTTAGGCTATCGAAATTTGTTTTCATTTCTACTATCTTCTTCTTTATCAAGTCGTTCCCAAGTAAAAGCAGCAGACACTAACTTACAAAAGTTCTCATGTTGCAGGATCGACAAATTCTTCCTAATGGAGTCATTTAAACCGTCTTCAAATTTCCTGCACTTGACTTTTTCCTCTTTAATAATACCTCCAGCATAACGAGAGAGCAGTAGAAACTTCTGTTGGTACTCAACAATAGACATGCCTCGTTGCCTTACATTCAAAAACTCTTTTTTCTTTGCATCACAATAAGCAGGTGGGACATACTTAATACGAAATTCCTTATAAAAATCATCCCAAGTAAGAACTGGAGGTTTTACCTTTGCATTCGGAACACTTACCCACAAATCAGAAGCATCCTTTTGCAAAAGTGAAATAGCATACTTAAATTTTGCAACATCTGAACACTCAAACTACTGAAACACCCTCTCCATGTGCTCCAGCCATTGTTCAGCATCAGTGGGATCAACAATGCCTTCAAACTGCACTACATCCATTTTCGTCATTTTCTCAAAGTTAATCCATTGGGATCATGCATTGATACAGCAAGTTGTTGAAAAGGAGGATTCATGGCTTGAGTACCACGACTCATGTGTGGATGTGAATCAACTCCTACACCTTGATGGTTTCCCACTTCAGACCCACTAGTATGGGGAACATATTGATTCGAGAAATATTCTCCAAACCCTTCCAGTGCATGAGGTTGGGAAACAGAGGTACCCAAACCTTCACGAGTAGCTTCCATAGGTCTGTTAGAAGAATAGGCCACAACTTAATTCCTTCAAAAGAGAAGATCACATTGCATTAGGGACATGTACTTGATACATATGTACTTATATGTGATAAAAATATTATAAACCATGGTGAACAAATGATCTAAATAGAACCTTTTTTTGAAAGCGAACAAGTATACAAGTAATTCACAGCAAAAGTCCTAGAACCACAAACCTAGGCTCTAATACCAACACATGTAGCGACCCTTTCGGAAGGATACTACCACTTAAAGAAGAAATCTAATTTAATACTTGCAACATTTAAAAGAGATTAACGAAGGGAATATTGATTATAATCTAGTAGAGGAATTAGGTTCATAAAAATATAGTTAAGGAAGTGAAGCCTGCCCATTTAGACATTAATTTGATGTCAAATTGATATTACACAAAATTTTAATTTGTGGTGGAAGAACCCTTCCAAAATAATCTAAGAAAATAACTTACAATATTTTCATGCATATATTATCCTCACGCTTAAAAATGATAAATAAACAATATTACCAACTTCCGAGTACCAAAATTAACCGATTCATGCTTCACACAAATATTCAAACAAATAGTAAATTTCGTATATTACAAAACCTAGGTTTACACACCCCAAAAAGAACAAAACATATAGCCATACTTATATTACAACCCATGGTGACATGATCAAATTAGCCTTCAAAATTTCATGTAAATGTACAACACATAGATCATGTACATGTCCCAAGGTTTATACAAACTACAGATGCCTATCTGCAAATGTGATCTTCCGTAAGGCTCTAAAAATCTACATCTCAAATGGCTAGCTTCATGCATCCTCTCGAACATTGCCTACGATAGAAACAACTATCGCTAAGCATATAGCTTAGTGGTGTAGAAACTATTGGTTCGGAGCCTTCAGATTCACCAAGCTACCTTTCTCAAGTCAAGGGTAGCACAATTGAAACATAATAAATAAATTAAGTAAACAATATATAAAGAGCGTCAAGTTTGATATTTAAAGATCCTAATGTCAAGGACACTCATAACACCATTTTCCAAGAGATTCAATAACAAAGATCGTCCAATATATACGTCATGTCGTCACACCAAGCATAAACAGGTAACAAGAAGGACCGACACCCTGCATCAAGAAAGGTCAAAGCCCAATAATCAAGAGAGCCAAGAACCATATTATAAATGGCTTTCTAGTTCGTACTTAAAATAGAAAACTTCCATATTTAAAGACGAACTAAAAATCTAGAGTCAAGATGGCAAATGATCCGAATCAAGAGGCATGCCAATAGTGACAAAGTCACTGCAACAAGAAGGACAAGGTCCCAACAAGAGTGCCAGGTGATCAAACAATCCGTATAAGTGGGCCGAGTTACATAAGTTTCTTTAATATCTTAAAGGTTACGAACACGACAATGCAAAGTGACAAGAGGTAACCAATGTACCAAGATAAACTTTTAGATATACCACTAGGTAAAAAGAGTGCAAGTACAAGTTTATACACAAACCTCAGTGATTTAGCAATAGAAATAGTCCAACACAACTTCGAGACTTCAAACAGTAGACCAACCAACGTATCACGAGTATATACAACCGAAAGATAGGGTGTGTCTCGACTTCCAACTAAAAGCACCAGGGTTTTATTGTGATTTTGTGAGTAATATAGTTGGAAGAAGTTCTCAAAGTTTATTAGAGTTAAGGAACACGAATTTCACTAGAGGAGGTGTGAAAATATTGTCACAAAAGTGATGTTTATCACGTTATAGTTGTCCTTAAACGGTGTTGCCCAAACAAAAAGTATGCTGCCCAAAGTGCATACATATATACATATATGTATATACCTCACCACCCTTTCAAGTTATAGGTAATCCTAGTTAGAAAATTATGTAAATACCCTAATACAATCCCTTAACTTACGGTCACAATTTATGTTAAGCAAGGTTGCAAATCTCGTAAAATTTCAAGTTCCTAAAATGAGAATACAACATACTAAAGTAATTAAGGAATGATGTATCGACATGCGACTCATGGTTAATATTTAGGGGTGTTACACATTTTAAAGGTGAGAGGAGACACTTAGTCCTCACGAGTTTACCATGCTCTTTTGATTTTTGGTCATGCGATTAAGGAGTTGAGATTCGACCTCCCAAGGTTGTTACATTATACCACCAGAACAAGTTGATCATCAACCCCTTTGTTCACCGAGTTAAGACTCCTTTAAATGTATTACAACAAGACATCGTGTGGAAGCCCATGAGTTGGGCATTGTAGTAATAACTTTTGAAACCTTATCCATATCTCATGGATTGGTTCGCCTTCCAACCATTTAAAACCTTGAATAAAATCCCTTATCGTCAGTTTTTTTTACGGGGGAAAGTATCTCACATAAAAAGCTACAGTCAGCTCATCCCAAGTAGTAATGTAGTTCCTTGGGAGATCAGCTAGCCACTTGGTGGCTTCTCCCCTCAAAGAAAATGGAAATAATCGAAGACGGACGGATTCTTGAGAGATGTTCTTGAACGAGAATGGTCCATAAACCTCAATGAAATTTCGAATGTGCTCATGGGGATCCTCATGAGCCAACCCTCCAAACAATCCTTTCAATTGTAGGAGCTAAAACACTGTGCTAGTAATGTGAAAAACAACATTTCCTTCAGCAGGAGATAGACGTATAGCCTCGACACCACCCAATTGGATAGGTCGTTAACATCGTTCAAATTCCCTATATCGTCTTGATGGCCAACTTGGCTACCATTGCTCCCATTGACGCTCATTTCTTCTTCTATTCAACACAGCCAACACAAACACAAACACAAACACAAACACAAACACAAACACAAACAAAGTAAGCCAATTCAACTATAACACAAAAAGATCACAATTCAAACTTCAATAATAGAATTCTAAACAACACCACTCCCTGGTAGCGGCATCATTTTTTATCAACGTCTCAAATACTCCTCATCCAATACTAGGTGTAGACGATCGTTAATTAGTACAAAACCCAATGACGAGTTGGGGTCTAACCCACAGGGAGAGGTACGTGTTTAAATTCAGTTATGAAGTTATAAAATGGTCTATTTGGTTATAGGAATCGAAATTATCGTAAACATTTAAACAAATCTAAAGGTGTGACAATGAATGTCAGAAGGGGGGGGGGTTGAATTGTCAATTATGAGCTACAACATAAGCAAAAATAGAGGAAATAACAATATAGAGAGAAATTCTCAGGATGTGATTGATTATAGTCAAATTTCACTATACGAGTAATTAAAATTACCAACAAATTATAAATATCAGTGGGTAGGATAGACTATAAGTAAGATAGTTTTCTCTCAAACAACTACCATGATTCAAGTGATATTTTTCAAACATCAACAAGCTTAGCAAATAAGAACAACCCACACCTTAATTCATCAACTCTCTCGAGCTAGATGGATAGAATTAGATTTAGAATTTACTATTTCGATCAAACCTATATCAACCCAATAACTACATTTATTAATCGAAACCTTTGGTTCTAAAACTTCTCTCTCAAGCAAGCCTAGAACTCTATACTAGAAATGAATTTTTGTCTGGTAATGTCCTTGCCTTGCTCCTTAGCCTTCATTCCTGCAAATCAACATTTTAACGTCAGTTTAGAGCATAAAATAGGCAATTGCGGAAAATTATACTATCAAAACAAAGACCTAAATGAGTCAAAATCTCAACCTCACCATACACCTAGAATTGGATGAGGTGTATTTGAGACATTAATCAGCCTCTCAAAGAGCTTATGTGCGAAGGAATGCAGGTGAGAATGTGGAGTCCGAGGTTCCTCAAGTTACGGTCGATCCTTTGACCAATAAAGTGACTCATGCTAAATTTTGAGCCAGTTTTTAAGTGTTGGCTCATGCTATGATGGTCCAAGAAAATAGAGAAGTTGTTACTCCCGTGAACCCAAATGTGGGTACATAGACTACAAGGATAAGAAACTTCACTAGGATGAATCCTCCAGAGTTTCATGGTTCCAAAGTTGATGAGGATCCTCAAGAGTACATTTAAGGTACATAAGATAGTGGGAATTATGGGATTGTCTATAGTGGGTGTCATGACCTAAGGGTACACCCTAGATGTAACATGGAGTATAAGACCCCGAGAGGCCCCATACAAGCCACTTAGCATTCATAACATAAGAAATAGAACAAAGGAAATAAGACAACATTTCAAATCAAAAGTTTTGTAAAAGCAAAGCGGAAGTCTAAACACTTGTCTCAATAGCCATTAAATACAATAGAATCAAATTGGTCCTAGCCCATACATGAAAGTAAGGAATGACTGAAACAATAACTGTTCGGTCCTCAAAGCATGAGGACTCACCAAAGTTCAAAAATCTCACAAATCAACCTCTACCCACGAAACTGAGAACCCTAATTGTCGGACCCTACATTTTGGGAATTGTAGGTAAGAGTATGTGTTAGTACAAAATAGGTACCAAGTATTATAGCCATGCATATAAATATTTAGATCATGCTAAAATAGGACATTTTCATGATCATGCAATAATCAATCTAAAACATTAGAGTTAGGAAACATAAGTCATAAAAATGATCAATGCAAGTAAATATCATCTTGAAACATACCTACGATACTTCTTGAAGTAACCTTGGTTCATCATAACTTTACTTGTTTGTGGGAAGTTGCCTTAACCGACATATAAGACCATGTGAGCTACCAGCATGGAATCTGGTGTCTACCCCACACCGAAAAGAGGTGTCCTACTTGCCATGGTAAGGACCATGAAATCCTAGCTATTGTGGATCCACTAGCTAGTGTCTATCTAGACAATTCTATGTTGGCACATAGTTATGCGACACGGGTAATCGCCACTGAACCAACTTCCACATAAAATTTCTTAATCCTATTCATCTTAGCTCATGAAGTAACATAGGTAATCGTCTCTTGTCCTTACATCTTGTGACATGGGTAATCACTTATTGTCTTTCAATTAGAGAGCATGGGTGATCGCCTCTTGCCTCTTCATTAGAATAGCTTCTTAGAATTGGTTCATTTTAGGTGAGAAAGCCTTTCATCCCTAAGAACCCTTATCATGTGAGAAAACCTTTCACAATTTATGCTTATATGTATATGAGAAATCCTTTCAAAAACACAACAATAGCAACATCATTGATAATTTAATCTCAAAGCATCCTTAAAACATTTTCGTAGATTTCATAAGAACATGCATAATTCCATAATTCACCATTCAATGTTAAAAACACTTTCAATCATCAACATCTAGAAAACATAGGTTAGACACGGGTTCATAGGAATTCATCATAATTCATGTAATTCTATCAATACATACTTGATTTCATAAAACTCTTCTTACATAATCCAAGACCCACCTTATATACTCATAACTTAGAGAACATAGGAATTACATGGGTTCATGGGGGATCATCATAAAATCATGAGATTAACTCAATTCATGAATCATAAATCATAAATCATAAATAAATCAATTAGATCAACAATTAGGTGAACCCATAGCATAGAAGAAAAATGCTAACTCAATTAGGGATTTCCAACTTTGAAAATAGGAGAATTTGGGAACTGCATGAATGGAAGGAATCCATGGATAAAGACCATCATACCTCAATGCCAAAATCTTGCCTTCAATTGTGGAATTGGAGACGTGCCTTGAAACCCTAAGTTGAATCCTTCTTCTTCAAGTTTCTAGAGAGAGAAATATTTTGAGAGGAAGAACTTGATTTCTTTTGGTGAATTTAAGAGAATGACATGAATGGGTAAATTTTGGAGTTAAAATCACTTATATAGGGGTTCTAGGTAAGGGAAAACGGTGTACTATCAAGATAAAATAATTAGGAAAAAACCCAGCTGCCCTTAACTTACCGCTGACGCGAACCCCCAAATGGAGGCCCAGACGAGCCGTCAAGGACATCACAGGGCATAGTGGCAGCCGTGGTCCTTTACCAGTGGCTTGACAAGTCAAGTACCCTCCACACGACCACCTTCACGGGCTATCTAGGCCTTCACAAGCCGTCTAGGTGATTGTGGGAAGGGCTAGCCTTTTAGTGGTTACTGCCTCCCTTTCACGGGGACCACCACGACCCGTCTAGGTTCTCGTAGGAGAGGATCCCCTTTTAGGTCTATACTGGAAGGCACCACGACCCTTCACAGATTATCTGGGGCTCGATGAAGGGTGCCATAGCTTAGTCATGGGCCGGTGACCTTCCACTTGGCTCTTTTGCTAGGCTTCTAATTTCTGATGTGTTACATTATCTCCCCCTTGGGAACATTCAGCCTCGAATAGGATCCTAGATATCATAAGAAGAAAATGACTCTAAACTAGCAACCTATAATGCATGCAACTTCATCAAAATGCACATAATAAAGGAGGAACCTCGACTCCAAGCTAGAAAATATTTAAAACATCATAGGGAGGATAGGAATTAGATCTAGCAGCCCAACATGAATGAAATCACAGAAATGCGCATATCCAAGGAGGAAACATCAACTCCAAGCTAAAGCATGTTCAAATAATCACATCATGAAGTCTATCTGCAACTTATACTCAAATTCACATAAACTTGAGCTTTTTCTTAATCATGCATAAATGAGAAAATCATGGGAATATCTAAGACACATGGCACCAAAATATTAAACCATGAGGAACTTATTACCTCAAGCTAGAGTAGGGGTAGAAGGAAAGAGATGAGTATAACGGGACATCATACCGGCCTCGGTCTCCCATATAGCCCCCTCAACTAACTGATTCCTCCACAACAGTTTCACGGAAGCAACATCTTTATTTCTTAACTTCTTAACATGCCGGTCTAAAATCAACACCGGGACATGCTCATAAGAAATATTCTCCTTAACTCCCAAACCTTCTTTGGTAACAATTGATGTCGAATCACCAACACATTTCTTAAACAAAGAGACATGGAAAAATGGATGCACCGATGCCAATTCATTAGGCAACTCAAGTTCATAACCAACATTACCAACACGTCTCAAAATCTAATATGGGCCTACATATCGGGGAATAGCCTTCCCTTTCTTACCAAACCTCATTACATCCTTTATGGGTGAGATTTTCAAGTAAACCCAATCATGAATGTCAAAATCAAGATCTCTTCTTCTCATATCGGCATATGAATTTTGCCGACTTTGAGCCGTTTTTAACCTTTATCTAATGTGTCAAACTTTCTCCATAGCCTCGTGTACCAACTCGGGACCTATTAGGGAAACTTCACCTACCTCAAAGCAACCAATAGGAGATCTACACATCCTACAATACAATGCCTCAAATGGAGCTATAAAGATTTCCAAAACTGAGAAGTGAATTAAGTACCACGATCAGAGATAATGGATAAAAGTACTCCATGAAACTATACTATTTCCCTCAAATACCACTTAGCATTGTCCTCCACTGAGTAAGAAATCTTGACGGAAATAAAATGAGTTGATTTCATCATTCGATCTACTATAACCCATATTTAGTCATGTTGTCACCGGGTGTGAGACATACCAACAATAAAGTCCATATTTATATCTTCCCACTTCAAAGTAGGAATGCTAATGTCTTGAGATAAACCTTCCAATTTCTGATGCTCAATTTTCACTTGTTGACAATTAGGACACTCAGCCACAAATCCCGCAATATCATTCTTCATTCCATTCTACCAATAGATCTCCCACAAATCACGGTACATCTTTGTGGGTCCCGGGTGAATGGAATATGGAGAACTATGGGCTTCTGACAAGATATGTTCCCTCAAGTCATCAAAATTAGGTTAACACAAATGACCTTGGTATCTAAGTACACCATCTCCCCCTTGGGAGAAGGCCTCGATAGACTTCTTAAGCATCTCTTCCTTCAATTCCACCAAAGTTGGGTCAAGACCTTGCTTGGCTTTCACATCCATCACAAAAGAGATTCTGAACCATTATGGACCATAACACCACCCTTGGTGGAGTCCACTAACTGAACACCCAACCGGGCCAATCTATGAACATATCGAACCAACTCTTTCTTTTCTTCTTCAATATGAGCAACACTACCCATAGACAACTGACTAAGAGCATCCGCCACCATATCTTCTTTACCGGTGTGATAGAGAATACTCATATCATAGTCTTGTGGTCGGTAAACACATCTACATGAACACCATACAAATAGTGCATCCAAATCTTTAAGGCAAAAACAACCTTCGCTAGTTCAAGGTCATGGGTAGGATAGTTCTTTTAATGAACCTTAAGTTGCCTTGAAGCATAGGCAAAAACCTTCCCATTTTGCATCAGTACACATCCTAACCCAATTCTCGAGGCATCACAATAAACAACAAAACCATCAATCCCTTCCTGTAAGGTCAATACCGGAGCGTAAGTCAATCTATCCTTCAATTCTTGAAAACTCTTCTTACATGCTTCGGACCATATGAACTTAGCCTTTTTTTGAGTTAATTTTGTCAATAGAGAGGCAATCGAAGAAAACCCCTCAACAAACCTTCTGTAGTAACCATCCAAACCCAATAAACTTCTAATATTCGAAGGGGTTAGAGGTCTAGGCCAACTCTTGACCACATCCGCCTTCTTAGGATCTACCTCAATACCATTACTTGAAACAATGTGACCAACAAAACTTAGCCAAAACTCACATTTACTAAATTTTTGCAAAAAGTTGTCGATCCTTGAGAACTTGCAACACAATCCTCAAATGATCAATATGATCATCCTCACTACTCGAGTAGATCAATATATCATCAATGAACAGAATCACAAACATGTCAAGGTATTGCCTAAACACCCTATTAATATAATCCATAAAAGTGGATGGAGCATTAATCAAATGAAAAGACATCACCAAAAACTCAAAGTGACCATATCGGGTTCTAAAAGCCGTTTTCAAAATATCAATATCCTTCACCCTCAATTGGTGATAACCCGACCGAAGGTCAATCTTAGAGAAGTAACTCGCTCCTTGAAGTTGGTCAAACATATCATCTATCCTAGGGAGAGGATACTTATTCAAAATGGTAACCTTAATCAACTGACGATAGTCTATACACATATGAAGAGAACTATCTTTCTTTCTAACAAACAAGACTAGAGGACCCCATGGGGAGATACTTGGTCAGATGAAACCCTTATCCAACAAATCTTTCAATTGTTCTTTCAATTCCTTAAGTTCTGCTGGAGCCATCCGGTAATGAGGAATAGAAATAGGCTGTGTATCTGGAAGAAGGTCAATACCGAAGTCTATTTCCCTTTTGGGAGGAATACCGGGTAGATCATCTGGGAATACTTTTGAAAACTCATTAACAATGGGGACCAACTCAAGAGTAGGGATTTCAGAATCCAGATCCCTCACCCTAACTAGATGGTAAATGCAACCCTTAGAAATCATCTTTCTAGCTTTAAGACAAGAGACAAACTGATCCTTAGGCATAGAATTTCCCTCTTTCCATTCTCGGACAGGTTCATTCAAAAACTGAAACTTGACTACACGAGTTTTACAATCAATAGAGGCATAACATGAGTGCAAACAATCCATACCAAGGCTAACATCAAAATCTAGCATATCAAGCTCTACAAAGTAAACAAGAGTAACTATATGGGACAAGGAAACATGACACTTTCTATAGATCCTCTTAGCTACACTGGAATCACCAAAAGGAGTAGAGACATAAAAAGGATCTAACAACACATCTGGAAGAATATTAAACCTTATAGCCATATATGGCATTACAAAAGACAAGGTAGCACTAGGGCCAAGTAAAGCATAAACATGAAGTTGAAAGACTTTCAACATACCGGTAACCAAATCGGGAGAACATACTTGCTCACCAGGAGTCTGAAGTTCATAGAATCTGTTTTGCTTCGGAGCATTTGGACCTGAACCACTTGGACCGAATGAAGGATTAGGTTGAGCCCTTCGGCGATTATCTCCCTTATTCTTAGCAACTGAAGGATAATCTCTTATATTTTGGTCCATATTACCACAACCAAAACAAGCATTGGAACCCGCTAGGCATTTACCCTCATGTTTTCTTCCACACTTAGCACAAGTAGGCAATAAGGACCCATTACCATTTCCTCCTTGAGGCATAGGCTTAGACAAGCTCTCTTTGTTGAACCTAGTAGGAGAATTTGAGGAACCTTGACTAGAAAGCCATTATCGAAATCTCAAATGACCATGTCCATCAGACCTTGCATGAGGGAAAGTACCAATACCGATTTTAGACCTCTTTGCCTCCCTAGACTTTTCCTTAAGTTTCTCCTCTTCGATCAGTTGAGGATGAACCATGAGACGAGAAATGTCCATGTCATTAACAAGAATGGCAGTATGACACTCCTTAACAACCATTTCAGACAAACCCGAAACAAACTTACAAATCTTTTCCCTAGGATCGGAAACCATTATAGGAGCATATTGAGACAATTCTGTGAACTTCAAAGCATATTCCTTCATACTCATACTTTCTTGACGGAGGTTGATGAACTTAAGCACTTTTGGCTCCCTCATCTCAAGGGGAAATAAGTTATCAATGAAAGCAGCTTTGAACTTTTCCCAATCAAGAGGGATGACATCTTCCGGTCTCCCTTATTTCCATTTATTGAACCAAATTTGAGCAACACCCTTAAGTTGATAAGCAGCCAACTCCGACTTTTCCACCTGTGAAACTCGGGAGGATTCATTATACTAAAGTCCCTCACTCTAGAAGTTATTGTAACAATATTTAGGTTTGTGGGTACCACAACCTCCTATTGGCTTGGTCCATCATGACTTGAACTAATACTTGAAATGCAGCCCTAAACTCTACATTAGTCACTTGCTCAAACAAAGGGTAGACCGGAGCTTCAGGAGTATTTTCTTGTTCCACATACTCCCTCACATTCCTTCTAGTATAAGCTCTTCAAGTAGCCTATCTTGTAGAGCATCAGATAAGGATTAGGAGAGAGACCTTACAGAGTTAAACTCTATCACACGACTTTAGAGTAATGAAGAAGTGGAGTTTCCAAAGCTCGTAAATCTCGCAAATCAACCTCTAGCCACGAAACTGAGAATCATGACTGTCAGACCTTACATTTGGGGAAATGTAGACAAGAGTATGTGTTACTAAAAAATATGTACCAAGTATGATAGCCTTGCATGTAAGCATTTAAATCATGCTAAAATAGGACATTTTCATGATCATGCAATAATCAAGGTAAAACATGAAACTTGACAGTTAGGAAATATAAGTCATAAAAAATGATCAATGCAAGTGAATATCATCTTGAAACATACTTACCACACTTCTTGAAGTAACCTTGGTTCATCATAAATTTACTTGTTTGTGGGAAGTAGCCTTAACCGACATATAAGACCATTTGAGCTAGCAACATGTAATCTGGTGTCTACCCCACACCGAAAAGAGGTGTCCTACTTGCTACGGTAAGAACCATGAAATCCTAGCTATTGTGGATCCACTAGCTAATGTCTATCTAGACAATCCTATGTTGGCAAATAGTTATGGGACACGGGTAATCACCAGTTAATCCTATTCATCTTAGCTCGTGAAGGAACATGGGTAATCTCCTCTTGTCCTTACATTATATGACATGAGTAATCACCTCTTGTGTTTCATGTAGAGATCATGGGTAATCGCCTCTTGCCTCATCATTAGAATAGCTTCTTAGTGTTGGTTCATTTTAGGTGAGAAAGCCTTTCATCCCTACGAACCCTTATCATGTGAGAAAACCTTTCACAATTCATACTTATACGAGAAATCCTTTCAACAACACAACAATAGCAATATCATTGATACTTTAATCTCAAAGCATCCTTAAAACATCTTCGTAGATTTCGTAAGAACATGCATATTTCCATAATTCACCTTTCAAGGTTAAAAACCCACTTTCAATCATCATTATCTAGAAAACATGGGTTAGACATTAGTTCATAGGAATTCATAATAATTCATGTAATTCTATAAATACATACATGATTTTATTAAAATCTTCTTTCATAATCCAAGACCCACCTTATATACTTGTAACTTGGAAAACATAGGAATTACATGGGTTCATGGGGGATCATTATAAAATCATGAGATTAAATCAATTCATGCATCATAAATCATAAATCAATCAATTAAATCAACATTTAGGAGAACCCATAGCATAGAAGAAAAACCTGAACTCAATTGGGGATTTCTAACTTTGAAAATAAGAGACTTTAGGAATTCTGTGAATGGAAGGAACCCATGGATGAAAAAAACCACACCTCAATGCCAAAAGCTTTCCTTCAATAGTTGAATTGGAAACTAGTCTTGAAACCCTAGATTGAACCCTTCTTCTTCAAGTTTTTATAGAGAGAAATATTTTGGACAGGAAGAACTTGATATCTTTTGGATAAGAGAATGACTTGAATGGGTAAATTTTAGGGTTAAAATCAATTATATAGGGGTTCTAGGTAAGGGTAAAATGATGTAGTATCAAGATAAACTAATTAGGAATTGACTTAGTTGCCCTTAACTTACAGTTGACACGAACCTCCAGATAGAGGCCCATACGAGTCGTCAAGGACTTCACGGGTAGTAGTGGAAGCCATGGACCTTTACCATTTGCTTGGCAAGTCAAGCCCCCTCCACACGACCACCTTCACGGGTTGTGTAGGCTTTCACGATCTATCTAGGGGCTCGTCTTAAGGGCTAACCTTGGAGCTGCTACTGCCTCCCCTTCATGGGCACCACCACAAGCCTTCTATGTGCTCGTTGGAGGGTAACCCCTTTTTGGTATACACTGTTAAGCACCACGAGCATCACCACTAGCCGTTGTACCCTTCACGGCCCGTCTGGCTCCATGAAGGGTGACATGGCTTAGTCATAGGCCGGTGACCTTCCACTTGGCTCCTTTTCTAGGCTTCTAATTTTTGGGATGTTACAGTGGGGAAGGCAAAGTTTGTCCCTTTTCAATCAAGGGTGTGTCTCAAGTTTTGTTGAATAATGGAAACGTGAGAGGGTTGTGTATACGGGTCCTCTTGATAGGATGAAATTCAAAGGAGCTTTTATTGATCATTTTTTTCCATTGAGATGAGGGAGGCAAAAGTGCTTGAGTTCGTCAATATTTAACAAGGGAATATAAGTGTAAAGGATTATTGTTTGAAGTTCACTTAATTGGCTAAGCATGCTTCGATTATGGTTGTTGACTCAAGTGCATAGATGAGTAAATTTAGGTGGGGTGTTTTTGAGTTGGTTGTCAAAGATTGTCGTACCACTATGTTAATTAAGGAGATGAATATCTCCCGCTTGATGAAACATGCCCAACAAATTGAACAGTAAAATCTCAAGGAAAGGGCAAGAGAGTCCAAGAGGGCAAGGACCAGTGATGGTGACTTTTCTCATTATAGGTCCGATGGACAAGGTCGTTCTAAATTCTAGAATTTTTTTTTGGCCAATGTCCTTTTAATGCTCCGACTCATAAGTTCAACAAAGATATGGTGTCTAAAACTAAGCCTCAAGAAAATGAAGGAAATGGATCTTCTATCTCTACTTGCACAAGATACCACAAGAAACATTATGGCAAATGTTTGGCCGGTATAGATGGATGCTTTAATTTTGGAAAGAGTGGTCATAAGATTAGAGATTGTCCATTGCATACTTGTAAGGGAAGGGATGGTAGGAAAGCTTAGCCTAGTGGTTCTGGTTCGAGTGCTCTGAAGCAAAAAAATATTTATGCTCTTCAGACTCGACATGATCACGAGGGTTCGCTAGACATGGTGATTGGTATGTTAAAAGTCCTTCATCTTGATATCTATTCTTTGCATGATTCGGGTTCGACGTTATCATTTCTTACTTCTTATGTGGCCATGTGATTTGATATTGGTCCTAAAAAAATTTCTAATCCCTTTCATGTCTCCACTCCTATTGCTGATTCTATTGTTGCTAAAATAGTTTATATAAATTATTCTATTTATGTGTTTTATAGAGTCACTAATGTTGGTTTTGTAGAGAATTATATGTTAGATTTTGATGTCATTCTCGGGATTGATTGACTTCATACATGTTATGCTTCTATAGATTGTAGAATTGATCACATTCAAGATTCCAAATGATCCTATCATGTCAGGGGATGGGGGAAATGTTTTCCTTAAGGGTCAATTTATATCTTGCCTAAAGGATAGGGAGATGATCTTTAAGGGTTACTAATGCTTATCGTGACCAACGACACTATCCTACGATATGAGTGTCTACGATCGTTAATAATATAGTAACCCAACTGAGGGTTGGGGTCGTGTCCCAAGGGAGCAATTTTGAGAATTAATAACCAATTAGAATTTCATTCAATTTAGTCGTAGTTAAAGACATTTGCGATAAAAGACATTGTAAATGCGAAAGAGGTGACACAAAAGTGTCCAATATCAAAAGGGGGGTTTTGTAACAAGTACTAAAACAAAAAATAAACAAGAAAATTAAGTATGGGGAAAGGTTCTTGGGATGTGACCGCAATACAAGTAGAGATAAATTGTACGGTACATGATTTCTATTGGAGATTTGCAAAATAATAGTGATTAGGCAAAGATTTAAATGGAAATAAGTTCCCTCTCGGGCAACTTACCCCGTTTCAGATGCGTTCCTCTAGGACACCCATTTCCTGCATGAAGACCAGCCTACTCTTTACCCCACTCACTCTCTCGAGCTGAGTGTTAGGATATCGGACTAGGGCTCACCCTCTCGGGATGAACCTCATGTCCACCCACTCTTTAGGCCATCAGTCTAATGGCTTTGGTTTCACGACCTCCTTCTCGGGCAAGCCGAAAACACATGAGTGGCTTTGTATTTGTAACTACAAACCCTTTAGATTAAACCACAACCACTAGGTGAAATCACCATTAAAATACATCTAACCTATCCTCAAGAAAGACCCAACAAGAATATCAACCCATATTTGCTAAATCACACCCCAAGAATGGGAGTTTTTAGCCACACATCAAGAAATAAGAAATTATACCTAACATGATAATGAAATCAACTGGGTATAAGAAATTAAACCTTGAATTATGAAAAGGAAAGTGAATAGAAAAGACCCACTTCCAACTTAGGGAAGAAGAACTCCTTTCTTCAAGTCTCCACAAAACCCTCTCCAAACATGAGAGAAAAATATTAGCTAGAATATGTTCTGAAGTTAAAAATAATAATAATATGTTCCATTCCTCTCTCCCAATTTCTAAAATCTAATTCTAAATAGTATTTATAGTTTTCACAGATTGTGCTGTGGAGGATTGTTTGGTGACATTAGTCGAGATCGCCGGCGAACTCGGCGAACTGCCTCTTGGTCAGCTCATCGCCTTCAGTGTCTTGCCTTTTGCATCCTCACATTCTGGATCATTGGGCGGTACAGTACTGCTTTGCGGAACTGATCGGCGACCTGCCGACTACTCTTTTCCTCGCCTTTTGATCCACTTCCTTCAAGGCTTCGCATATTGGAACGAAAGGCGGCTCATGTCGTTTCGGCGACTCGCCAAGTTAAACTCGGCGATCCGCAAGATTCTATTTCTTGTTCTTTTCAGCCCTATTTGCTCTGTTTTGTGCCTAAGTGTCCATGCTTCTACTAAAACTTCAAATACCTGGAACTTCAGCATTTTAATCCGTTATTGAGGTAAAACAAGCATTCAAGGACACTATTTCCATTAAAATAAAGCCCTAAATGAGTCCAATTTGTGGACTCATCAACACCCCCCAACTTAAACTTTTTCTTGTCCTCAAGCAAACTCAAGTTCAGTCGTTCAAAAAGGGTGCCTCAAACAGTGGTACACAAGACTAAATCATGAATGCACACAACAAGACTCAATTCACTTATGCAAGGATCAATTTTGTACTCAAAGATTCAAATTGTGACACATCATCACAAGGATTCTCATGCTCGCAATACTTGCTACTTGTGCAAGTTTAAGCTCAAAAAAAGTATCAAAATGCCCTCGTACAAAGAATGATTGCATATTCACACACATATATAAGTCAATTTAAAATCAGGAAACAGATACAATGCTCACACTCAAAAAGAGGAACACAATGCATGCTTTCACCCATAGGTTTGCCCTTATTTTCCAATTGACTTTCGATTCGGCTTACTCAAGATCAAAAAGGTCTTTCTAAGGCTTGTAATGGGGCTGAGTGCAAAGGTATGGTCATTTAGGCTCAGTGACTTTCATCCTCGTGAGATGTGATGTTCTCAAAACATCATTTTCCCTTCCTTTCTCGATTCTTCTTCTTGTTCTCATAAGTCATCTTATTCTTTGTTCTCCATGTATTGCTTGGAAACCCAGTTTCTTTTGCACTTTTATTCCACGACTTTCTTTTTCTTTCTTTTCTTTTATCTTTCTTTTTTCTTTTTTTTATATGGAGGGTTTCCATTTTGTTTTGCAATACAATTGGTTCAGGAGACTTTCTTGCACTTCTTGACTTTTCCTTTTCCTTTTCACCAGACCCCCAACTTAGACTTTTGGCCTAAGTTGGATATTCACTAAACACATCTCAAGAGGATTATAGGTAGTGGATGAAAAAAGGGTCTAAGTTTCATCAAGTTTCTTCCAAAGGATGATAGGCTCAAGGGGTGTTCAAGAGAGTTTCACACGCTCACGGGTAGGCCACAAAAAGAGGTATATGTTAAATTGGTTCACACTCTTCAAAAGTTGCCTAAGATTATCTCAAGAGTACACCTTTCTAAATCGATTAGACTAACGGGGTAAATCTAGGTTTATTCATTCATGGTTCAAAGTAAGCTAATCACACAAGGCATCGATACTTCAATCAAACAAGACTAGACACGTTCGCTTGTGTGCAACGGTCCTCACAAGAAAATCAATTTGATAAATGGCTAGTCACAACGAGATGCAAAGAGTGCACATATTGTCTCTGTAACTTCATTTGGCCTCGTCGTAGCCGTGCATTTATGTTTGTTCAATTGGGAACACTATTCAAGTCACCGGTATTGATCGAAACCGAGACTTAAATGTTTTGCAAACGAACAATCACTTTCAACACAAGAGGTGGCGATAATTTTTTGAAAGGATCAAAATTATTTTGCAATTAGAACAACATGAGCCATGAGCACAAACATCCACAGAAAAGTAGTATTTAAAACACAAATTAACGTAGATAGCCCAAATATCCAAATAACACACAAAGGTGGGACTCTCCCCACCACAAATAAAAGCATTTGTCCTCAAATGGAAATAACAACGAATATGAATGGTAGAGTAACAAAAGATAGAGAGGGAGATAAAGAGGTAATCCTGGCTACTTGATCAGCGCATATGTATGGGTTTCAAAGCTGAGGGTAATCTCCAGAAGGACCTGCTCCACTGAATCCTGCAGCCGGAGCTTTGGCCAAGGAAGCCTGCATAGCAGCATCTATCATGATTTCCTCAGTCTTTGCTATGTCGTTTGTTGTAGCTCCTTCGAACATCTCTTCATCAGTCTCTGCTTCCGCTCCAGAATCTTCTGTCTGCTTAGCTCTATCCCCATATCCAGTATTAGTCTGAGGCCTCTCAGGCATGGCTAGAATTTTTACTGTCCCAAAGACCATTGACACATCAGTGGCTTTCAAGTGATTCACATCTTCTCGCAGCTTAGCAATGGCAGCTTTTAAAAATCTGATCTCACTAGTGGACCCTTGCTTGTGCTCACACACCGCTATCCTGGCCGCTAAGGCTTCAATGGTAGTGTTCAGGGGTGTCACAGCATCAATTAAGGCCGTCTGGATCATGCATGGAACAACTGCTTCTAAACAAGCAGCCCAGCGATTAGCAGAAAGGGCCATTTGTCCCATCTGAAGTAGGAAGCGTGGGTGAGTGGGAGCCTGGAAATAGCGGCAGAGGAACCTGGAGTGTCAGTGGAAGTAGCAGTGGTAATGGATATACCTGAAGGTCCAAGAGCTGGAGTGAGCAGAAGTGCTTCTGTAGGTGTAGATCTAGTGGTCGCCATTTCAGTCTGCTTCTTTTTAGCTTGATCCTTAGGATATTCGACTTCGATCTTCTGGATATTGTTCAAGGTTGTGAGGATTCGAAGGTTCCTTCCGAGCATTTTGGATATGGAATCTGTATTGCTATCCTACGATATGAGTGTCTACGATCGTCAATAATATAGTAACCCAACCGAGGGTTGGAGTAGTGTCCCAAGGGAGTGGTTTTGAGAATTAATAACCAATTAGAATTTCATTCAAGTTAGTCGTAGTTAAAGACATTTGCGCTAAAGCACTTTGTAAATGCGAAAGAGGTGACTCAAAAGTGTCAAATATCAAAAGGGTTTTTTGTAACAAGTACTTAAACAACAAAATAAACAAGAAAATAAAGTATGGGGAAAGGTTCTTGGGATGTGACCGCAATACAAGTAGAGATAAATTGTTCGGTACATGCTTTCTATCAGAGCTTTAGAAAATAATAGTGACTAGGCTAAGCTTTAAATGGAAAAAAGTTCCCTCTCGGGCAACTTACCCCGTTTCAAATGCGTTCCTCTCGGACACCCATTTGCCGCATGAAGACCAGCCTACGCCTTACCCCACTCACTCTCTTGAGTTGAGTGTTAGGATAAGGGACTAGGGCTCACCCTCTCGGGCTGAACCTGATGTCCACCCACTCCTTAGGCCATCAGTCTAGTGGTTTTGGTTTAACGACCTCCCTCTTGGGCAAGCCGAAAACACATGGGTGGCTTTGTATTTGCAACGACAAACCCTTTAGATTAAACCACAACCACTAGGTGAAATCACCATCAAAATACATCTAACCTATCAGCAACCAAGACCCAACAAGAATATCAACCCATATTTGCTAAATCACACCCCAAGAATGGGGGTTTTTAGCCACACATCAAGAAATAAGAAATTATACCTCACATAATAATGAAATCAACTGGTTATAAGAAATTAAACCTTGAATTATGAAAAGGAAAGTGAATAGAAAAGACCCACTTCCAACTTGGGGAAGAAGAACTCCTTTCTTCAAGTCTCTACAAAACCCTCTCCAAACATGAGAGAAAAATATTAGCTAGAATATGTTCTAAAGTGAAAAATAATAATAATATGTTCCACTCCTCTCTCCCAATTTCTAAAATCTAATTCTAAATAGTATTTATAGTTTTCGCAGATTGTGTTGCGGAGGATTGTTCAGCGACATTAGTCGTGATCCCCGATGAACTTGGTGATCCGCCTTTCAGTCATCTCATCACCTTCAGTGTCTTTCCTTTTGTATCCTCGCATTCTGGATCATTGGGCGATACGGTACTGCTTCGCAGAACTGATCGGCGTCCCGCCGACTGCTCCTTTCCTCGCGTTTGATCCACTTCCTTCAAGGCTTCGTGTACTGGAACGAAGGGCGGCTCATGTCATTTCAATGACTCGACAAGTTAAACTCAGCGATCCGCAGGATTCCATTTCTTGTTCTTTTCAGCCCTATTTGCTTCGTTTTGCGCCTAAGTGTCCATGCTTCCACTAAAACATCAAATACTTGAAACTTTAGCATTTTAATCTGGTATTGAGGTAAAACAAGAATTCAAGGACACTATTTCCATTAAAATAAAGCCCTAAATGAGTCCAATTTGTGGAATCATCAAGTACATTTATCATCTTCTATGGGTTAGGGATACGAAATCTGAAACCCCTAAAATTGAGTCAGTTCCTTTTGTAAATGAGTTTTCGAAAGTGTTTTCTGATGACCTTACTAGTATTCCCCTTAAAAGGGAAATAGACTTTGGTATTTCCCTTCTCCCATTTATGCAGCCTATCTCTATTTCTTCTTATCGTATGTCTCTAGAAGAACTTATGGAGTTAAAGAATCAGTTGAAGGACTTATTGGGTAAGAGTTTGATTAAATTAAGTATCTCTCCATGGCATATAAGCTAACTGAAGGTAGTGACCAAGTTTATAACATATTGAAACTGAAGACTGAACTGTAACTGATAAACTGGTCAATACACTAGAATCTGTATGGGGGATCTACTAATAACCGACATAAAACTACATAAGCTAAATGTGGAGTACGATGTATACACCCCATCGAGAGGACCCAATATACCTTGCCAGAGGTATAGAGACATGACTGGTGTAATCACTAAGTATAATTCCACATAAGGGACTTACCTACGGAGGCACGTAGTTCTGGGACTATGAGGGTGATTGATCCTTGTCCAACTCGGTATTAAGCTTACTCCCTATAGAATGTATAAAATACAATATAACTGACATAAACTGGATAGCTTAAGATTCTGACATACTAACAGAAATGCAACATTGTAATACTAATAATAAGACATTCAATATCTGAGGCATGTATATCTATTTAAACTGGCCTAGTAAGTGAATTCATGAACTAAACAAATCTAAACATCTAGGGTTCTGAATTTCATGCAAGAAACTAAGATGAATTGTTACGAAACTATGATAATCTGATTTGGAATATTCTAACACCTAAATCACAACAATTTCTTACATTCAAGAAACCCTAGGTCTAGATAATTTCAACGGAATTAAGATTCTGACTGAAATCTAGGGACCTAATGGGTGAAAGGAACCCACTAGTTAAATCCCAAATACATGGTGATGAATTTCATGGAAAAATCTTTCGATTTTGGGGCTGGAATGGACAATACCTTGCTGCTTTCTTGGACTAGGGTTGTTAGACTCTTTCTCCTTCCTCTCGCTCAACTTGGATGATTTTTTGGAGAAATAATTGACTTGGGTAAGTTCTAATCAAGTTACTAGGCTAAAACTAACCAAAAACCACGTAGTTTAGGGGTTAAATGACGTAGTATAGGGGTCCAACACATAGGGAAAAAACCACCCATGACTTAAAAGCTATCGGGGGTCACCGACGGACCATGGATAGATTGGCGGTCAGTCCTAGCAACCATCGATGGGGGTTCTAGGACTGAAAGTGGGGGGTCTAACCCACGCCCCTGGACCAAGGACCGTGGCCTGACCTACGGTCCGTAGGTCCTGGCGTGGCCTGACCCTTAGCTGATTTTTCTAGGCCTTTTCTGGGAGGGGCAGCATGTGGTGAACCACGAACCACCAGCACGGACCGTGGTGACCCATGGTCCGTGAGTGGTCCCCGTTAGTGGCACCTGCAACTTTTGAAATATGCATTCTGGTCTGTCTAGTATACGAGGTGCTACATGACTAATCCCATAGAGACATTTATAGATTTGATTAATAGGGTATTTAGGCAATATCGCAGACCATTTCCCACTTCAGATAAATTCCTATGGTCAGAAGAGTTTCCAACAGTTGAAGCATAGACTTACTTCATCCCCTATATTTACATGACCGGAAGGATTGGATGGTTTTATGGTGTATTTGATGCTTCACGAGTTGGCCTTGGTTTTGATTTGATGCAACATGGGAAAGTCGTTACTTATACTTCAAGGCAATTAATGGTGCATGAAAAGAACTATCCGACTCATGACTAGGATTTAGCAGTGGTAGTGTTTGCCCTAATAATTTGGAGACATTACTTAAATGGTGTTTGTGTAGATGTGTTTTCCGGTAACAATAGTTTGAAGTATGTTTTCACTCAAAAGGATTTGAATTTTTGCCAAAGGAGATCGCTTAAACTATTGAAAGATTATGATATGAGTGTCCTATATCATCCAAGTAAGGTGAATGTTGTGGCAGATGCTCTTAGTCGATTATCAATGGGAATTGTTGCTCATGTTCAAGAAAATAAGAAAAAGTTAGTTCATATGTTCATGGTTTGGGCCAATTGGGTGTTTTCTTGGTTAATTCTAAAGAAGGTGGTATTATTGTTCATAACAGATCGGAATCGTCTTTTGTATCGGATGTGAAGGCTAAACAGGATCTGTATCCACTACTAGTTGATTTGAAGAAGTTAGTTTTTGAAAAATCCTTTGAGGCTTTCTCCCAAGGGTGAGATGGTGTCCTTCGATATCAATGTCGATTATGTGTTCCCAATGTCGAAGACTTGAGAAAGCAATTTTTGACAAAAGCTTATAGTTGTCGGTATTCTATTTACCTAAGAGCCTCCAAGATGTACAGTGACTTGCGAGAAGTCTTTTGGTTGAATAAGATGAAGAAGGACATTGCCAAATTTGTGGCTAAATGTCTGAACTGTGAACAAGTAAGAGTTGAGCATCATAAACCCAGTGGTTCGACTCAAGACATTAGTTATCTACTTGGAAGCGGAAACATTAGAATATGGCCTTCATTACGGGTTTACATCGTACTCGTCATCAATTCGACTCGATTTGGGTTATTGTGGACTGAATGAAGAAATCGACTCACTTTCTTACTGTAAAGACTTTATTTTCAGCTAAAAAGTATGCCAAGCTTTATATTTGAGAAATGGTGAGGTTGTATGGAGTGCCTTTGTCCATTATCTGTGATTGTGGTACTCAGTTTATATCTCAGTTTTGGAAGTCTTGTCAGAAAGGTCTTTGTAACCAAGTGAAGCTTAGCACAATTTTCCACCTTCAAGCTAATGGACAAGCCGAGCTTAGCATTCAGACTTTAGAAGATATGTTAAGAGATTGTGTGATGAACTTCAAGGGTAATTGGGATGATTTTTTTCTTTTGACTGAGTTTGCATATGATAATAGTTATTATTGTAGAATTGGAATGACACCATTTGAGGGTATCCATGGTAGGAGGTGGAGGTCTTCTATTGACTAGTTCAAAGTTGGTGAGCTCTCTTTGATAGGGCCCGAGTTGGTGCATGAAGCTATGGAAAGGTTTTACTGATTCAAAAAGGTTGAAAACTACTCAAAGTCGACAAAAGTGTCATGCCGATGTTAAAAGAAGAGAGCTTGAGTTTGTAGTTAATGGTTGAGTCTACTTGAAAGTTTCACCCATGAAGGGCGTGATGAGGTTTGGAAATAAAGGGAAGCTTAATCCACGTTATATGGGCCCAAATAAGATTTCGAGGCATATAGACAAAGTTGCTTATGAACTTAATTTGCCTAATGATTTGGAATTGTTACATCCGATGTTCCATGTATCTTTGTTGATGAAGTGTGTTGGAGATCCGACATCCATTGTGCCTTTTGAAGGCTTGGGAGTTCAATAAAATATTTCCTATGAAGAAGTTCTGGTAGGGATTTTAGATTGATAAGTTCAGAAATTGAGAAATAAGGAAATTGCTTCCGTGAAAGTTCTTTGAATGAATCGATTAGTTGAGGGTGCTACTTAGGAGGCCGAAGCCTATTGATTTATCGATATCCTCATCTATTTCCTCCTGTCCTACTCTAGCTTGAGGTATTATTTCCTCAAGGTTCATTCTTTAGGATTCATGCATTTTAGCCATTCTCATGTTTCCATATGCATCCATGTTCATGAAAACCTTGTTTTTATGTTATGATTTTGCTTGGAGTGATTTCTCCTTGTTTATGTGCATGTTGTTGAGGTTCAAATTCATGTTGGGCTGTTAGTTTTTTTTCTACTCTATTCATGCTAGCTTGAGTCCCATTCCAGGATGAATGTTCCCAACTGGGAGATATTGTACCACCTCAGAAACTGAAAAAGGGGAGAACTTCATGTTTTGGCTACTGGTTGTGACCTACGAGACCACTCTATGGTTCGTAGGAGTTTCTATGGGTCATAGATGGCACTCGTAGGGACGAGGTTGAGTTTTTGGAATTTCAAGTTTCTGAAGTTTGACCTACGAATGAACAGGATGAGTCGTAGGAATTTGGAAGAGTCATAGATGGGTTTTTGTAAAGGTATTCTAGACTTGGAAAATATTTGACTTGGACTTGTGTTCTACTGAAGGGGTTTACGAATTGTACCAATTTTGACGGGCCGTAGGAAGGTCTCATGGGAAAAGAGAAATTTTGGGTTCTGAAGTTGGTTCTATGGTTGACCAGTACGAGCCGTAGAAAGTTCTACAGACCGTAGGTCCGACCCGTAAGACTGCTCAAGAATTATTTCTTAAGGGTATTCGAGTCTTTTCCAATGAATCTAATACCTATACTATGTCATTTAACCCCTAATTCTGAGTCCTATAACTACCCTTCTACCCCAAAAATTTCCCCAACTCTCTCATTTACTCAAAACCCCAAATTCCCTACAAGGTTTTCTTCAAAAAATATCTCTCAATATCAAAGAAAAAGAAGCTAGGGTTTCCAAATCAAGTCTCCCTTTTTCACCATTTCTTTTGAACATTAAATAGTAAGGCATGTAGGGTTGCTTCAATGGGTTCAATTAACCCATTGAGCCACAAAGATTGCTCAATTCTCCAAATTCAATTTCATCAAAATTGATTAAGTTTCCAATCAATTCTTCATGGGTTCTAATTGTGTTGATTCAATTATATGATTATGATCTTATTATGTTTTTTTACTCAATTACATGCTTTGCCATTGATTTCACATGAACCCATGTAATTTCTATGATTTTGACTATGAACTCTTAAAAATATGAATTTATGAAGAAGCTATGAATCCATGAAAGATATTTTCATGAAAATTCTGCATGCTTTATGAAAATGAATGTTTTATGATATAGGTTTATATAAGATGAGCATCAATGAAGTTATGAAAGGTTTTCTCACATTAAAGAATCATGACTTGGTGAAAGGTTTACTCACACATAGTTTAAGGAGATACTCTATGATTATTTAAGCTTGTATTAGTAACTTAATTGTGCTTTTCCATGTATTATGATATGCTTATGTTTATGACTAAT
Organism: Solanum okadae; assembly: GCA_036553675.1. Taxonomy (NCBI): domain Eukaryota; kingdom Viridiplantae; phylum Streptophyta; class Magnoliopsida; order Solanales; family Solanaceae; genus Solanum; species Solanum okadae. The sequence goes on along the minus strand of CM071682.1, from coordinate 24,381,693 downwards.
TCCATTGGGATTTTACTTAGCACTGAAATGATATTGAGACAGAAACTCTCCCATTAGTAGAGGCCAGATCTTTAATAGCAATCACATTGTCCCTAACTACATTCCTCGTAGGATTGTCTAAAGTTACATGGCTAATGGATCAACCTAAGATAAAAGTTTAATGTATTTGAATTTGCAAGAGAATGACATCTTTTAAGATGTATTGATTATGTTTATAATTTATGATTTCTTCTTTAAAGATTTTACGATGTTTAACTTGGTCGCGCACATCATGTTTTCCTTATGTTCCCTTATGATCATGTTTTACATCATTATGTATATCATTTATACTTAGTAAATTCCATGTACTATGTTATACTTGTTCCTACATTATTTAATAATCCAGGGTGTGATGCTTCCCCTCATCCAACTTATGGCTAGTTGATTGCTCGCAGTTGAGGACGTGCTAAGTCCTCATGTTCTGCGGACCAAGTCCTCTTTAGTTTGTTTCCATATGACTTCTTTTTTCAGATGTTGTACATGGTGTATGGGTTATTGACGAGTGGTGAATTTCCGCTCATTTGAGACATGTTTAGTTTAACAATTAGTGTCCTGAATGCCTAATTATGTCCTATTCTAATGTTAGTTTGATCTTTTGCATCTATGAAGGCTAAAGGACAAGGCAAGGTAGATTACATGAAAAAGAGGCCAAAACATTGAAAGGAGTACAAATTCCAAATTGGGAGTCACCTAACTAAAAGGGTGGATTACCCATGGGGCCTGACCTCATCCAAAGTGGCAGTGCTCACAATTTAAATTATTCAATGTAGGTTGGCAGACTGAAAAGTAAACGATGACTTTCCAAAGCTTAATAGGTGAACCAAAAGACCATCACCGAAAGCACTAGTTCTCAAAGTTAAAATGAAAGCTAAAAGGGTGAACAAAGTGGTGATCGACAATCCACAGAATGTAAAAGGAAAACTCAATCTGGTCCAACAATTGAGGTTAAAACTCCTGAAGCCTAAATCAAATGAATAGAGATCTACCAAACTTGATGGGTGAGCCCGATTAATGTCACTGAGTTGGTCACGTAGTGAATTTTTGGCAAATTTTTTGAAAACTATAAATATGCCTAGAGAAAGAGAAAAAAAAAGAGAGTTGTGAGGATTAGTTTTTAGAATCACGTTTTAAATACTAGTTTAGTTGTGTTACTTGATAACCAAACACTTTTTATAAATTTTGTGGAATCATCCACCCATCTCTTTTGATTGTTTCAAATGAATTGATTAACATTCTAAATTTGATAATTGAAGTCCTTACATTATATCACTCCTTGTGGGATTCGACCCTGACTCTTTTGTTTGGTTTTTATTGCTAATGACCGCTTATTCTCTTACATGTTTTGAGGGTAGCTTGAGAGCTATAAAAAATGGTGCCGGTGCTAGGGATTGATGCCTAAGAATTCAATTTTTTAAGTTAATTTGTAAACTTGTTTAGTTGTAGTAGATTGTTGTTTGGTGTTGTTGTTTTATCTTAATTGCTGGTGGAAAAATAAGTGACAATGGAAGTGACGATGCTGGTAACTTTGGAAAAAATGATCACATGGGTGGTATGAATGATATGCATGTGAATATCATCCAAAGCACGGAAGGAATCCAGTTTCCTCCTCCCACAAAGAGGCAATATTCCATGTGACCTGAACCAGGCTTTGATTGCTTTAAATGTTAGGAATGTTCGGGGGCCTTGCTCATGAAGCCCCCCTGAATATCTCAGGAATTTTAATAATGTCTATGGTCCATTTACCTTTGAGAACATTTCGCAAGTGTCCATTCAGTTGAGGTTATTTCCATTCTCCTTGATGGGAGAAGCTACTTGATGGTTAGGCGAGTTGCCTAATGATTTAATAACTTCATGGGAAGAGTTGACCGATGTGTTCCTTAAGAGATTTTCCTATCCCTTGAAGATGATAAAGCTTAGGGACAACATCAAAATTAAAATGGGTTCTTCGTGAACCTCTTTACGAGACATGGTTGTGGTTTTGAAAGTTATTATTGCAGTGTCTAACACATGGTGTTCTGGACAACTTGTTGCTGCAATAATTCTATTTTAGGTTGGATTTTGTTAACAATAGGCTAGCCGACCTACTTGTGCAAAGTAGGCTGAGTGGCAACCATATGAAGGTGCATTACTATTGCTTACTAACATGGCAAAAATCAACCGAGCACAGCATACGAGAGACGATCAAGTATCTTCTCTACACTTGAGTATGAGCAAGGAATAAATGGAAAAGGATCATGAGCGTGATGAGAATGTGGCTAAGATAATGATCCAACTTGACTTTCTATCTATGTATGTCATGGGAAGTGGACTTAAGTCGGTGAATGTGGTTGGTACAAGCAGTGGGCAATGTCCGGATGATGCCAAATTTGATGCATGATACAATGAAGAGGTATAATTCTTGAGAAATCTAAGAGGGGGTTCTCATCCAAATTACCCAAGATTAGGTGGGAACCAAGGTTGGGACAAGGAGCGAGACAATGGTCAGAGAGATTGGAGAGATTGAGATGGAAATTGGAGGAGCGTGATTTTGAAAAAGATAGATATGTCCCACCTCATGATCGCCCCAAACAAAAAGAGCAAGGTGAACCCGAAGTAAACTGAACGGATGATACGGTAACAAGGATTTTCAACAAAGTTGAAGGGTCTGATAAGGTGTTGAAAGATTTTAAAAATGACTTTTCCACCTTAACTCAAATGGTTACTTGTCATTTTGTATCAATCAAGCTGCTTGAGATGTAGATTTGCCAGGTCTCCACCCATCTCAATCCAAGGCAAAAGAGAATGTTGCCTAGAAACACCATCCGAAACCCCAAGAATGATTGTTGAAGAGTAAGGACTATATCGTGTCACATCGATAAACAAGGTACTTCTGAGTAGTAAACGGAAGTTTATTTTATTACTTTTAATAATGTGTGTTGTGAGTGCGGGTGTAAAAGAAGTTGAAAAGTTCAAAGGATGCATTAGGCGATATATGTACCTAGTCGGCTATTCACCGAAATGATTTGGTGGAAATCTACATGTTTGCCTTCTGAGCCAAGAATTTAGGAAAAATTGTATTGCCAACTTAGGCGAACAGGGACCAAGTTGGTTATTTGTTGAAGTACATTAGGTGGACTTTGTCGGGTCTGCCGAGTTAGTCAGCAGGTTTGGTATTTGTTAGGGCCTCATCGGCGAGCTTAAGCTCCTTTGATGATTGACAAAAGAAGTTGTTCATCGTTAGTCGCAGACCACCAAGTGAGCCTAACATAAAAAGGCCATGGGTTTCTAAGTTTCAAGAGACAAGCTTTCATAATTTTAGACCACTCACTTCTTATGCTCTGGATACCTGTAATTTTTTTTGTTTTTGTGTCCTCTATTGTATGGATTCATTTGTGTGGAGTGAATTTTGGTGTGTGATTTTCAATCCCAAAACCGTTCTCCCTTTATTTCTTGTTAGGCTTTTTTTAGGTTGGTTTTCGAGGCCTTTATTGATATTTGAGCTTAATCTTAATGTTTCTGATATGGTTCTTGTATGATATTGTTATTTTGATGTCTGATTTGATTGGGTCTTGCTAAGTATTTTCGATTGAAATGTGCCCAAGTGTTAGGATAATTGATATTATGCCTGAAAATGTGAAAATTGATTGTGAAGGTTAAAACTTGAAGTTGATGCATTGTGTGTGTTGGTTCTTGATAGATAATGAGTTGGGTGAAGTTTGATTAGCCCAGTATTTTCCCAAAGACTAGTATTTTCCCAATGATAGATAGAGTGACGATTTTAATAAGGGAAAGTCGTCAATTTAGGAAATACTTTGTGAAATTTAGGGGAAGTTTGAGTATCCATAAGGAGAAAAACATGTGGGCAGATTGTAAAACTGATAGGGTAATGTGTATTATGTGTATTGGTGTTGAACTTTATAAAAATAGGCGTTGGGTTGAAATCACATGTTCGACCGTCTTTTCTTATCTCCCCAAGGTGATTTGGCAAATCGCCAAGTAAGTCTCACATTGTATTCCATGTTTCAATACGTAACCTAGGTCCTGTCCCATTTGGTAGTCTTGTCTTAGCTCGTTAAAACAAACTCGGTGAATCACCAAGTTGAAATGGATATCACCTTTCTACCTTTTCCTTTTTGGTCTTGTACTTTCCATTTCGGCGGACTTGTCTTAGCCCATTGAAACCAACTCAGAAAATCGCCGAGTTAGAGTTGACTCCACCTTTCATGCTTGAGAAAAATTAACTCATGTACTGTCAACTTTGGCAAGCTCATCTATCCAGTTAACCGTATCGTCTTCCCCGACTACAAGCCTCACAACTTGTTTTTAAGCTATTTTTGTGTTTTAACTGTTTTCAACAAACCTTCACCCAATTTATGTTTGGAAATGTTGTGCATTGTATGAAATGTTGAGAACCAAAGGCAAAAGAGTTGTGTCCTCCAATTCACAACTAGAAAGAGAATCTCCTTCTCCTCCCCGTTGAAAAGAAATAGGAAGATCACCATTAACGAGCCCTTGGAGGCTCCCCAGTAAAAATCCACTCCACGATCTTCTACGCGTGTGAGTGAGCAACCAAAGAAGGGGATTGCTAAGAAATGAACGGACATCAGGTTCAATTTGGAACCAAACCTTATCTCTAATGTGAGTGCTTCACGAGTTCTCCAAATTATCGCTCCAAGGGCCCTTAATAGGCTCAATACAATAGTAGAATAGACGATCTTTGAGGAGAGGCAACTCTCAATTGATGAATTGATGACTGACTACCCCGTCATATAGGAGACCCTCAAATTTCATGGGTTCGGGAGGTTCACAAGATCCTGACCTCCTTAAGTCCTGGCTTTGGTATGGGTATTCTACATGACTTATGCAAAGACCTTGCCCATGAAGAGGAAGGACATAGTCTTGTAGTCGTTGGATGAGGTGGAAGTTCGTGGCAACATCGTGACGTGCCATGCAGGTGCTATTAACGATATTTTGGGTAGCAAAGGAAAAAGAGATTATTACAATAGGATCCAGTTGAAATAGGGCCTAGATGCACTAAAGGGGTGGCTGGCACCTCTCATTTTTGATATCTCTCCTCCGTGGATGCTTGATGAATCATGGATAGACAAGAAAGATATGAACATCACCTCCAGATATCAGTTTTGCTTAATTAGTAGCAACTTATACCATCCCAAAATGAGTCAATCCTTTGACATCCGAAGACCATCTTCGTTGGTATCATCATTGATCGGTAGAGATCCACGCCAGTGGAATTATTGTTGAGGAGATGTTGATGTGAGTTCGTCAGGAGCAGACACTACTCCCCTCCCAGTCTTGATCACACAAATGTGTAAGGCTGTGGGAGTCCCGTTTGATGAAAGGACAAATGTAACGATTACATCCTTACATTTGAGAGATGATTTGGCTCGAAGAAAGCCTCCACCACCAGATACTACTTCTAAGGTTAGTCCTGTTATGCTTGAAGTTGATACCACTCAATCCGCTCCTTTTGTGGAGCCATTAGGTACGCCTCAACCTTCTTCTATTCCTTATACCTCCATAACTGTTGCACCTGCCCCCCGTTTCATGACCTCCCTTAACCCAGGACCTGATCTATCAAATGGTCAATCTTGCCCAGTTTGCGTATGCTAGAGCGTTAAGGGTAGAGAATGAGATACCCAGTTTGTTAAGAGGGCGATTAAGAATGCGTTGCTCCCGATTAAAGGTTCAATGGTGCAATATCAAAACACTGCTGCATCATATGGTAAGAGGTTAGATAACCTCACCGATAGGATGTAAGCTAGGGAGAAAAGTGAGGGTTGATTAACTGAGTTAACTGCTAAGAGGGCTGAGATCATTACAGTTAGGGCTGATGTGGACCAACTAATGTCCACTAATATTTCTATAATCTGAGGTGAGGTCCCCTTACCCGATGTGCCTGAGTCTTTGCCTACTTCTAAGTTGAGAGTGGATGTGTTTTGTGGTGTGGCTGAGCAGCCTGGTGCTATTGATGATGTTGGTGAGGGTGAGTAATATAAGGATGTTGAGGAGGAGACTGATGAGGAGGATTTCTTGTGAGAGGATGAGCGACATACTATTGAGACTTTGACGAAGCCGTAGGATATTGAGGATACAATATTGTTGGCTACAATGGAGAGATCTCGTGTGGAGACCTCCACACTCGGTACTAGTGGGGTGTCTTCAAACACTACTATTACTCCATTAGTTGTGTCGGGCACTGATGCCCCGGTTGATGCTACGTTGCCGATTGTTGGCCCTACATTTCCAACACTGATGCCCGAGATGATGTCGTACCCTTTGAGACTCCAAATCAAACCACTTCACAGGCATAGCTTTTCAGGATATCTTTATATCACTTTACTCCCATTCTTACTTTTTGAGCATTGAGGATACTGTGATTTTATTTCGGTGAGGTGAAGACACTTGTACCTATATTGCCGTTTTTGATTGTATGTTATTATTTTATGTTTTATTTTGAGATATTTGTAGTATTTTTGGTTTATTATGATAGATGATGTCTTTTATTCATTTTGTCTCTCTTTATCTATTGACCGATGATTTTGGAGTTTTGAAATAACTAAGCAAGCTTGAGTTTTCATTTTTGATTTTCAAGGATCGATTGTGTTCAATATCGATGTCTTGGATATTAGTCATGATGAGAAAACTGTTTTGTGTTAATATTGGAAGAATAAATCGATATGTCATCACTTTGGAATGATCTTTTTGATTCTTGTGTTGACTCGCCGCGTTTCAATATGTGCTTTGCAATGACCATCACACGCAAGCTTTTTTATTTTTGTGGAGTTGTGCTACATGATGTGTTTCAAGTGCAAAGTGTTGTGAGATCCTACTTGAAAGCATGCATGTTAATTCCTAGAATGTTTTTGTTAGTTCATTAACGTCTCAAGTACACCTCATTTGATTCTAGGTGTTCACGATCGTTAAATAGTATAAAACCCAACGAAAGGTGGGGTCGAACCCATAGGGAGTGGTACATGTCTAAATTCAGTTATGAAGTTAGAAAGTAGTCTATTTGGTTATAGGAATAGAATTTATCGAAAACATGCAAATAAATCTAAGGGTGTGACAACGAATGTCAGATGGTGGAGTTTGGATTGTTAACTATCAGTTACAACACAAGTAAAACAGAGGAAATATCAATATAGAGAGGGATTCTCAAGATGTGATCGATTATAGGCAAATTTCACTGAATGGGTAATTGATATTACTAAGTAATAGCTAAATATCAGTGACTAGGCTAGACTATAAGTAAGATAGTTTTCTCTCGAACAACTATCATGAATCAAGCGATTTCTTTCGAACATCAACAAGCTTAGCAAATAAGAACATCCCACACCTTAATTCATCCACTCTCTCGAGCTAGATAGGTAGAACTGAGATTAGGAAATAACCTTTCGAGATAAACCCATATAAACCCAATAACTACCATTATCAATGGAAAGCTTTGATTCTAAAACCTCTTTTCCAAACAATCCCAGAATTCTAAGTTTGAATTGCATTTGCAATAACAATTCTTAGATTAAAAAATAGCTACCAATTAAACCAACTTCTATTAAGCATTAAAATCAATAAATAATAATACCCATAACCTAATTCAGCCTATAATGACATGATCACACCCCAAGAATTGGGGTTTTAGCTAAACATCATAAAAAGGTAAAAACAATTACCAACTCCATTGTCCATTAGCTGGGTAAGATTCTCCAAGCCTTTACAATGTTTTCCAAGGGTTAAATTCAAAGAACCACTTTCAAATCCTCAAAGTCTACAATAGGAACTCAAAAACTAAGAGAAAACTCTAGTTCTAAAACTTTGGGATCAGAACACTTTGGGAACTCCTAAAAATTCATTTTAAATTCAAATTTATAGTTGCCTGCATTTTGACATGAAAGTCCATTGGGTGGAATAGGTCGCACCTTACTGAGTGGATCAACGATCCACTAATTGCCCTCTTCCATCGCCATTTTGCATTGTCCTTCAGCATCTCAGGTCCTGTAACTTTGGGCGATCCAATTTGTTGTCGCGGAACCAATCGGCGATCTACCGATTGCCTTTTTGGTCACCCACTTGATTCTTCCCAGGGCTAGCATGCTGGAACTTTGGGCGAGCTAAAGCACCACTCCACGGTGCGCCGAGTGGTCTTGGCAATCACCAGGATCGTTTTTGTTCACTTCTTCAACTTATTAATTCCTTTTTGTCTGTTAATGTCCTTGCCTTGCTCCATAGCCTCCATAGCTGCAAATCAACACTTTAACATCAGTTAGAGCGTAAAATAGGCATTTGAGGATACTTATACTATAAAAAAAATGCCCTAAATGAGTTGAAAACTCGGACTCATCAACACCCCCAACTCAAACTTTTGCTTGTCCTCAAGTAAAATTCAAGATCATTAGTTCAATAAGGATGTCACTACAACATTTTAGGTCTAAGGCCACACTAAATCTAGACAATGCTTGTAATGTGTTGCCTTAAATATTTTTGGGTACACTTTTAAAGTGAAGCCTTAGTTTTTAGGTTTTGACCACGGTAACATTAGCAACATTTGTTAAGCGTGGTCTTTTGTGGTATAGGCTACATTTTTTAAATGTAGTCAAATCATGATATAATTGGCAACACTTATTTACATCTATGAATGCATTTTAAAAGTATGGTATTTTTATAATTTAAAAAACAACACTTTATAAGTGTGGCCTCATAGATTTCCTAAAATTTTCACCAAGATATTTTATTCTCTCCAACATATTTAACTCTCCCTCTAATTTCCAATTGGCCAAAAAAGGAACTCATACAAAATAAATTAAAAAAATTCTCAATATAAACAATTTTTAACTCTAAAATCAAATTTGTGCCCCAAATAAGAAAGAGTTGCTATTTGCCCATATCACAAATTTCACGCCTAAACCATACTTCCTTCTTCTTCTCATTTTGAATTATAAATTCTCCATTGTAACTCTACATTTTTCAGTACTTCAATAGATGGTGGTGATTTCCCTAATTTTTCTTCACCTTCATCCAAGAAACTGTTTGATCTTTTTGGTTTAACATTTGTTTACACTCTGTCACAGTAGAAGAAACAACGTTAGGTTTCTAGAGAAGTAAGGAAAATGGGAGAAATCAACCATGAGTTGGGCATACCGGTGAAGCTTCTACATGAAGCGACATGGCATATAGTGATGGTAGAGATGAAGAGTGGAGAGCGATACAGAGGAAGTATGGTGGAGTGCGAGGATAACTGGAATTGACAACTGGAGATCATTACGTACACAACTAAAGTATGCTTACACATCTTTCTGGTTTGTTGTGTGATTTTTCCGATTTTGTTAAGCTTTATTATCTGTGCTTTCTTTATCTATTTCTTAAACCCTAAACCCTAGTTATTTTCTTCGATTCTCTTGTTTGCTTATGATATTGTATCTTACTCTTGTTTGCACTTATCCTATATTCTGTTGAACATGTGCATTACTTTAGAAACAAGTTCATTGATTGTCAATGAAATATTTAGGGTGACAATAGTGGATACTTGTTTAACTTCCAAAGTGGAGGATTAGTACACAGAATGACATGTTCATTTTTACTAGGTTTTATCCATTTACCAGTTGTTGCACATTTTACTAGTAGAGTGTAAACTGCCCATGTTAAGATAAGATTATTCGCATTGCTTGAAGTAGGATGTTCTTGATCACCTGAGTAGCTTGATTTCTTTGAATTTGCTCCTGGATTCGTACTATCTTGGTTAGGCATTTCTAGACTGGGATTGCTCTGAAATATATCTTATATTGACTTTTAATTTCAATTTATGGCCTCTATTATTTCAAATATTTTCCTAAATCTATAAATATCAAGTCATGTTTATTACTGTATAGTAACAAAACCTATTATTTTTAATCACATATAAACACTTATGTTAACTTGAGAATTTTACCTTTTGAATAGCTTTATTTTAAGTCTGTTGATTCGTCGTTCGAAGCGATGAACCAATGCAAAACCAGGGATTATTGCTTCATTGGTGAAGCCATACATTTAAGAGAAGTGTGTGGTCCACACAGTGATGCACAAAGTGATTTCGATGAGAAGTCGTTCACTCTTTTAATCTCAACTTTGAGGAATAGGCTTAATATTAATATTATTGTTATTCGATGCTGATATTAGTTATTTTAGTTGAAATTTGCATACATGGTATTTCTTAATCTTTCATAGATTGTGTGCTTCACTTATCGCCTTTTCGCTTCAAGCACTGTGGACCTTGCCATTTTCCTTTTTTGTGTTTTTGGCAGATTTTGAGTTACTTTTGTCACATCTCAACCTTGAAAATCAAACATGGTGTTGACTTCATAGATGTGTAGCCCAAAAAAAAGATTTAGAGCATCTGCTTTCCAATGTTGTTAAGATAGCATAAAGCATTTGACAACCTAGAGAAAAAAGAAAGTTTTTGAAGTTCAAGTTACCAAGAGTTTGCTCCCATCCTTTTTGAATAAGGGGAACTATAGAAAGCCTCATTCAACGATACAAATCAAGTGCAATTTGTTGACAATTTTTTTAGGAAGGGGAATATATTGTGATTCCTCAGGACAAAGCCCATAAAAGTCAAGGGTTGTTTTTATGGATTGTCCTAATTACCAAAACAAAGGCTATATTATTCATTCACGAGGTTAGCAGAATAACATATCTTCTATCTGGCTTGTTTCTCTACCTCCTTCTGTCTCTCATCAATATGTGAAGGTCTTGATGACATCCATAACTCTTCTAGGCATAAAATTTGTATCGTCAACTAGAGAAATTGGCATAACTAGGCATATCAAACATTCATAATGGAAAAATCTGAGTTTCCCTACCATGATGACCCATTTTGAAGTCTCACTCATGGATAGAATAAATGACTAGTGGACCTTTCTTTCTCTGTCTATTTCCTTTAATGGAAATTGAAGAGTTCATGATATTTCTTTCAATTGAAAATGAAAGATCATTTGTTTCCCTGACTGGTAAGAAGAGAGTTAACATTTACCTTATCAAAAAAATGATGAGAGTTGGAGCAAGTCCCACCATCTTCACCGGGCCTTCAAAAATTCATCATTGCTTAAGAAAAAAACAACTAGTTTGGCAGACTAGTGCACATTGTGTGCAACTAGGTGCTTTTCATTTAAATTTTTTTTATAAGGTCATTCCCAATCACTTTCGGTGGTTATCTTTATTTTATCATGTTCTTGAGAAATCGAGAAAACGACCAAAATTGTCCTTAATGTATAGGGTTTGAATGATTTTGATCCTTCAAATATATCAGCTTATTAAAATAGTCCTTCATGTATATAAAAAGATTATCATTTTAGTCATTAACCCTAAAACTAACCATAAAAATAAAAAGTACAGTTAGATTTAACGGTGGGTCCTCTATATTAATACTTGACAAACCCTTCTCCCCCAACTCTAATCTATTCACCCAATTCTTCTTCACTGGACAGAGAAGAAAAAGCCAATTTTATTTTTCCATTATCAAAATTCTCTTTGAGTAACAAATTAAAATCTCATTAGATTTCTAAAATAACATTTTAAAATTTTTATTTTCTACCTCTGTCCTTTTCAATTTTTACCTTTATATGAACAGTGGAATTAAAAAAAATCATGAAAAAATTATTAATTTCAAAAAGAGGAAACAACAAAGCTCTATACTTTCCGTATAGAGTTTCTACCAGAGTATATAATTAAAGCTAGAAAAAAGTTAATTTATGACAGTCTTCTAAGAGGAATTAATGAACTGTTTTAGTAAATTTATTTAGTTTGTATTTGTATCAGTGGTCTCAATTTTATTTTTTATTTTTTGTATGTATGGAAATGTAAGCTACTGGAATTGTTTTGTAGAGGTAGATGGAGAAAAAAATGAGTGTAATGTGTGTAACTTTTTTTGTAAGAATATGGCAAATGGGTGGATTGAAGATGGAGAATGATCTCCAATTGTGAAAGAGAGAGGAGTGAAGAAGAAGAATAGGTATGCTAGGTGTCAATATTGAGGGACCCACTGTTAAATTTAACAACACTTTTTATTTTTATGGTGAGTTTTAGGGTTAAAGACTAAAATGATCATATTTTTATATACATTAAGGACTATTTCTATAAGTTCATATATATGAAAGACCAAAATAATTCAACCCCTATACATCAAGGACCATTTAGATAATTTTCTCTTGAGAAATCTGCTTCATGTTAATGGAGGAGCTAGTTCCAGTCATTAGAGAAATGTCTTGTCATTTCTAGTGTTGAGATAAATTCCTCCAAAAAATGAAGTAAGGAGAAGATGCTTTGAAGGCACTCTTACTCCAAGTTTCAAGCTTAAAGCCAGAGTCTTAACATGTCCCTGTAGCTAGAGCAACCTTTCCCCTATAACTTCCATGATATGTTTTTGAACTTTGTTAGCTCCTTAACTTAGGTTAGACCTTTTGTAATAGAGCTAACATTGTCTTTTCTTTAGTATTGTTCTGTAAATTGTGCATCTCTTTTATGCCTTCTATGTGATTCATTACCTTATTTTAAAAAAAGGAAGTAACAAGAAGATGAAAAACTAGAGAATTTAAGGAGGACGCAACTTTCTAAAGAGCATAGAAAGGAAATCTTTCCAATTTAGGAAACCTTTACGCTCCAAGTTTTGTTCTTCCTAATTTTGGGCCTACTGATGTCATATCAAGATGCTGGGAGTTGAAGGAACAATAGAGATTTAGAGTTTGTGGCATTTTGCCTTATAACTTTAATGTGCTATCGCCTATCTGATAATGAGATCCACATTTATATTTTTTCAACTGTATGCCTTTTATTGGTTCCTCGCTTTTTTCTTTCGCTTGGGTAGGTGTATGCAGTATTGACTATAAATTATGAAAAGTAGGAAAAAGGTGAATTTTACCTGCTGCTGTGCCTATCCTTGATTCTTATAACGATGTTTCTTCTTTAGTAAAAGGAGTAACACATGGTGTCTGAAAAGAAAATGCATCAAGATACAAAATTGTATATAAAAATTAAATAAAGTACATAAAACTATCTTAATAACTAAGTTAATTTTTAGCAAATGCTGTATTTTTTATAACAATGTTCCTTAATTCAGTTGCACACACCAGATCATGCCAAATAGAGCATCCTCTACTTCAACCTAATTATTAGTTCCTTCCCCTAAAGGAACTGCATAAACAAAAATTAAATCACCCGTTGAATTTCTGAGAATACCCCCAGCCCATATTCTGCCCGAATTATTCAATGCACCACCATCAGTATTGAGTTTAACCCATTGAACAGGAAGTTTAAGCCATTGAACTAATGTCACTTTAGTTTCATGGATGCAACCTTCAATAAGTGAGACAAGAGTTTTCCAGCTTGAGGGCCATCTGATGTAGGGATAAACAGTGTGTAACAGTTTGAAGGTATCTTTAAATACAAAAAATCTTACCCTAGCAATATTCAATTACTTGCCTCCATATTTTTTTTTGCATATCTGTTTTTCCATAAGCTCTAGCAAATAAAGATTGTAGTTGATTGTAAAATGAGTTTGTGAGCCTCATTTTTGTGATTTGTATTCCACCACCTTATGATCAAGTGTCTAAGCGGTATGTGATCAGTTTGAATTCCCAGAGAATCTGCAAAAAATTTCCATACATACTTGGTGAACCTACCAGCATTAAAGATGTGCTCAATAGTATCCATGCCTAGGGTAGAGCAACAGAAACATTCTGAGGGTTCATTTCCATGTAAATGACTGTTAATAGAAGTTAAGTTATGAATAAGATCTTCCTTCATTCACTAATTCAGATTGTTGATAGAATTTCAGTTGTGAATAAGATTTATTGGTGTTTATGTTTATACTATTTTTTTTTCCATTCACAAGTGAATCAAGGGATCAATGTTTATGGAAACAAAGGGAGCACAGATTAGCGTAAGTTTAAATTTTACGGTGAAACGATGACCAGCTAGCAAATACTTAGACGAGCTTCAAAGGAAAGTACACCAGCCTTTATATTTTTATTTTCTTGTTTATTTGTTCTTAAATATTTTTTCCCTTATGATTCTTCTTAATTCAATGATTTTTATATCTTTAAGTATATATAAGATTAAAGTTTCATAGTTTTTTATCAGTTCATCATGAACGTATGTAGTCATGTTCTTTATCATGCAGGTTTTTTATTTCAAATTATTCCTTCCTATTATATCCATAATTTATTAAATTCATATTAGATTATTATGAACTAGATTATATGTTTATCATGTTCTCCTGTCATTACTAGCATCGTACTTTAGTGGATACTTCCTTCTTATTAGCGCCTCAACTTTGTTTACTGCCCTAAACATCTTTCCTCGCCTACTGGTGCAATGCATAGATGAGACCCCATAATACAACCTATGCTAAGTACCACTTTTAGGCCATCATACCTCTTTGTCATATTTTGATCTCATCCTTAGCTTACTTCTCATACACAAGGGAAACTCTCACCTTTAGTGTCACGACCCGGGAGCATCCCCTAGTCGTAACCGGTGTACTCGACCTCGAAGAGGTCTAATACAAGCCTCTTAGCATTCATTCATCGCATAGACACAAAAACCATAAGAAATTAAAAACTTTCTTTACCAAGAAAACATTTCAAAAAAAGTAATAGCAAGCGGAAGACTTTCTAGACATTATACATGATGTCTCAAACCATCTAATACTTTGAATACAACATTGGGATTAAGCCCATACAAAACTTAAGCAATTACTAGAAAGACATAAAAAAAGGACATGTAGGGTATTGTCCTCGAATCTATGAGGACTCACCAAGTCTTCATCTTCAACACTTAGAAACCTATAAAAATAGCCATGACATGTCATCATCTCCAAATCCCTACACTTTAGTCCAAAAAGGAAAAGAAAGGGGTTAGCACAATTAAGTACTAAGTATGGAGACCATGCAAGAAAATATGCACAACGGACATTTACAAGAAATGTATGCTTTCATATCATTTTGATAAAACCTTCACTTCACAAGTATAAGAGACATAATACAAGTCAACATTAACATATAAGACCATAGCCAACCATACATATACTCAGCATATGTCCATATACAATCCATGCTTAACTTTAAAAGAACACATGTCATTTCATTACCATAGGACCTCTACCTAATATAATCTTAAGACACATTTGAGTGAGACAGGAAGTGACCGCCCATACAACCTCTTCAAGCACACTTAAGTGTTCCCCAAGATTACCTTAGATAAGGATATTTGATTTACAACATAACATCAATAGGCCAACATTCTTTAAGAAACCATTTTGGAGACATTCAAGCACATAAGGGGACTTTCACATAATAGTCGTTAGACTTAGGGAACTCACTTTAGTATCTTCAAAGCCTACTCGTGCCATGTGTAGATAGCATCCCATACTACTACCTACACGTTGTAGAACCTATCCAATAACTAGAGTGCACATCCCAAATAATGGGAATAGGCATTAACCGACATAGACCATGCGAGCTAGACATGGAATCCGGTGTCATAAAACCCTACACCGTGGAAGGTGTTCTACTTGCCAAGGGTAGAACTAGGACACATCCCATGTAGGCACATGGTTTAGGGGATATCCAAAGATGTTCATTGTACTCTTGCCTCATACTCGGGAGAGCTACCATCTTAACCATATCCACTCGGTGCTTAGCCTTAGTTCCCATAGAGTAATGTCATTCACATGTATGTGCTAGAGAGGGCACCATCATTAGGTCTACCGACCCATAGCACATCTACCAAGAAGGGCACCACAAGGATCTACCGATCAAGGTTCATAAGGATAGCTCATTTGACTCCTCTTGAAAGGGTGCCATGGGCCTACCGGTTCAAGTCTCATCATTAACCTTCATGGAAAGGTGCCATAGGCCTACCGATTCCAAGGTTCATTATTATCATGAGTGGAAGGGTGCTACTAGCCTACCGATCCGAGGATTCAACAACCAACAATATAATCATTTAAACAAGAAAAGGATGCACAAGCTCTACCAATTCGAGATATGCACTACATTGGAGAATCCTTCATATTCTATCATTTCACTCAAGAAGGGAACATCGCCCTAAGGCCCATCCTTCAAGGTTATACATTTACTTAGGAAAGCTAGACTTATGAAAGGGCACCATTTCTTAGTTCTGCCGATTCAAGTCTTGGCCTAGAATTCCTCTTTTAACATTTATAGAAAGGGCACCATTTCTTAGTTCTGCCCATTTCACACATTCATGCATTCAAGACTTTAAGTAACAAGGAGGGATACTTTAGTCTACCAACCAAGTCACAACATTTTCATTTAAGGATACTTCATAATCCAACATCATTTCATAGATACATCATGAGAAATCATACTTTAACTCACAATGCTATCCACTTTACATAGGATCATCACAAGATCACATAAAACTCATTCACATCATACCTTCACATATAGCTTCACATAAAACTTTACATATAGCGTCATATAGGACTTTACATATAGCCTCATATGTGTATAATAATACAATAATATAATAACATTCACATAATGCCCTACATGGCCTCAATTCACAATAATACAACAAATAACCACCTCCACCAAAGGTGGATCAAACCAACCAATAACAATTATATTAATACTAAGAGATCAAGCCATCTTACCACCCTTTTCAAAGGCCATAAGCCACAATACTCAATTCCATGCCAATTATACAATATTTATCAAGTTTGATCAACTTACCCTCTTTCCATGGCTATCTTCATCATCCTCATATTCCAACAATTAACAATACAATAACAATGATAATAACGACATTCAACTATACAAGCTAAGCTAAGCATAAGCCAATAATCAACATGAAGACCAATTCACAATTTTGTCCATTCAAGGCTAACATCCCACATCCTTCAATTCACAAACAATTCTTAACAATTCCACATAGATAAATACATATATGAACAGTCCACAATAATCGTCCATCAATTACACAAAGTCAATACACCCACTTTAGGCCAAATTTAGAGAATTTGAGAAGACATGGGTTCATGGGGATTTCTTTCTAAAAACCATTAATAATCATTAATAACCATATAAATCATCATTTAAAACCTTTTTATGCAAGAACCCATGCTAGAATCGAAATAGGTTTTTGTGTGTATTTGAAAAACCTTGAAAACCTTTTGATTGAGTTCCTTGAAAGAAAGAATAATCAAGGATAAGGATCCCCATACCTCTAAGTTGAAAACCCACGAAAATTGAAGAAGAAGCACTCGAAATCTTCAACCCTAGCTCCAACTCCTCTTCTTCCTTGAGTTAGAGAGAAATATTTGAGAGAGGGAATGATTTTGGAAATTCTAAGAGGAGAATGAAGTTATAACCCTCATTTAAATGATCTAATATACCTAAAATAATAAAAACAACTAAAAAATATAAATGCCCAAACTACCCCTCACTTAGTTGGACCCACAAAGTCTTGACTTAAAAAATGTTCACTAAACCCGTCTAAACTCGTCCTTTTGGACAGTGCTTCACTATTTCGGGCATAACTTTTTACTCCAAAGTCGGAATTGGGCAAACTCGGTGGCGTTGGAAAGAGGACTCAAAGACCTTTAATTGGATAGGTAAAGGTCCACCTAATTCAGTTTGAGATAAAAGATATGACCATTTAAAGTTGACCCTTACAACTCACTAGTTCAAATGACTAGTTTCCGGACGTCACGGTCATTTCTCATCATTTCATCAAGTTCTCAACTCCAAACTCACATGTGAGGCACTAGTTTCACTAGTTCATTTTTAGGGTCGTTACATTTAGTCAATCATAACATGGAAGGCAACTATAACAACAATCCATGAAAACATACATCATATAAGAGAAACACTTCTTAGGTAACCTTAAGTCATACTTGTGCAATGCATGGATAAGACCGCATAATCCCATCTATACTAAGTACTCCTTTAGGTCATCATACTCATACTTCTTTGTTGGGGACTAGTACCTCTCATAAAACCTTAGAACACTATGAGACACTTCACTAAGTGTATCTTAGTTCCTCATTAATTTGAACCCTATGAGATACTTCATTAAGCATGTCTAAGTTCTTTATTATCTTGAACACTATGAGATACTTCATTAAGCATGTCTTAGTTCATTATTGCTTTTGAACACTTGGAGATACCTTTTCAAGTATGTCTTCATTCATTTTACCCTTGAACACTAGGAGGTGCTTCTTTAAGCAAGTATTAGTTCCTTGGATACGGAGATTGTTATAGAAACCTTAACTCCACTAGGTGAAGGCTTCCATATCATGAGACCTACTTTGGGAAAACCTGGAAACTACTATGTGAGAGTTCCCCCTTAACTTGGAAGTCTAGAATTAACTAGGTGTGAGTCTCTTTTCAACTTGGAGCCCGGACCCAACTATGTGTGAACCTTCCATCTCACTGTCAATATCCACTTGGGCCCAAGCATACATTATATTTGCGTAATCAAAACACAACTTCCAATTCAAGTGTCTACGATCGTACAATAGTAATATAACACAACCAAGGGTTGGGGTCGAGTTCCAAGGGTGCGGTTTCTAAGAATTAAAAGTTAAGCGCGAATATGCTAAAGTTAACCATAGCTAAAAACATTATCGAGTAAAAACATAATAAATTAAGGGGGTTGACAAGTGTCAATAATAAAAGGAAGGGGGTGATACGCTCAAATTACACCTCCCTACAAAAGTAGAAGTGATCGTTATCAAATAAAGAACCCAATTTGTAGGTTGGGGTCGATCCCACGAGGAAAATGATTTAGACTTTACTTTAACCAACAATTATATTCAATTAGTCAAATTACTTCCAAACACAGGTAATATAAAAAGGGGTTTTGTTTGTGTGAAACAAATAGTAAGAAGTTAATAAGTTATCAGTAATCAAAACTCAATTTTTGGTTGTTATAAAGATGAGAGAAATAACTAGGGTATACGTTTTCCCCACAAGCTCATAACGCAGTAATCCTAGTAATAGCAATCATTTCCTAATATATCACATGCAAAGTGGTAAGTTATGTATCTCTAAATCCTTGGTCCGGCATCTAGAGAATTTCACCCCGCACCTTGGTCCGGCTACGTCTGTATAATTTACTAACCCTTACCTATACCTCATATTTGCCATCATAATCGATGTTCGGCTTAGTTATTACTTCGCACCAATTGACACTAGACAATTAGATAGTATCACACTAAATCTATATTGATAATTATTTTCTCGTTAATTACCTCCTTGGTTCGGCAAATAGTAATGAGGCAAGTTCTAACGTTGGCCACCGTTAAAAAGACTTCTAAACGAAAGAATTACCAATACACGCAAAACACTATTCAAGAATTGCTTATTTACTATTTATACTTTGTTAATCGCTCATGGTTCCCACCACCCTAGTTGTGGATTTAGTTAACCATATTAGCAAGAACACAATTCATAGTTTTAGATGAAGAAATCATGAACTTACGTAAAGAGAATAATAAACCCAGAAATTCAACTTGAAATGCAAAGCCAAAATCTCCAAAACGAACTTAGGAAATCAATAATTGCTAGAGTTGCAAATTAATCTCCAAAGTCACAAAGTAAAACTAGAATAATAATGTCTAACCCCTAAAAATGAGGTTTACATGCCCTATTTATAGAAAACAAATCCTAAATTATAAGGGAAACAAATTAAGGAAAGTTTGTTCAGGCACGCGTCTTCATTCCACGAGACTGACTTACGGACCGTCGATGGATCTACGGTCCGTAAGTCCCTTCCGTCAGCCAGGACTTAGAAAATATTTCAGCTTCCAAAAATCAGCTTCTCTGAAGCAAACGACAGACTTGCAGTACGGATCGAAGATCGATCTACGGTCCGTCAATCCGCTTTGTAGCTCCACACTTAGAATCTTCAAAAATCAGGTAGTGGAACCCTCGCAGTATCAATCTACGGATCAATTAGTACGGTCCGTAGATCAATCTACGGACTGTCAATGGGCACCTTGGTTCCACACTTGGTCAGATTTCCTTGATTTGTCTTCCATACCTTGCCTGCTGATCTACGGTCATCGCCTACGGACCGTCAATGGACCTACGGTCCGTAGATCACCTCCGTTAATGCCCTTTTTTCTGCATTTTTTTCAGTTGTCTCTATACTTCCACGCCTGAACATCTTTCCTGCAACATACGATAAAAACACATAAAAACCAATACAAAAAGGCCCTAGACACACACAACTTGTAAGTGAAATGTATTAGAAATACCTTAAACTCACTGTATATCAACACCCTTAACTTAAATTCATTGTTTGTCCTCAAGCGACGCAGTACGACTCTAAACGACACTTGTATAGAAGCAAGCATTTCAGGCCCAAGCAATCACATGGCTCTCTACCCTGCTCACTTTTCAGGTGCAACTTCATTCTCTTAGACTCGACAAGCTACCATGCAGATCAAACCATGACACAGATCGACCAACTGACACACAATATACACATTCTCACTGTCACCAATGTACCAACTTTCCGACAATGTAACTAGTGCCCTTACTTCTAACGAAATCCCCTTTTCACAAAAATTGAATGTCATTCATGGTACCAGGATTTATTCAACACTCACACTCAGAAGTAATTTCAAATACAGTTAGTGCTTAATGTCATAAGCTTGCCCTTATTTTCACTGCTTAGACTCTCCAAACTAGACTCTAGGATCACTATAGGACTTTATTGGCTTGTAACGTAGGGTCAGGGTCAAGTGTGGTACATTTGGGTACTGCTTAGTGACTTTCTGCCCTCCTTGACATTACACAAGGCTTTTAACCTTTTTTTTCCCTATTTTGTCATACTATCGCTTTACCTTCTTTCCCTAATTTTCTTCAACCACGGATGTGACTTTAGACTTTGTAGCTCTTTTAACTTTTATTTTATTTTTCTTTTAGCCTTCAACAAGTCACATCCTTTCCTCACGCTTTTTTTTTCTTTTTCACATCACTCTTTTCATACCCATTTTTGTTTCAGTTTCCTCTTTCATAGCCACCTTCAACTTATGGATTTTCCATTAGTTGAGGTGCACAATACCCGATGTCGGGTCAGGGCCAAGATTGAAGTTACTTTCTTACATTAGCCACCCTCAACTTAGGATTTTGGCCTAAGTCGAAGTGCACATGTCGAAGGAGGGACCGGGGCCAACATAGTAGATTATGGGAAGGTGAGTTCGGGGTTTAGAAAGAAATGGTTTACTTTTAGACTCAAAGTTGGATCAAAGGGAGCAGTTATTTCATTTTGTTGGATCCTTCTTTTAGGCAGTTTGTGGATTTTTTAGAACAATGGCCTACGATCATTTCCTAACCTCTAGATTGAATTGTCTTAGCAGGACTAACCGGGCAAGTTTAGTTTCGCACAAAAACTGTTTGAACACTCAACGATTCTCATCCACTCTTGGCACATAGTTTCATTATCAGATTATCAGATTACCCAGTTCAAGTTTCAGCTCAAGTTATGCCATCGAGTTGATTCATTATTATGTCATACTCAGAGCCAACACATTCAACTAATCGTAGCCTACAACTTCTAGCATACATCCCAAAATCTGACGGGTATAATTTTTTTATAAGCTACCATGCTTCCTTCTTTATCATGCTTCTACACATACAATCCTAAGACCTGCCGGTTCAACAAAAATGAAACAGTCTCTTAGGGGAAAAGAACATAGGCAAGAAAACCCCAATAGAGGATTCATGAGTTGGGTTATTCAGACTTCACCCTATCACTCACAATCCATTTACCCCACCCCCAACAAAAAATAGATGCACTTGTCCCCAATGCATACACAAACAGTAAAAGAAAATGGATTGGGTGAAGCAAACCTGTGGCGCAAAGCGCCGGCGAATCATCAACAAGCAGGAGGGTCCGATTTCCCGAAGCCCGCTGGAACAATAGTGGGGGCACCCTCAGTAGTGCCCACATCAGCAATCATGGCACCCTCAATAGTGCTCTCTATCAATCTCACCGCACCATCAGTGGTGCTCACAACATCCCCCAAAATAGGATGGACCCTCTGCTGGCGCAACTCTTCGTTTAAAAGCGAAGCCCTCCTGGCCTCCTTTTCCTGCCTACGCTGTCTCTTTTGAGCTTTCTCCTCCTCAGTGTGATGAGAACGGTGCCGCTTGCCTTTGGCATGTGTAGGTGCAAGCCCCTCCTCGACGGACCCACTAAATAGAGCATCCAACACTGTATCATCAGCCAGTGCAGTAGGTGCAACCTGAGGGTCAACCGAAGGGGCGGCAAGAATTGAATCAATGTCGGTCCGGAGGCTGGCTAAGTCAGCCTGCATAGCAGATATATCAATGGTTGGGCTGATCGCTCGAGGACTCGCAATTCAAAAGCATCAAGACACTTATTAACAGCCTGGACCTTCCAGTCCATCATCCCCTCCATCCTGCGCTCCATTCTAGCCTCGGACTCATCTATCGTCTTTTGCATCCATGGCTGGATGTGATGCAGCAGTGTGGCCATTTTAGCCTCTAATTTCTGTACTCTGGCCAATGTGACAACAGTAACTCCTAACTGTGGTGTGGACCGGGAAGAGCTAGGAGCCATACTAGCTGCCTGAGATAAGGAGCCTGAGACAGTATCGGTGTAATCTGGTATGCTAGGGTCACCGCCCTATGCCTGCCCTACTATGTCAGCAAGATCGGCACCCAAGGGAGGGACCTCAACCTGAGGCTCTCTGCGAGGTGCTACCACATTTGCCTAATCTTGAATGAGGCCTATGTCCAATGCCCCTGTAGGGTGGACTAACTTGTCACAATGCCAGATCCGCACTCCAGAGTCCCTACACAATTGAAAGATTAGACATGGGAAGGGGTAAGTAGTGGAGGTCTTGAATGCCCTCTCATGAATCTCTGTTTGCAGCATGCGGGCAAAGTCAATCTCCACTCCTGCTACTAATGCCGCAACCATGACTGCTCTGTCCCATGTGATGTGGTTGTCAGCTTTTGTAGGTGACACTCTGTTCCGTACTTGCAGCTAGAAGAACTTGGCCACAAAATTTAATGTGGCCTTTCGGATGCCCAACCGTGGAGCGATGACCCATTCCGCACGCTCGCCATCAGTAACAATGTACCTGGCCAACCATAGTAGAACAGCCTCTCGCTTCTCAGCGTTCCTCTGGAAAGCACCACTCCGCACGATGTCCCATCTGTAATCAAACTCTGCTGTGTTGAGAGACCAAGAGTGACCCGTGGTAGGACCATAGAGAAAACGGCTGATCGTGGCAGGTGATATGTCCACCGGACAACCTCGAACCAAAGTGGAAGTGAAAGGATCTTGAGTTAGGGGATTTGACCACTTGGAAATTGAACCTCAGAGAGTGGCAGCATAGAAGGCATATAATTCCCGCACAATATTCTCGCTATACGTCCCTGGGTCTCGAGCCATCCAGTCACACTTGTGAAGGTTGAACAGACGGTGAATGTCCGGAACAGCATGCAAGCTCCCCGTGAGGACTCTACGCTCCTCTGTAATTAGTCGGGCCATCTTCTGTTTGTCGTTTATCATCTTGGCATCCTGATAAATTTGCCATTGGCCTTCTACACACCATCTATTTAGCTCGCCGGCTACTGGAGTGGGGTTATCATTCTGTGGTGCAGGTACAGACTCCGAGCTAGTGGCCTCATCAGACGAGGTTGCTTGGTCATTCTCACCGGACCCTGTGGCTGATTTAGCACTGGACCCTGCAGCATGGGCAGACTCGGATCCTGAAGAATGGGCAGACTCGGAGACCGAAGCATGGGCAGACTCAGACCTGGACATAGACCCCTCTGAACTGGAAACATCCCCATTTGGTGATCCGATCAGTGTGTGCTCCTCATCAGACTGGGAGACAGTGACTACGTCGGGAAGCACCTTCCAGGGGCTGCCTCTGGTGACTGGAGGTGCAGTGGGAGAAGTCCTAGTGTTGAGAGGAACATATGCTGGATCTGTGTCTGTGTCCGTGTCCTCATCGATTAACCTGAAACTAGGGGCAACAGATTTTGACTTGCCTTATTTTGAGTAGGTGACCAGCTTCTTGAGTGCCATCGTACCTACGGAAGCGATATTAGTGCCCACGACTAACCATAAATATACTAAGAAAAAGTTGAGAACTAAAAACGAACAGTAACAAATTCCCAAAAAAAATACAGACAAAGGCAACAGTAGTCATCCACGGAGGGTACCTACGGTCCGTAGACTGATCTACGGTCAGTGGAACTCTTCCGCGGATCAGGGGGCATAATATAGGTCACAGATGGAAACCACGGTTGCACAGTATGGTCCGTAGATTGAATCTACTGACCGTAGTCTACATCCGTGGTTTCACACTTGGTGAAATTTTTCATGCGCATCCAGTCACGAACCTCATCTACGGTCCGTAGATGGATCTACGTTTCGTAGGCGGGGTATCGTTGATCCCATCTATGCCAGGTTTCTTCCAGTCTTTACTTCTGATCAAATATTTTTGGTCTTATTTTCAACATTAACAAAGTCTAATCGTGAATTTCAACATTCAATTATGCTAGTTCTTCATTCTTAGGATTTCGAATGATCATTTTACCAAATAGTTAAGAAAACTAGTGGAACCCTAAGTCAAAACTTACATTTAGACTTATAAGCACAAACAATAAAGCTACACAATCACTATCCATCGTTCCAAGGGCATTGTATTTTTCAAGTTTATCATGCAATTTCATCTAACAATTACCCAAGGTCAAGACCCAATCCCGACTTTCTATATTTAATCTATGAATCGAAATTCAAAGTGAGGGGAAAGTCTATTACCTTACAAGCAATGAGGTGATTGCGTGACTACACTAAGCTTAGCAAGACCAAGGAATCAACTCTTCGTTACTAACCACACACCGGACCCTTTTTATGGAATATAGAATGAGTTGTATTTGAAATGGAAGGGAATTTGGGGAATTATGGAAGGGGTGATATTATGGGGGAGTTATGGAGTGATTTAGGGAGGTTATGGGATGGTTGAAACGGTTTTGGGAGTAATGGAGGGAAGTAGAATGGTTTAAAACATGGGGGTTTTTAAATAGGGGGTCCGGGTTGGGTCAGACAGACTTAGGGTTTGGACTCACGACCCCGTCTACGGTCCGTGAGTCGATCTATGGTCTATAGATTAGGACCGTAAATCACTTTTACACTTAGAAAAATTTAGAGGCTTACCTGGGATCTACGGACACCATTTATGGTCTGTTGATGAATCCACGGACCGTTGATGGGGTCCGTAGACCTCTGCACCAGACCATTTTCTGAAGAATTTTAATGGTGTAACTGCATATGTAGCAAACATTAGGCTATTCTTTTTACATTTTCTGGACACTTTTTAGACACGGACCCTATACTAATTCTAGCCAACACTAAGAACTAACACACTAAGAAACCTACCTAAATTGATACAAAGAAGTAATTAAACAAAGAAAAATTACTAAATGAAAAATAGAACTCTGTCGTTGGCTAGATTGTACATCTTGGGTTGCCTCCCAAGCAGCGCTTGATTTAATGTCGCGGCACAACGAAAGTGTCTTGATTACTCAGACTTCATCAAGATTGTTGGCCTCAGTCACTTCCTGCACAGTTTCAGCATTTCCCAGATAGATCTTGATCTCTTGCCCGTTTACCATGAACCTTGTTCCATCCCTATTTTCAAGCTCAACCGCTCCATGAGGGAGCACTTTTGTGAGCAAAAATGGCTCGGTCCATTTGGACTTGAGTTTGCCTGGAAACAGGTGCAACCTAGAGTTGAATAGAAGCACAAGATCACCAACCACAAATTCTCACTTTTCAATTCTTTGATTATGATACCTCTTCATCTTCTCTTTGTACAAGGCTGAACTTTCATAAGCTTTTAGGCGAAACTCATCAAGCATATTCAAGTCATTCATCCTTTGATTAGATGCGGCGCCCCAATCCAAATTTCACTTTTTCATTGCCCACATCGCATTATGCTCTAGCTCTACTGGTAAACGACAAGATTTCCCATATACAAGTTGGTAAGGAGACATACCTATGGGGGTCTTGTATGCAGTGCCATATGCCCATAGAGCATCATCAAGCTTCCTTGACCAATCCGTTCTATTAGCATTCATAGTCTTCACCAATATCTATTTGATCTCTCTGTTGGATACTTCAACTTGACTGTTAGTCTATGGATGATAAGGAGTTGCTACATTGTGACGGACACCATATTTGTCAAGTAGTACCTTGAACAACTTATTACAAAAGTGAGAACTTCCATTGCTAATAATAGCCCTCAGTGTACCAAATCTGGAGAAGATATTCTTTTTCAAGAATGTGGTGACACTTTTACCTTCATTGTTGGAGAGCGCAACTGCTTCCACCCACTTCGATACATAAACAACCACAACAAGAATATACTTCATCCCATATGAACTCACAAATGGACCCATAAAATCAATGCCCCATACATCAAACAACTCTATCACCAATATAGGATTCATTGGGAGCTCTTGCCTCTTTGAAATCCCTCCTTCTCTTTGGCAACGATCACAAGACTTGGCGAAATCATGAGCATATTGGTGGATGGTAGGCCAGTAGTACCCACATTGCAAAATCTTATGTTTAGTCCGAATACCACTACGATGCCCACCAACGGGTGATGAATGGCATGCTTCAAGTACACTCAACATCTCAACCTCGGGCACACAGCGATGAATAATCCCATCAGCACAACTACGATACAAGGTTCATCTCAAACAAATCTCTTCACATCATGCATAAACTTTTTCCTTTGGTGAAAAGACAAATCGGGGGCACAATATCGCTTGCCAAATAATTAGCAAAGTCTACGAACCAAGGAATCAAATCATGAGAAGCAGCCAATACCTGTTCATCTAGGAAAGTATCATTAATTTTAGCCCTATCTCCAAGCTTTAGCATAGCTTCTTCCTCTAATCTGGACAAGTGATCGACAACTTGATTTTCGGTCCCCTTTCTATCTTTTACTACAAAATCAAACTCTTGCAGCAACACTACCCATCTAGTCAATCTTGGTTTTGCATCCTTTTTCTCCATCAAATACCTCAATGCAGAATGATCAGTAGGCACTATGACCTTAGTACCAAACAAGTAGGATCGAAATTTCTCGAATGAAAAAACCACTGCAAGAAGTTCTTGTTCGGTCACAGTATAATTCTTCTGGGCCACATTTAGAGCTTTACTAGCATAGTAAATAGGGTGAAGAATTTTCTCTCGCCTTTGTCCCAATACTACACCAAGCGCCAATCCACTCGCATCGCACATTACCTCAAACGGTTGTCCCCAATCTGGTGAAATAATGATTGGTGTTGTAACCAATTTCTTCTTCAACTATCCAAATGCTCTAAGACAATCATCATCAAAATATAACTTACACTCCTTCTCGAGCAGTTTGCACAACGGATGTGCAATTTTGGAGAAATATTTGATGAATCTCCTATAATAACCTGCATGCCCAAGAAAACTTTTCTAACATCTTTTACAGAAATGGGTGGTGGAAACTTTTCTATTACCTCAACTTTAACTCTATCAACCTCAATACCTTCTTTAACCATGAAATGACACTTCTCCCAATTCAGCACCAAGTTGCAGTCTTCACACCTTTTAAGCACCTCGGCCAGATGATCTAGACACCGATCAAAAGAATCACCTACAACTGAAAAATCATTCATGAACACTTCAATAGTGTCCTCCACCATATCAGAAAATATCGACATCATACATCGCTGGAAGGTTGTTGGAGCATTGCACAACCGGATTGGCATCCGTTTGAAAGCAAAAGTCCCGTATGGGCAAGTGAAGGTGGTCTTCTCTTGGTCTTCTGGAGCTATAGAAATTTGATTGTAACCAGAATACCCATCAAGAAAACAATACCAACCTTTTCCTGCAAGTCTATCCAACATTTGGTCCATGAATGGCATAGGAAAGTGGTCCTTTTCTGTCCATGCATTCAACTTCCGGTAATCCATACAAACTCTCCATCCAGTAACGGGCCTCATTGGAACAAGCTCATTTCTTTCATTTGGAACCACAGTCATACCTCCCTTTTTAGGCACACACTGCACAGGACATACCCAACTACTATCTGCAATGGGATAAATAACTCCTGCATCCAACCACTTGATGATCTCTTTTTTAACTACCTCTTGCATAGGTGGATTTAATCTTCTATGGTGCTCAATACTGGGCTTATGATCTTCGCCCAAGTATACATACCTCAAGTGCGGTGGTAGAGCCTTAACCTCCAATTTCGGTGCCTCCACAATAGATGGTCTTGTGGGTGGGGACTCGCGATTCTTCATGTCTAACTCATACTTCTTTGGTTTGGACCGATATTCACACTTATCGAGTGCGGCTACCAACTCATCATACTCTTTAATACCATCACTATCAAAATTCATCATAACTGCTGCTAGTTCCTCAACACCTAGTCGCTCTTCAATTTGCACTTCTGTCCCACTCTCCACTTTGTAAGTTATAGCATATACTGTTTGGAGCTCACCATTCTGCTTCATGGACCTATAGATATTGGAAGTTGCTTCTTCATTGTTCAGTCTGAACTTCATCTGCCCCTTTTCCATATCAACCAACGCACGCCCTGTGGTAAGAAATGGTCTCCCAAAGATGATAGGAACCTCAAAATCAACCTCACAGTCAAGAATCACAAAATCCGCCGGAAAGATGAAAGACTCTACTTTCACTAGCACATCATGAAGTACACCAATGGGCCTCTTCAAAGTTCGATCGGCCATTAGTAACCACATTGTAGTGGTCTTTGGGTCCCCTAGACCCAACTTCTTGTAAATAGACAAGGGCATGAGGTTGATGCTAGCACCAAGATCACACAATGCCTTAGCAAAGTGTAACAACCCTATAGTACATGGGATCGTGAAATCACCAGCGTCTTCCTTCTTCTGCACCAGAGATCTTGTAGCAATAGCGCTACAATGCTGCAATCTATCATCATTTTCAAAACTCACAGACCTTTTCTTTGTCACCATATCTTTCATAAACTTTGCATACCTAGGCATTTGCTCCAAGGCTTCTATCAAAGGAACATTGATAGAAAGCTGCTTCAACATAGTAATAAACTTGCGATATTTACCATCTTCAGTCTTCTTCACTAACCTCTGTGGAAAAGATGGTGGAGGTCTATGTATGCGAACCACTTTCTGAGATATCTCCGCTTCTTGCTCTGTCGCAGTCTCAGACTCTTCTCTAACTTCCACCACATCATCTTCTTTTCTAATCTCAGCATCCACCACAGATGGCATAGGTGGATCTATGGTTTGCTTACCCCCTCAAGTAGTAATTGCCATATAATGACCATGATTCTTTGGATTCTGGATGGTGTTGCTAGGAAGAGTGCCAGGTTAACGCGGGTTCACTGTAGTAGACAACTGAGTCATTTGCTGCTCTAGATGCTTTATTGACACTGCATGGGCATCAACCTTTTGACCAATACCAGACAAGTCGTTTCTCATCTCCTTCACATTCTCATCAGTTAAATCGAACCTTCTCATCATTTTCTGCATCATATCTTCAATACGCGCCATATTACCTCCAGCTTCCCTAGCACCAGATTCCCGATTTTGAGGGGGAACATAGGGTCCAACCCGATCATTTTTGTTGCCATAGTTGTTCCTGTTGTAGTTGTTGTCGCGATTGAAGCTCCCATCTCGGACATAGTGACCCTCTCGGTTGTAATTTCCATAGTTCCGACCTTGGCGCCAATTTTCCATGTTGGGTCCTTGGGCATTTGGTCGGAAACCCCCCGTCTGATCATTCACAGCATAAGTATCCTCTTCATAGTAACACTCCTCAACTGGTGGTGGCATTCTAGTTAAGTAGTTCACAGCATTTACCTTTTCTGCTCACATGCTTCAATACCAACCCCAACTCTGTCCTCATCTAGGCCATCTCCTCATGAATATCATCTGCAGAGTTGATAGTTGTATTATGAACGGCAAATGTGTTTCTCCCAGTATCTGACCTCCTTATGCTCCATACTTTATTGTTGCGAGAGATCCTCTCCAATTTTTTAGCAATCTGTGCATATGTACAATCACCATATGAACCTCCAGCAATAGTGTCAAGTACTACTTTATTGTTATCATCCTGTCCTTGATAGAAATATTCCTTCAGCGACTCATCATCAATACAGTGATTTGGAACACCTCTTACGAATGCAGTGAATCTGTCCCAAGAGCTGCAAACAAACTCTCCAGGTAATGCTATAAAATTGTTGACCCTATCTTTGTGATTGAGTTTCTTGGACACTGGATAGTACTTTGCTCGGAACACCTCCGCCAGTTGGTCCCATGTAAATATTGAGTTATAAGGAAGCTCAGTAAACCATACTGCAGCATCACCTGTCAGTGACATAGGGAACACTCGTAATCTAATGACATCCATATCCAAGTCTGAACTACCTACACAACTTTTGCAAACCACCCTTAGCTTGGCTAAGTGAGCAGGTGGATCCTCCGATGGTGATCCTGAGAATAAACCTCTTGCTGTAAGCATCTGCATCAAACTACTAGTCACCACAAATGTGTGCCCTGGAGGTAGAGAGGGTAAGACAATAGGTCCATCAGAGTCTGCTATATTCATGTTGCCCCGATAGTTGTCATGTTGTCGTGGGCCTAGTGGATCTTGCACACTCAAAGCATCCCCCAATCGATTTTCAGTTGGAACCTGGTTGTCCCCACCAACTACCCTCTGCTGTTGTAACTCAACTGCATCATCTAGATTTTTTCCGATAGGATCAATTGAATCTCTTGGATTGTTCATTCTTCGCAAAGTGTGGTTCAGCTCTAGATCGTAAGGAGTAAGTGGTTCACCCTGGCTCCATGTACTTGGCATACACTAGAGTCAGACCCTGAGAGAGACAAAAACAAAGAGAAAAGGTAAAATTAGGAAATATTTGACTAACTTTCGATAATGTAATTAAAATAAATCTAAAAGCCAAATTCCCCGACAGCGGTGCTAAAATTTGATACTCTCAAATTACACCTCCCTACAGAAGTATAAGCTATCGTTATCAAGTGAAGAACCCAACTTGTAGGTTGGGGTCGATCCCACGAGGAAAATGATTTAGACTTTACTTTAACCAACAATTATATTCAATTAGTCAAATTACTTCAAGAAACAGGTAATAAAAAAAGGGGTTTTGTTAATGTGAAACAAATAGTAAGAAGTTAATAAGTAATCAGTAATCAAAACTCAATTTTTGGTTGTTATCAAGATGAGAGAAATAACTAGGGTATACATTTTCCCCACAAGCTCATAACGCAGTAATCCTAGTAATAGCAATCCTTTCCTAGTATATCATATGCAAAGTGGTAAGTTATGTATCTCTATATCCTTGGTCCGACATCTAGAGAATTTTACCCCGCACCTTGTTCCAGCTACGTGTGTATAATTTACAACCCTTACCTATACCTCATATTAGCCATCATAATCGATGTTTGGCTTAGTTATTACTTCGCAGCAATCGACACTAGACTATTAGATAGTATCACACTAAATCTATGTTGATAATTATTTTCTAGTTAATTACCTCCTTGGTCCGGCAAGTTCTAACGTTGGCCACCGTTAAAAAGACTTCTAAACAAAAGAATTACCGATACACGCAAAATACTATTCAAGAATTGTTTATTTACTATTTATACTTTGTTAATCGCTCATGGTTCCCACAACCCTAGTTGTGGATTTAGTTACCCATATTAGCAAGAACACAATTCATAGTTTTAGATGAAGAAATCATGAATTTACGTAAAGAGAATAATAAACCCAGAAATTCAACTTGAATTGCAAAGCCAAATCTTCAAAACGAACTTAGGAAATCAATAATTGATAGAGTTGCAAATTAATCTCCAAAGTCACAAAGTAAAACTAGAATAACAATGTCTAACCCCTAAAAACGAGGTTTACATGCCCTATTTATAGAAAACAAATCCTAAATTAAAAGGGAAACAAATTAAGGAAAGTTTGTTCAGGCACGCGTCTTCATTCCATGAGACTGACTTACGAACCGTCGATGGATCTACGGTCCGTAAGTCCCTTCCGTCAGCCAGGACTTAGAAAATATTTCAGCTTCCAAAAATCAGCTTCTCTGAAGCAAACGACGAACTTGCAGGACGGACCGTAGATCCCCTCTGTAGCTCCACACTTAGAATCTTCAAAAATCAGGTACCGGAACCCTCGCAGTATCAATCTACTAATCAATCAGTACGGTCCGTAGATCAATGGCCACCGTGGTTCCACACTTGGTCAGATTTCCTTGATTTGTCTTCCATACCTTGCCTGCTGATCTACGGTCATCGCCTACGGACCGTCAATGGACCTACGGTCCATAGATCAACTCCGTGAATGCCCTTTTTCTGCATTTCTTTCAGCTGTCTCTATACTTCCGCGCCTGAACATCTTTTCTGCAAAATACGATAAAAACACATAAAAACCAATACAAAAAGGCCCTAGACACACACAACTTGTAAGTGAAATGTATTAGAAATACCGTAAACTCACGGTATATCAGGGGTGGTTTATATTCATCTAATGAACAACAACATCAAAAATATGAAAATGCAAATCAGGAGACGAGATTCTTGGGATGTGATAGGAATATGGGATAAAATAAACTATTGGGTAAATGCTATTGATAGTAAATCGCTGAATATTTGTTACTAGGCTAGATTTTAGTGGGGGTAAATTCTCTCTCGAGTAACTTATCCCGAATCAACTGGGTTTCTCTCGAACACCGAGTTACAACATTTAAGCACAACCTCCCTCTTAGCCCATTCACTCTCTTGAGCTGAATGTGTGGGAGAAGGTCTAGGATTCACTCTCTCGAGCTGAACCCACGACGACCCAAGAACCACCGGCTGTCGATTTAGTAGTCTTAGTTTTAAGACCTCTCTCTCGAGCAAGCCAAATACACTAAGATGAAATCCTATTTGCAACTACAATCCTATTAAGTTCAAACACAACTACTACATGAAATCACATTTAAATAGAAAATAGACTAACAATAAGCAATACTCAACATGAAATTTAACCCATATTCACAAAATCACACCTTAAGAATTGGGGTTTTAGCTAGATAAGAAAAAAAGATAGAAATCAATACCAACAAGTGTTTCCATCAAGTGGGTAGGATAGAAAATGTCTTTAAACACGTCTAGGATGAAGATTCGTGGATACCCATTTCCTATTTCTTGGAGTTGAAAACCTTCACAACTTTAAAGCTCAAGAAAATGTCTCCCAAAAACTCTAAGAACTCAAAATGAAATATTCTAAGTCTCAAAATTATCTACATAGATGGATAGATGGCTACGAAATTAAATGGGTATTTATAGTTTCCAAAAATTTGTGCTGCGAAGGACCACTTGGCGTAGTTAGTCGGGATCACCGATACACTCGGCGAACCGCCCTTTGGTCTGGTTCATCGCCTTTCAGCTTTTGCCTTCAGCATCTTCGCGTTTTGATTTATTGGGCGACATGGAACTGCTTCGTGGAACTACTCAGCTGCGCCGACTGCTCCTTTTTCTCGCAGACTTGATCTTTTACTTCAGGGCTCAGCACACTAGAACATTAGGCGAGATTTGATGTCTTTCGGTAACTCGCCTAATGGATTGGGTGATCTTCATGCCGTCTTTTCTTCCTTCTTTCAGCCACTTTGGTCTTTTTTGCTCGATAGCTCCATGCTTTGTCTCTCAAGTCAAATACCTGAAACTTAAGGATTTACATCAGAGATTGAGATAACATATGCATTTGATGACACTAATTCAATCAAAATATAGTCCTAAATGAGTCCAAATTATGGACTCATCAACACCCCCAACTTAAACTTTTACTTGTCCTCAAGTAAAACTCAAGTTCAGCAGTTCAAAAGGGATGTCTCAAACAGTGCTACACAAGACTCAATCATGAATGTACACAACAAGACTCAACTTACTCATGCAAGGATCAATTGTATACTCAAAGACTCAAGTTGTGACACACCATTATCAAAGAGTCTCAAGCTCACTATGCTTGTTTCAAATGCAAGTTCCAGCTCAATAAAGGAAATCAAATGCCCTCACACAAAAGAATGATTCTATTTTCACACATAATGGTTTAATCATTTAAAGTTTCGGAATCATATGCAACACTCACACTCACAAAGAAGAACACTAAGCATGCTTTCACCCATAGGTTTACCCATATTTTCCAATTGACAATTGTTTCAGCTCACTCAAGATCAAAAAGGTCTTTTCAAGGCTTGTAATGGGGTAAAGTGCAAAGGTATGGTCATTTAGGCTCAGTGACTTTCATCCTCATGAAATGTGGTGCTCACAACACTTCTTTTCCTTTTCCTTATCAAATTCATTTGTACTCACAAGTCATCCCATTATTCACTTTCCATGGTTTGTTGGAAATCCCATCTCTTTTTGTATTCTCCTAACTTTATTTCACAAATTTTTCTTTTTCTTTTTCATTCTTTTCTACTTTTTCATCTCTTTTTTTTTTGTATGGAGGGGTTCCATATTTCTCAAAACATGGACAAAAGGGAATTTCTTGCACTACTTGACTTGCCTTCTCTTTTCACCACACCCCCATTTAGCCTAAGTTGGCTATTCAATCAACCACAAATCAAGAGGATTATAGATAGTGGATTAAGAAATTGTAATGACCCGAGAGCACCCCTTAGTCGTTACCGGCGAATTCGACCTCGAAGAGGTCTTATACAAGCCCTTAGCATTCATCATAGCATGTATCATAGAATAAAAACACGGAAAATTTAAAAAATTTACTTTGGAAGTTCAACTTCACTTCATATATGAAAATAGAATCTAACTTCGTCACAATGTACCATCTAGACATAGAAGTATCAAAAATGGGACTTAGCCCTTACATCAATAAGAAGTCTAGAAATAGGAAAGTACAACAATGTCTTTCAACATAAGTAAAGAAGTAAACATAGAAGCTAGATCATAGGGTCTTGTCCTCGGACTTGAGGACTCACCAACTTGGGGAAGCAACTCCAAGTGTCTTGAGAAGTAAGCTTGAATCCTCAACGGCCCGAACCTAAATGTTTGGGGGAAAAGGAGAAAATATGGGTTAGTACAACACACGTACTAAGTATGGCTACTATGCATAAAAACCATTGAAACATGCATAAAAGGTCATTCTAGTCAACAGATGCTTTTCACCAAGTAAATCCAATATGCACACAAAGTAAGCATCATAGTACAAACCAACAAAATATCATCCCAACACGTAGACAACCCAAGTAATACCAGTGCAATGCAAGGAATAGAATCCCATAACCCTATTCAAAGCCAAGTATTACATTAAGCAACCTACTTCATACATACATACATAAGATCATACTTCATCATAACTTACCATATTCATAATGATCATACATAACATAGCTTCAACATACATAAGTCATAATCATCATAATCATAAGAGAACACTACTACAACCATCTCTTAGGATCCCACAAGTCCAATGTGCAAGAGAAGTCCCATACCCTCCCTTACACAATGTAGAAACCCTTAAGAAAGCCCTAGTAAGAGTTCACACCTTTCATACCTTCATTTAGTTTTACATTAGGGAGATATTACCATAACCGACATAGACCATGAGAGCTACATGGAATCCGGTGTTCTACTCCAACACCGAAAAGAGAGGGTTAACACTTGCCTAAGGTGTAACCATTCGTACATAGCTATCTAGGTGGATCCACTAAGCTAAAGTCCTATGTGGGCACATAGTTAAGGGTCAAGGAGATTGCACCTAGAAATCCTAACTTACTAAACATGGGGAATTTCCATCTCATGAGACAACACATACCGTGGGTAATCCGGACTTGCTAAACGTGAGGAAACATATGTGGGGAGCCGGACTTACTAAACGTGAGACCCCCATCTCATTTACATGCCCTTTCGGTGCTAAGAATCTAATTCCCTTTTGTAATCATCTTTAGTCATCACATAAGTTCACATTATCCTTTACTAGACTCTTAGGTAAACATCTTACCATAATAGCTCATATGTGTTCATAAGTGAGTAACAACCCTTTCACTTTAGAAACACTTAGTAAGTGAGTAATCCTTTCACTTTACATTACACTATAATCATGAGAACTACCTTTCAATCATATAGCAACCATACCATAACATACATACATATTTCATAGCTAATTCAAGTGTGAAGGGTTTTGGATGAGGAAACTAGGTCATCAACACCACAACAACACATTAGATACAACATCATTACAATCTAAGTAATTCACCTTTCATACTTGAGTTCAAAGAAGAACCAACCTTCATACCTTTTTGCCCTTCATAGGACATTCATACTTCAATCACCAATCAGTTCATAACCAATACATAATACAAGGTAATTCATGAACTAATACATAATCAACATCAATATAAGCAATTGACATATTCCCTTCAAGGCTTCATTCAAAGACTCAACCCTAATTTCATAGAAATTATACATAACCTAGGGTTGAATCATCATACAAACTTGAATTACATAACATCACATTCCATTCATAGCCTTCACTCAATATCCAACACAAACTAGGGTTAGAATTAGGAAAAGAAGGAGAAACATGGGTCTCATGGGGAATTCTTCAAGAAACCACAAATACAACATAAATTCATTCATAATAGTTCATATAACATCAATCAAATTCAGTTTATAACATCAATTTCACTTTAGAAAGAAGACCCCCATTTTTGGATTGAAAACCTACAAATTGGAGATTTTGAAATTTATCTTGAAGGGACCTCTTGGGGAAAGGAATCCCAAGAGTGATAAGCAACCAAACCTTAGTTGATTCCTTGAGAATCAATGGAGAAATTCCAAGCAATTTGTGAAAGAACCTTGAAACCCTAGCTCCAACGTATTCTTCTTAATC
Organism: Solanum okadae; assembly: GCA_036553675.1. Classification (NCBI taxonomy): domain Eukaryota; kingdom Viridiplantae; phylum Streptophyta; class Magnoliopsida; order Solanales; family Solanaceae; genus Solanum; species Solanum okadae. Next base: position 24,344,697 of record CM071682.1, on the reverse strand, counting down.
TAAGGTTTTTAGAGGGAGAGTTTAGAGAGAAGTGGGAGAGTTTTGATTTCAATTAGGTGTTGTGTATAATGAACAAAACTTGTGAATTTAGACTTAAAAACCAATATATAATTAACCTCTAAAAATACCCAAAACACCCCTACTTAAATAGGTCTTAAAAGGAAAAGTCCCAAAACTCCTCATTTAAACAGTCCCCGTCAGGGACCACGACCAACATTCACGGACCGTGAAAGTGCACCACGGGCCGTGGTACTGCCCGTGGTGTTGGAGGTTGTGGCTCCCCTTTTGTGCACAAGCAAAAACTTGGCCAAGGCAAGACCACGGAGCCTCCTACGATCCGTGGTCATGACCACGGTCCGTGGTGATGGTCTTGGTCATGACTTGGCCTTGTGGAGGCAAGGCCTTCAAGCCTTGGTGCCAAGTGATGTTCATGAGCCACCCCTCTCCCTCGTCAAGTGCACCACAGCCCGTAGTGGTGCCCGTGGTGCCTTGGGCAGTAGCTACCCTAACAACCCCCAACTCCCTAAAAGCTAAGAGAACTCCACGCCCACCTTCACGAGACGTGAAGTGGACCACAACTTGTGGTCCCTCTCGTGAAGGGTGAGGCAGTGTCTGGGACACTTGGAGGTCCCTCTCCCTCGACCAAGGAAACTACACGAAGTCTCCCACGGTCCGTGGTCATGACCACGAGCCGTGGTGATGGCTGTGGAGTTTGTGGCAGTCGCTCCAAATTTTGAGCAGCCTTGGCCTTCGGCCTTGGCTTGCCCCTTTTGTTTGGCAGTCCTCCCTTAGGCGTTAACTCATATACCACCATAGCACACCTAGATGGTCTACTAACTTAGGGGATCATTTTATACCTCATTGACACTACGTTTAGGCTCTAGTTCAACCTACGAAATTTCTGGGGTGTTACAATATCCCCCCCTTAGTAACATTCGTCCCCAAATGTCACTAGGACTTCTTTCTAGGGAGACAATGACTTGAACTAGCAGCACAACAACCAGTCATATCAACATCATCATATCATCGTATCATATAGGAATTTAATCCACAACATCACTATGGTCAAAACTCTTTATTTCACATAAGTATAAGAGGAACTATCTTCTCCATATTCAATGAGCATCAACATATATTTTCAGCAATCAACAAGACATTTTGTTAACAAGACAACATCAAGCATGCTCATTACAACTCTCATGAAGACAACATCACACAACATCTATGGGTTCAATTTCAATAATGAGAAACAAAATTCATGAAAATTCAACATACAACTTAAGCTTGAATTTTTACAAAAATATGCACATACATGGAAATCATGCCATAATCATCAACACACATGATTTTCAATTTATACCAAATTAGGAGAGACTACTAACCTCAACTATGGCTAGGAGTAGGAGGAAAAAGATGAGGGTAGCGGGACTTCATGTCGGCCTCGGCCTCCCATGTTGCACCCTCAACTAGGTGGTTTCTCCATAAGACTTTTACGGAGGCAACTTCTTTATTCCTCAACTTCTTAACTTGACAATCAAAGATTTCGACCATAACCTCTTCATAAGAAAGGTTCTCATCCACACCTAAACCTTCTAGAGGTAGGATGGACACCGGGTCACCTATACACTTCTTTAACATAGAAATATGGAACACCAGGTAAACCGGGGCCAATTCATTGGGCAATTTCAACTCATAAGCCACCTTTCCGACATGCTTCAAGGTCTCATAAGGCCCAACTTACCGGGGGCTAAGTTTCCCTTTCTTGCCAAACCTTATCACCCCTTTCATGGGTGAGATCTTCAAGTAGACCCAATCACCTACTTCAAATTCAAGATCTCTCTTTCTATTATCAGCATAAGACTTTTGCCGACTATGAGCCGTTTTCAACCTATCTCTTATAAGTCAAACTTTCTCCGTGGCCTCATAGACTACCTCGGGACCAAGAAGAGAAAATTCACCCACTTCAAACCACCCAACCGGAGATCAACACCTTATACCATAAAGTGCTTCAAAGGGTGCCATAGCAATACTTGAGTGGTAGCTATTGTTGTAGGAAAATTCTATCAAAGGTAGGTGGTCATCCCAATTACCTTTGAAGTCAATAACACACGCTCTCAACATGTACTCTAGGGTTTTGATGGTGCGTTCTGCTTGACCATCCGTTTGAGGGTGAAATGCGGTACTAAGCTTCACTTGAGTACCAAGCCCACTTTGGAAATACCTCCAAAAATGGGAAGTAAATTGGGCACCTCTGTCCGAAATAATCGACAATGGGGCCATGCAACTTCACAATATCTTTAATGTACAACTTAGAATAATCTTCCACCGAATAAGAAATCTTAACGGGAAGAAAATGGGCTGATTTAGTAAATCTATCCACAATGACCCAAATGGAGTCATGTTGCCTACGAGTTCGAGGCAAACCTACCACGAAGTCCATATTGATCTCTTCCCACTTTCAAGTGGGGATATTGATATCTTGAGTTAGACCTCCCGGTCCTTGGTGCTCGGCTTTGACTTGTTGGCAATTTGAGCACCTAGCCACAAATTTTGCTATGTCTCTTTTCATTCTGTTCCACCAATAAATCTCACGTAAGTCGCGATACATCTTGGTGGATCCTGGATGGATGGAGTATCGGGACCCATGGGCCTCCCCTAAGATTGTCTCGCTTAGGCCATCCACATCCGGCACACATAACCTCCCTTGGTGCCTAAGCACCACATCTTCTCCTTGAGAGAAAGTTTCTATTGCTTTGTTGAGAACCCATTCTTTTAGTTCCATCAAAATAGGGTCAAGATGTTGCTTAGACTTCACGTCAACAGCAACCGATGACTCGGAATTATGACGGACCATGACACCTTGATGTGAGGATAAAAATACATATTTTTAATCATTATTTCCTCACATTTATTATTTATATTTGTCCTTTTTGAGCATTAATTTGATGGATTATGCTAAATTTGGTATTTTATTTGTAGGATTAAATTGGTGGAAAATTGGAGAAGTTTGAAGCTAAAACGAATTAAAGATGAAAGGTTGAAGAAGGAAATCAAGCAGACAGCTTAATGGATTAAATTTAATAAAATAATATATTTATATATAAAAGGAAATGGCGGCTGCAAATTGTGGAAATTCAATTTTACACTTGCTTCTTGCTGCTGCCACGTGGCAGCAAGTGAATGGTGCAGAATTAAGTTGAGGCGGCGGTATTACTGTTCACGCGGCGAAAAAAAGAAAAAGGAATCCAATTCCTTTTGGTTTTGGATTCCTAATTTAATTTGGACTCAATTATTTTATTTAGGGTTTCCTACATCTATAAATAGTGCATAGAAATTATTATTTGAGAAAGGAGGCCAAGAACCAAGATACAAGACACAATATAAATTTTCTTCTAGCTTAGGAATTTTGGAAGAGCCGCCGTGAAGGCCGGAGAATTGTGGTTTATTCTTTCTTCTCCTTTATTATTTATTTGTATTCGTGATTAATAAAAGATAGTTTAGCTATTGTTCTTAATTTTTTATGATTAACACAAGCATATTTATTTTAATAAATTTTGATTGTGTTTTTAAGATAATGAGTAGCTAACTTTCATAACTAGGGTTGTGGGAACCATGAGCGATTAACAAAGTATGAATAGTAAATAAGCAATTCTTGACTAGTATTTTGCATGCATTGATAATTCTTTCGTTTAGAAGTCTTTTTAACGGTGGCCAACGTTAGAACTCGCCTTGTTACTACTTGCCGGACCAAGGAGGTAATTATCAAGAAAAGAATTATCAACATAGATTTAGTGTGATACTATCTAATAGGCTAGTGTCGATTGGTGCGAAGTAATAACTAAGCCAAACATCGATTATGATGTCTAATATGAGGTAAAGGTAAGGGTTAGTAAATTATACACACGTAGCCGGACCAAGGTGCGGGGTGAAATTCTCTAGATGTCGGACCAAGGATTTAGAGATACCTAACTTATCACTTTGCATGGAATACACTAGAAAAGGATTACTATTATTAGGATTATTGCGTTATGAGCTTATGTGGAACACATTCCAAGTTACTTTTAATAATCTGAATATAAATAAATACTTAGTTCAAAGCTATCTTTTTATTGTTTGTTTATTTTATTTCAAATTAAACCCCCCCCCCCTTTTGGGGAATCTTCAAGTCGGACACCCAACCGGGCTAGCCTATGTACATCACGGGCTAACTCTCTTTTCTCTTCTTCCACATGAGACACACTACCCATAGATACACGACTCAAAGCATCCGCAACTACATTTACTTTTCCGGGGTGGTAAAGGATACTCATATCATAATCTTTCAATAGTTCCAACCACCTCCTTTGTCGGAGATTCAATTCTTTTTGGGTAAAAACATATTGAAGGCTCTTGTGGTCGGTAAATACATCCACATGTACCCCATAGAGATAATGTCTCCAAATCTTTAAGGCAAAGACTACGGCCGCTAGCTCAAGGTCATGAGTTGGATAATTCTTCTCATGCACCTTGAGTTGTCTCGAGGCATGAGCTATAACCTTACCATGCTATATGAGGACACAACCCAAACCCACTCGGGAAGCGTCACAATATACTACAAATCCTTCGGTGCCCTCCGGTAAGGTCAGAACCGGAGCGGAGGTGAGCTTATCTTTTAATAATTGGAAGCTCTTTTCACAAGATTCTGACCATTCGAACTTGGACTTCTTTTGAGTTAAGGCCGTTAATGGAGATGCAATAGATGAAAATCCCTCAACAAACCTCCAGTAGTAACCGACCAAACCCAAATAGCTTCAGATGTCGGAAGGACTCAAAGGTCTAGGCCAACTTTTGACCACATCGGTTTTCTTTGGATGAACTTCTATACCCTCACTAGAAACAATGTGACCAAGGAAAGCAACAGATCTTAGCCAAAACTCGCACTTGCTAAACTTAGCATAGAGTTGGTGATCTTTGAGGACTTGCAATACTATCCTCAAATGATTCATGTGATCATCCTCACTTTTTGAGTATATCAAGATGTCATCGATAAAGACAATAACAAATAAGTCTAGAAAATTTCTAAACACACGGTTCATAAGGTCCATGAAAGCCACTGGGGCATTTGTAAGGCCAAAGGACATCACTAAGAACTCAAAATGACCGTATCTTGTTCGGAAGGCTGTTTTCGGAACATCAGCACCTCTTACCCTAAGTTGGTGATAACCCGACCTCAAATCAATTTTTGAAAAGTAACTCGCTCCTTGAAGTTGATCAAATAAGTCATCAATCCTAGGGAGTGGATACTTGTTCTTAATGGTCACCTTATTTAATTGTCGGTAATCAATACACATACGAAGAGATCCATCCTTCTTGTTCACCAATAACACCGGTGCACCCCAAGGCGATATACTAGGTTGGATGAAACCCTTATCCAACAAATCCTTGAGTTGAGCTTTTAATTCCTTCAACTCCGTTGGGGCCATCCGGTAAGGAGGGATTGAAATGGGTTGTGTATCTAGCACAAAATCTATGCCGAAATCTATTTCCCGTTCGGAAGGAATCCCGGGTAAGTCATCGGGAAAGACTTTCGGAAAATCCTTCACTACGAGGACCAACTCCGAAGGAGGAATATCGGACTCAAGATCCTTGACCCTCACAATGTGATAGAGAAAACCCTTAGAAATCAACTTATAAGCTTTTAGACATGAAATGATCCTTCCCCTAGGGATAGAATTTCCTCCCCTCCATTCTAAAATGGGTTCATTAGGAAATTGAAACTTCAAACCTTGGGTCCTACAATCTATGGACGCAAAACAAGCATGAAGCCAATCCATCCCCAATATAACATCAAAGTCTAACATATCAAGTTCCACCAAATCAACCAAAGTGACTCTATTGGGCATTGATATGGGACAACCCCTATACACTCTTTTAGCAATTATGGAATCACCGACCGGAGTAGAAACCGAAAAGGGTTCATTTAAGACATCGGGAAGCATATCAAACTTCATAGCCACCAAAGGGGTTATAAAAGACAAAGTGGCACTGGGATCCAACAATGCATAAACATTAATTGAAAATACTTGTAGCATACCGGTCAAAACATCCGGAGAACTCTCTTGATCATCTCGGGATTGGAAAGCATAGAAGCGATTCTTCTTAGAAGCATCGGGATTTGGGCCACTTGCTTGTGCTTGAGCATTTTCCCTTCCTTGAGCCTTTAGCATAGGGCAGACCCTCCTCATGTGGCCACTCTTACCACAACCATAACAATTTCCCGTGCCAACTAGGCACTTCCCTTCATGTTTTCGGCCACACTTTGTACAAATAGGCTTCTCAACATAAGAACCAACACCTTTTGTTTCTTGAGGCTTGGGGGTAGACACTTTACCTTTGTCGACCCTTGGAGTGTTAGGAGGACCTTGGTTGGAAAACCTCTTTTTGAACTTTGGTTTATCTTGGATTTCAAACCTAACCTTAGAAGAATTTCCATCATCGGCCCTTGACCTCTTCAATTCTCTACCAACTTTCTTAAGCTTTTGCTCCTCAATTTGTTTAGCATGAACCATAAGACGAGAAATGTCCATGCTTGGGATTAGCATAGCCGACCTACATTCATTTACCACAAGATCGGATACTCCCATAACAAATTTGTTCATTGTAGCTCTAGAGTTCGACACCAAAGTAGGAGCATGCTTGGACAATTGAGTGAACTTGAGGCCATACTCCTTCACACTCATACCCCCTTGACGAAAGTTGATGAATTCTTGCATTTTCCTCTCCCTTAGTTCCAAGGGGGAAAACCTATCAATAAAAGTCATCTTGAATGTAGCCCAACTTATCGAACCCTCTCTAATAGGTCTCCCCTCCTTCCATTATTCATACCACACTTGTGCCACATCGTTGAGTTGATAGGCGGCTAACTCCGCCTTTTCTTGAGAAGACAAACCCATAGCCTCTAGAACCTTAAACACTTCGTCAATGAATCCTTGTGGATCTTCTTCCTCGTTGGAGCCAAAGAAAGTAGGGGGATTCATCCTTGTGAAATCCCTTATCCTAGAAGTGGTAGTGCTACCATTGGGGTTTACTTGTACCCTACCATCCCTAGCAACTTGAGTGACAACACTTGAGTCAAATTATGAATAGCCGACCTTATCTCAACATTAGACATAGCCCCTACTTCAATTGGAACTTGAGGGTTTTGAGGAGCTTGAGGGGGAACCGCCTCATTCACATTCTCCTCATCGGCCCTCCTTGCTTTGTTCCTTCTTGTATTCATTGCCTATAAGCACAAGAGAAGGATTAGAAGAAAAGGACTAGATAGAGTTAAGACTCTTAGGCATGACTATGGAGTAACAAAAGAGCGAAAGTTCCTAAGCATCTCGTAGCCTCCCATTCATAAGTGTGGCGCGCTGCACACCCATGAACAAGATTCTACTCGACGTGGTATCCTGTGACATGGAACCTACATTATTCTCAACCTTATGTTCTGATACCAAGTTTATAACGACCGGAGAGCACCCCTTAGTCGTTATCGGCATATTAGACCTCGAAGAGGTCTTATACAAGCCCTTAGCATTCATCATAGCATGTATCATAGAATAAAAACACGAAAAATTTAAAACTTTTACTTTGGAAGTTCAACTTCACTTCATATATGAAAATAGAATCTAACTTCGTCACAATGTACCATCTAGACATAGAAGTATCGAAAATGGGACTTAGCCCTTACATCAATAAGAAGTCCAGAACTAGGAAAGTACAACAATGTCTTTCAACATAAGAAAAGAAGTAAACATAGAAGCTAGATCATAGGGTCTTGTCCTCGGACTTGAGGACTCACCAACTTGGGGAAGCAACTCCAAGTGTCTTGAGAAGTAAGCTTGAATCCTCAACGGCCCGAACCTAAATGTTTGGGGAAAAAGGAGAAAATATGGGTTAGTACAACACACGTACTAAGTATGGCTACTATGCATAAAAACCATTGGAACATGCATAAAAAGTCATTCTAGTCAAAACATGCTTTTTACCAAGTAAATCCAATATGCACACAAAGTAAGCATCATAGTACAAACCAACATAATATCATCCCAACACGTAGACAACCCAAGTAATACCAGTGCAATGCAAGGAATAGAATCCCATAACCCTATTCAAAGCCAAGTATTACATTAAGCAACCTACTTCATACATACATACATAAGATCATACTTCATTATAACTTACCATATTCATAATGATCATATATAACATAGCTTCAACATACATAAGTCATAATCATCATAATCATAAGAGAACACTACTACAACCATCTATTAGGATCCCATAAGTGCAATGTGCAAGAGAAGTCCCATACCCTCCCTTACACAATGTAGAAACCCTTAAGAAAGCCCTAATAAGAGTTCACACCTTTCATACCTTCATTTAGTTTTACATTAGGGAGATATTGCCATAACCGACATAAACCATGAGAGCTACATAGAATCCGGTGTTCTACTCTCACACCGAAAAGAGAGGGTTAACACTTGCGTAAGGTGTAACCATTCGTACATAGCTATCTAGGTGGATCCACTAAGCTAAAGTCCTATGTGGGCACATAGTTAAGGGTCAAGGAGATTGCTCCTAGAAATCCTAACTTACTAAACATGGGGGATTTCCATCTCATGAGACAAGACATACCGTGGGTAATCCAGACTTGCTAAACGTGAGGAAACCCATGTGGGGAGCCGGACTTACTAAACTTGAGACCCCCATCTCATTTACATGCCCTTTCGGTGCTAAGAATCTAATACCCTTTTGTAATCATCTTTAGTCATCACATAAATTCACATTAACCTTTACTAGACTCTTAGGTAAACATCTTATCATAATAGCTCATATGTGTTCATAAGTGAGTAACAACACTTTCACTTTAGAAACACTTAGTAAGTGAGTAATCCTTTCACTTTACATTACACTATAATCATGAGAACTACCTTTCAATCATATAGAAATCATACCATAACATACATACATATTTCATAGCTAATTTAAGTGTAAAGGGTTAAGGATGAGGAAACTAGGTCATCAACACCACAACAACACATTAAATATAGCATCATTACAATCTAAGTAATTCACCTTTCATACTTAAGTTCAAAGAAGAACCAACCTTCATACCTTTTTTCCCTTCATAGGAAATTTAGACTTCAATCACCAATCAGTTCATAACCAATACATAATACAAGGTAATTCATGAAGTAGTACATAATCAACATCAATATAAGCAATTGACATATTCCCTTCAAGGCTTCATTCAAAGACTCAACCCTAATTTCATAGAAAATATACATAACCTAGGGTAGAATCATCATACAAACATGAATTACATAACATCACATTCGATTCATAGCTTTCACTCAATATCCAACACAAACTAAGGTTAGGATTAGGAAAAGAAGGAGAAACATGGGTCTCATGGGGAATTCTACAAGAAACCACAAATACAACATAAATTCATTCATAATTGTTCATATAACATCAATCAAATTTAGTTTATAACATCAATTCCACTTTAGAAAGAAGACCCCGTTTTTGGATTGAAATCCTAGAAATTGGACATTTTGAAATTTATCTTGAAGGGACCTCTTAGGGAAAGGAATCCCAAGAGTGATAAGCAACCATAACTTAGTTGATTCCTTGAGAATCAATGGAGAAACTCCAAGCAATTTGTGAAAGAACCTTGAAACCCTAGCTCCAATGTATTCTTCTTCTTCTAAGGTTTTTAGAGGGAGAGTTTAGAGAGAAGTGGGAGAGTTTTGATTTCAATTGGGTGTCGTGTATAATGACCAAAACTTTTGAATTTAGACTTAAAAACGAATATGTAATTAACCTCTAAAAATACCCAAAACACCCTACTTAAATAGGACTTAAAAGGAAAAGTCCCAAAACTCCTCATTTAAATGGTCCCCGTCAGGGACCACGGCTAACATTCACAGACCGTGAAAGTGCACCACGGGCCGTGGTACTGCCCGTGGGGTTGGAGGCAGTGGCTCCCCTTTTGTGCACAAGCCAAAACTTGTCCAAGGCAAGACCACGGAGCCTCCCACGATCCGTGGTCATGACCACAGTCTGTGGTGATGGTCTTGGTCATGACTTGGCCTTGTGGAGGCAAGGCCTTCAAGCCCTGGTGCCAAGTGATGTTCACGATCCACCCATCTCCCTCGTCAAGTGCACCACGGCCCGTAGTGGTTTCCGTGGTGCCTTGGGTAGTAGCTACCCTAACAACCCCCAACTCCCTAAAAGCTAAGAGAACTCCACCCTCGCCTTCACGAGCCGTGAAATGGACCACGACTTGTGGTCCCTCTCGTGAAGGGTGACGTAGTGTCTGGGACACTTGGAGGTCCCTCTCTCTCGACCAAGGAAACCCCACGAAGCCTCCCACGGTCCATTCTCATGACCACGAGCCGCGATTTTTTCCGTGGAGTTTTAGGCAGTCGCTCAAAATTTAGGGCATCCTTGGCCTTAGGCCTTGTCTTTCCCCTTTTGTTTGGCAGTCCTCCCTTAGGCCTTAACTCATACACCACCATAGCACACCTAGATGGTCTACTAACTTAGGGGAATTCATTTTATACTTTATTGACACTACGTTTAGGCTCTAGTTCAACTTACGAAATTTCCGGGGTGTTACAGAAAGGTCATGTTTTCATCAAGTTTCTTCCAAATAAGGGTAAGGCTCAAGGGGTGTTCAAAAGAGATTCACACACGCTCACAAGGTAGGCCACAAAGAAGTATATGTCAAATTGGCTCACACTCTGCGAAGTTGCCTAAGATCATATCAAGAGATAGCCTTACATAGTCAACCAAACCAACAGGGCAAATTCTAAGTGCTATCATGCATGGTTGACAGTAAGCTCATCCCACAAGGCATCAACACCAAACTCAAACAAGACTCCACACTTTCACTAGTGTACAATGTTCATCACAAGAGACTTAATTTGATACTTGGCTAGTCATACCGAGATGCAAAGAGTTCACATATTGTCTATGTAACTTCACTTGGTCTCATTGTAGTCGTACATTCATGTTCATTCGATTATGAGCACTATTTGATTCATCAATATTGATTAAAACCGAGACTCAAATTTGCTAAACAACAACGACATTCGACACATATATGATGTGGCAAAAATAAAAAAATTCGGAAGGGTAAAAAATTATTTAAAGCAAGGAACCACAAGGTCAAACATTCCACAAAAAGCAGTATAACAAAAATTTAGCAAAAAGCCCAATATATAAACAAAACTAGAGTCACAAATAGCACACAAAGGTGGGCCTCACACCTCTACCTTATAAAAACATTTGTCCTCAAATGCAAATAAAAACATCCCAAAGTGAAATAAAGTAAAACATAGAGGAAGGTAAAGAGAGGGTCCTGTCTACACAGTCTCTCCATCGGTCTGGGCATCAGTGCCCTATGCCTAACCTTGAGCCTGGGCATCAATGCCCGAGGTCACCTCAGGAGGAAGAACAGTGCCAGATTCACCAAGGTCTGTTGAGTGTGAGTCAGCCAGAATGACATGCACAGCTCTGTAGAATCCCCGAGGCCATGAAGGAATATTAGGGTCTAGGGTTATGGTCTTCCTGGTAGAAGTGGGCCTCTTGCCCTTGCCTTTCCCACTAGTTGTGGGAAATTTCGTAGCTTTGTTCGACGTAGTTGCATCCTCTTTTATAGCAATCCCTTTGGACTTCTCTTGGGCTGGTATTATTCTTTCAACAACTTTTGATTAGTCATGTCTGCAAAATCTCGAAGAGAAGTTAGAAAAACTTAAACAAAAGCACAGCAGAACAATTGCAGACAGACTCGCCAAATCAGATGGTGAATCGCCAAATTTCTTAGTCGAGCTACATCGAACTTGCCAAAGGACTTAGCCCTAAAACTGCAGCAAGTAGGCGATAGAGGAACCACTCGGCGTGTCATCAACAGCATTCGGCGAACAAGAACAGGCTCACCGAAAGTTATAGTGCAAATAGGGTTCAGGGTTACAAGCAAAACAACGATTAAGAAAATTTTTGGTAAGTCGCCGAGTGCTTTTGGCGAACTCAAGCCTCTCGCCGAATGTTACAAGATGCGACATAAAAAAAATGCTTGAAATTAACGGCAAGATGAGGAACTTCAGGGAACCGCCGAGTGGTTCGGCGAGCTCGACAAAGTTCGCCAAACGACCCAATGTGCCTACTTTCAACCCACTTCTCGAAATTACCCCTTGCAACCTCCGAAAAAGAATTAAAGCATGCACTAATGAAATCAAGGTAGGACCCATAACATCCAAACACAACCCCTCAAATTTTAATCCATTTTAAGGGATACAATTACGGTAATTCAACAGTCACAACTACTTGGGCAAGATTATCAAATTGAATCATGCATGTAAACAATCTAATCCTATCAGGTAGGACCAGAACACTTCAACAAGATCAGGCTATTGCAAATGAGTATAATTTTTGATAAAATAAACTCGGGGCATAGAAAACCAACCTTTGGTGTTGATTAAGAGAAGATTGAAACGCTAGGCGGCAATCTAATCCAACTCCGAGTACAAATCAATAACTAACACGTTTAGATAATGCAAAATATAGAGAATAATGTGTAGGTGTGAATCTAGAAGAATGAAAATGCATAAAAGTGAAAGACTTTGAGAATTTAAACCTCTGGCTTTAAAAACCTTCCAGTTCTTGCCCATTCAGCGACATGCTGAGTAGTTACTTATCTTGCCGAATTTTACAGAACCTCCAATTATTTTGGGGTTCCAAACGGAGGTCTCCGTCGAGGTCGCCGACATGATAGGCAATTCGCCAATAAGTTCCTAGGCTCGCCAAGATTTACAGACTCTCCCTTAAAGTTGTCTTGAGTCCAACGGCAGTCTGAGTCGGGATCACCGACTTATTCGGCAATTCGCCGACTGGACATGTTTGCTCACCAATCTCCTTCTTTCCTAACACTTCCCACACTTCATCCTGCACAGCCAACACACTGTTATTTTTAAAACAAACATAATGCAATAAAAAGGGTTTTGGGTTGCCTCCAAAACAACGCCTTAGTTAACGTCGCGGCACGATGCGAGTCTACCTTCATACTTCATTCTTGGGGTTAGCCATAGTATCACTAGGCAAACCCCCTTGCTGTCTCGGATTGAGATGAAACGATATATGACCTATTTGGGTCTCCCACTGCTTTATCAATCCTAAATAGGAGGTGACGGTCAGGCTAAGGGTAGACACATCTTTTATTTGTTTTAAGATCTTGTCAGACCCTTCAACTTTGGTAAGGATACGAGAGAGCATATCCTCAAACCTAGAACCTTTCGAATCCTTTGGCTTTTGGCGCTCGTGGGGAGGCACATACCTATCTTTCTCCCCCATCCTTCCAATTAGGATTACGGTCCCTCCATTCACGATATTTCCAACCTTCATCCCTAGCCCAACCTTGGTTACAACCCTGCCTTGGGTAGTTTGAACGATAACCACTGCCTTTGTTGGCTAGGAAGTTCACCTTCTCACTATACAAACCTTCAAACTTTGCTTCTTCAGGATTAGCACACACGACACCCACAACATTGACACCCCGAGCACCAGCTCCCATGACATTTTTGGACAAAATATCAAGTTCCGTCATGATCTTGGCCATGTATGGTCCCTCTCTTGATCATTTTCCATCTGTTTATTGGTCAATTTGAATGTAAGAGGGGAGACTTGGTCTTTACAGGTGTACTAAGCTCGAGTTATCATGGTCATGTCATCCAATAGCTTAGCTGCTACCACGTAAGGTTGTTGCATCAAACCTCCCGGAGAAAGTTGGTCAACAACACCTTTATTTACCGAGTCTAGGCTCCGTTAGAAATACTGTAGCAATACAGTGTTAGGCAAGCCATAAGTTGGGCATTGGAGCACCAACTTCTTGAATTGCAGGGAAAAATTGCACATTAAATACAGTCACCAACTCCTCCCACGAAGGGATTGAGTCGCATGGCAATTTAGCTAGCCACTTGCATGCTTCTCCCATCAAAGAGAATGGGAACAACCGTAAACAAACCGACTCTTGGGATATATTCTTGAAGGAGAATGGTCCGCACACATCCACGGAATTTTGAATGTACTCATGAGGGTCTTCATGAGCCAATCCACTGAAAAGCCCCTTTAGTTGGAAGAGTTGCAACATAGTACTCGTGATGTGGAATACATCATTCCTTTCGGCCGGAGGTAAGCGAATGGCACCAATACAGCCTATGAGATGGGGGTCATTAGAATAAGGCTCATTTACATCGCTAAGGTTTCCGATGTCATCTTCATGGCCTACTTGGCTTCCATTGCTGTCATTCACACTCATACTTCCTGAAATAATCACACAAACAAACAAAACTAAACTAAAAATTAAGTAAGTAAACTATGACTAACAAAAGCAAAATTTACATCAACTAAAAATTCTCAAGTAACACCACTCCCCGGTAGCGGCGCCTTTTTGATGTTTGCGTATTCAAGACACAACTTCCAATTCAAGTGTCTACTATCATACAACGGTAATATAACCCAACCAAGGGTTGGGATCAATTCCCAAGGGAGCGGTTTATGAGAATTAAATTTAAACGTGAATATGCTAACGTTAACCATAGCTAAAAACATTATCGAGTAAAAACATAATAAATTAAGGGGTTCACATAAGTGTCAATTATCAAAGGAGGGGGGGGTTTTATATTCAGCTAATGAACAACAACATCAAAAATAAGATAATGCAAATAGGGAAACGGGATTCTTGGGATGTGATAGGAATATGGGATAAAATATACTATTGGGTAAATGCTATTGATAGTAAATCGCTTAATATTTGTAACTAGGCAAGACTTTACTGGGGGTAAATTCTCTCTTGAGCAACTTACCCCGAATCAACTTGGTTTCTCTCGTACACCGAGTTACAACATTTAAGCACAGCCTCCGCCTTAGCCCATTCACTCTCTCGAGCTGAATGTGTGGGAGAAGTTCTAGGATTCACTCTCTCGAGCTGAACCCATGACGACCCAATAACCACCGGCTATCGATTTAGTAGTCTTCGTTTTAAAACCTCTCTCTCGAGCAAGCCAAAAACACTAAGATGAAATCCTATTTACAATTACAATCCCATTAAATTCAAACACAACTACTAAACGAAATCACATTTAAACAACAAATAGACAACAATAAGCAATACCCAACAGGAAATATAACCCATATTCACAAAATCATACCCTAAGAATTTGGGTTTTAGCTAGACATGAAAAAGAGATAGAAATGAATACCAACAAGTGTTTCCATCAAGTGGGTAGGATAGAAAATGTCTTTAAACAAGTCTAGGATGAAGATTCTTGGCTAGCCACTTCCAATTTCTTGGAGTTGAAAACCTTCAAAAACTTCAAGCTCAAGAACAATGTCTCCCAAAAATTCTAAGAACTCAAAATGAAATATTCGAAGTCTCAAAATTTTGTACATAGATAGATATATAGCCCAAAATGAGTTGAAATCTCAGACTCATCAACAGCCCCAACTTAAACTTTTGCTAGTCCTCAAGTAAAACACAAGATCAATCAGTTCAACGAGGATGTCTACAAGTAGTGCTACTCAAGATTCAACATGAATACACACAAGAGGTTCGAACTACTCATGCAATGTTGAATTGTGCATTGTAAGTTTCAAACTTTGACTAGCCATTATCAAATAGAACTCAAGCTCACAATGCTTACTTCAAATGAAAGTTCAAGCTCAACAAAAGCATTCAAATGCCCTCACACTGAGAATGATTCCATGCTCACACGAAACTCATCAAATTTCCCAAATTTTGCAATTAAAAGCAACTCTCACACTCTCAAAGATTAACACATGCATGACTCTACCCATAGGTTTGCCCATATTTTCCAACCAACATGACTTTCAGCTCACTCAAGATCACAAAGGTCTTTCAAGGCTTGTAAGAGAGCTAAGGGTAAAGGTATGATCATTTTGGCTTAGTAACTTCTACCTTCAAGAGGCATGGCCTGCATTTCATTTTTTTCTCCTTCTCTTTCACACTTTATGATTTTCACAATCAACCCTATGCTCTTTTAAACATGATTCACTTGACACCCCATGTCTTTTTTCATCGCACCAACTTTGTTTCAACATTATCTTTCTTTTTCAATCTATTTCTTCTTTTTATTTTCTCTTTTTTTTTTAAATGGAGGGGTCCCATATTTTTCAACACAATCCATCAAGGACAGATTTTTACAAACTTCTTGACTTTCCTCCTTTTTCACCACACCCGCCTATGTTGGCTATTCAAATGAACCAATGCTTCATGAAAGTTATAGGTGATGGGACAAAGAGGTCAAAGTTATTCATGTTTCATCCAAAGAAAAGGGTAGGCTCAAATAGTGCCAAGATAGGTTCAGACTCTCACAAGTTGGTCACAAGGAGGTATAATAGCAATTTTTAGTTTACTCTACACAAATTGTGCCTAAGATCATCAGGTGGAAATTTTTAATTCGGGTCAAAACCAACATTAACGTTAAACTCAGTGGATCAAAAACCAATATATACCAAAAAAATTCAGCATGCATACAAAAATCACGGAAAACACATAATATCCATAAAAACAACCCAAAAGAGGTAGGTATGAATATACCAATCAGTTGGGTAACAATTTGCAAGTCTTCACAATGCTTGAAATAAACGAAAAATCAAAACCCAACTTAAAATTCTACTCAAAAACTCCAAGAATAGTTTTTGGGATAAATACTCAATGTAAGAACTCTCAAACACTTAGACCATTCGCTCAACATTTCGGAACTCCGGAATTCTTTTAAAAAATTAAATTTATACTCTTCCAAATTTTAAGCTTTTGGACCGATCGACAGAATTAGTTGAGCATCGTTGATTAGGTCGGTGATGCACCAAGTGTCCCTCTACATCGTCGTCCTGACTTACCTCTTCACTATTCCAGTTCTGTAACTTTACGCGATCAAGATCTTTATCGCCGATCCATTCGACAGTTCACCGAGGTGCCATTTCCATCGCCAAGTTGAATTTTTCCTAGGGCTGGTACGCTATAACATCTGGTGAGCTGAAGTACCACTGGGCGACTCATCGAGTGGTCTTGGCAATCCTCACTTTTTCTTATCTTCAAATTTTTTAGCTTTTGCACTCTGTTTAGCTCAGTAATGTCCTTGCCTTGATCGTTGCCTCCATAGTTGCAAATTAGCACTTAAACATTAGTTTGGAGCATAAGATAGGCATTGATGACACTAAAACTATTATATTAAGCCCTAAATAACTCAAAATTTTAGACTCACCAGCACCCCCAACTGAAAATTTTTGCTTGTCCACAAGTAAAACACAAGATCAATCAGTTAAATGAGGATGTCTACAACTAGTGCTACTCAAGATTCAACATGGATGCACACAAGATGTTAAAACTACTCATGCAATGTTCAATTATGCACTCTAAGTTTCAAACTGTGACTAGCCATTATCAAATAGAACTCCATCTCACAACGCTTGCTTCAAATGCAAGTCCAAGCTCAACAAAAGCATTAAAATGCCCTTACACCGAGAATGATTCCATGCTCACACAAAACTAATCAAATTTCAAGAATTTCTAAATCAAAAGCAAATCTCACACTCTCAAAGATAAACACATGCATGAATCTACCCATAGGCTTTCCCATATTTTCCAACCAACATGACTTTCAACTCACAAATGATCACAAAGGTCTTTCGCTGAGGGTAAAGGTATGATCATTTTGGCTTAGTGACTTCTACCTTCATGAAGCATGGCCAACATTTCACTTTTTCTCCTTCTATTTCATACTTTATGATTTTCACAATCCACCTTATACTCTTTTAAGCATGATTCATTGGAAAACTTTGGACTGCACTGTTCAGTCTGAAATATTGAATTTAGTAGGGTTACATATCTCGTTTGCATTCATGGGGTTCCCTATGAATCTTGGGTACCCCATAAGAGAATTTGGATTTTAAGCAAACCAGTTGAAATACTGATATTTGGTGCAGGCTTTTAGCAACTAAATTTTTTGTTTTAGCGAGCACTTTCGGGTAGTTCTACCTAAAAATTTCAGTTTCAACCCTAAATTTTCAAGAGGCGATTTCTCCCTCATCTGAGCTTCGTCTTTGGTAATTCCAAGTCCCACATGCTCGTAATTGTCAGGGCTACACGGTGGAGTGATTGGAATATGTGGTGAAACTCCGTTCGTGGTAATTTTGGTGTGAAAGTTGATGACCCTTTCCTTTTATATTTATTTTCGTGATGTGCTGTAGTTTCCGCTATTTTGGGCCGCGAATTGTGTTCTATTTTGGGACACAAGTTCAAGGCATATATTAGGACCTTCTGACAAATTCAATTACAAAATTTCCCACATGGATCCAATCATTTTCATTTGACTCTAAAAAATGGTCCTTTTGGGTGATTTAGGTGTCTAAACGATCATATTGATATTGTTATCCTATTTTTATAGTGTTGAAGCATTTAGAGGTTGTTTGAAAGGGAAAAGCTCTATCCTTGTAATTTAGAGCGTGCACGGTCGGCCTACAGGTAGGCTATGACTTCCTTTCTAATATGATTGAACACAAATGTGTAAATTCATGATGATTAGTATGAATTGGAGGCAGGTACCTAGTTATTTCTACTTTTCTTCTTAGAAACCATGATTTAGGGCTGATTATCACTAGATCAAGGGTACTACTATGTTGGAAGAGGGTTGTATGTGTGTTATAGCATGCTATATGATTAACTTGGTTGATTACTTGTTTTTGGGGCATGTTTTGGCCTTAGTCTAGGATAGACTAGTGTTACCTTATACCCATGCAGCTTGTGACTTTGGTATGTCTCCGACATTGTTCGTATGGACTAAGTCTTTGTAAACTGGAATAGTAGACTTAGATTTGATAGTATGAGCCTTAACTAAGGCATTTGCACTGCTTGGAGCCTTTCTAGCTCCTCTCTTTATTTCTTCAGCTTTGATGCATTACCGCAGACTGTGTGCTTTTTTGAGATTTAAGTTCTTCCGACATGGAGCCTTTTATGATATCATTAAGGGTTGACGTCGATCCATGTGGATTGGCGCCTACTTGATATCCTATTTGGAGTCGATACGCCCCCGGGCACTCTTGCTAGATGGGCAACTACTACCCCTGGGAGTGGGCTGGCTGGGCTGCCTAGATATTTGAGATCCTCTGTCGAGTTGACACCCACCTAAGGCACTCTTGCTAGCTGGGCGGTTAATGCCCCTAAAAGTGTACTGTATGGTTGGGCGTCCTAGGTTGATTGTGACTTTTGCTAGCTGGATTAGGAATTAAATGGCTGGGTTGATTGTCACTCTTGCTAGATAGGCTGGGAGTTGACTGGTTCTAGGCTACTTCGGTTGGGAGCCCGACTGATGTTCTTGGGTTCGGATCTAGATTACTCTTCTTTTTGACAGACTTAGCTATAATGTATATTTGTCAGGATTATGGGGATTTTTTCATGTTTTTATCAAAACATACGCACGAGTGTACCTTCTGGGCTTATGAGGGTCTAGTTAGTTTTAGCTTATGTGTACTTAGATTTACTTTATGTATACTCGTTTGCCTTCATTTATTCCCCCTTTGGCCTTAGTTGTGTCTAGATTCTATCTTTTAGACTATTTTTACCTTTCTTGCTCGGTCAGCCTATGATGCCTATGAGTACCTTGCTTCGGTACTTATGTTACACTCTATATCTTTTCGTGATGCAAGTCCTAGTACAAACTACGGTGATTGTTTATGCCATCCTTTTCAGCTAGTGGATATCGGAGACGAGGGTGAGCTCTTGGCGTCCTGGATCAGCTTGTCTACTTCTGTATATATGTTGGCTTGTCTTTTTCATTTGAGACTCCTTGTGCTGGTCTACATTTTTTACCTGTACTTGTTCATATTAGATATATTTGTACTCATGCTTTTCAAGTTCTAGGAGGGTTTCCTTTGTATATAGTTTTTGGTTGCTCTCTGTTTCTGTCTTTTCTTATTGTTAGTATTATTTTCTATTTAGTTCTACTTTTTTACTCAGTACTTCTCGTTCTAGGTATGAGTCAGCTTACCTACTGGTGGTTTTGGTAAGTGCCATCATAACTTAAGAAATTGGGTCGTGACAAGTTGGTAATAGAGCCCAAGTTCACCAGTCTCACTTATACAAAGCTAATACCTAATAGAGTCCTGCGGAGACGTGCAGAGACGGCTCTGTCCTATCTTTGGGAGGCTACAAGGTGTCATTAGGATTTCTTCCAAATTGTATAACTTTTGTACAGCATTTGTGTTATTGGTTTCTAGAAATTTAGTTTGCTTCACTCTTTATGTAGGATGGCTTGTACGTGACGAGAGGAGAATCAGGGTAGGGGTCAACCTACCATGCCCGGTATAGATAAAGGACCACTCCTGTGAGAGAGCGAAATCCAGAGCCAATAGTGGACCCTCTAGCAGCTCATGTTCCAGATCAACTGATGGGGCCTAGACCAGCTCAACCATGATCTGGACCGGCTGTGGCACCAGATCTTTAGGCAGCTATTGCCCATATTTTGACAATACTTAAGGGCATGAAACATGCCCCAACACCAGAACCTGAACCACCATCTGCGCCAATACTGTCACCAACACTAGGTCAGCAGGATTAGCCTGCAATAGAGGCACCTCAGGCACCGCTATCACATGGGGGTGCCCAGCCTGTGGTTGCAGTCGAAGCTATGTCGGTAGAGGATCCAACTATGTTCGAAGTGTTTTTTAGGCTTTTACCTCTGAGTTTTTTTAGTGGCTGCAAGTGAGAATGCCCACGAGTTTCTGACTACTTTCCATGAGTGATTGCATACATTGGGTCTCGTGGATTCGTGCGGAGCTGACTTTAGTTCATATAAGTTTGTGTATTATGTTTCTCGTTTGGGTATGAGTTTTGAGAATATGGCAACGTTGTTGCGTGTATCGACCCCCACGGGTGAGTCTTTAGTAATGTATTAGGTGTTTCGATCATGCTTAGTTACTATCAGGAGCGTGACACCAGAGTTGACCTTATATTATTAGATATGCTTCATTTTTTTGTGATTCTACGTATGGACTAGTACCATATCATGCGGTTTTATATTGTTCTGTAAGACCATTACCTTAGACATTCCTAGTATTCCACTGGTGGTGTTGTAGGGCTCCATTAGTAGCACGCTAGTTAGATTTATATCTTTTGTTCAGGCTCAAAGGCTAGGGGCTAGCGGGTGTTTGTCTTATTTGGCCTATCTGTGTTATGTGAGTATGGAGGTCCCATCAATTGAGTTTATTCCAGTCATCCGTGATTTTTTAGATGTGTTTTATACTGACCTACCTGGCCTACCCCCAGAGCGTGATATCAACTTTTCTATCGAGCTTGAGTCGGGTACTCGACCTATTTCAATTTTTCCATATAAAATGTATCCTGCAGAGCTCAAGAAGCTCGGTGTTAAGCTTAAGGATCTCTTGGGTAAGGGATTCATAAGTCCTAGTGTGTAACCTTGGGGCGCTCCTGTTCTGTTTGTGAAGAAAAAGGACGGTACGATGAAAATGTGTATCGAATATAGGCATTTGAATAAGGTGATGGTGAAGAACCTCTACCCTATGCCTAGGATTGATTATCTATTTGACCATCTTTAGAGTGTCGTAGTATTTTCAAAGATTGATTTAAGCTCTTACCATGAGCTGAGGATTAGCGAACATCCCTAAGACTACATTAGGACTCGATATAGCCACTATGAGTTCCTAGTGATGCCTTTTTGGGTTGACCAATACCCCTGCCGCCTTCATGGACTTGATGACACGGGTGTTCAGGTCATATCTTGATTTGTTCGTCATTGTGTTCATAGATAACATCCTAGTATACTTATGGAGCAACAATTATTATGAGAATCATCTGAGGATTGTGCTACTGACTTTGAGACATCAGCGACTTTATGCCAAGTTTTTAAAGTGTAAGTTTTAGCTTGAGTTTGTATCATTCTTCGAGCACATGGTGTACAAATATGGAATCATGGTAGATTCGATGAAGATTGAGGTTATTTGTGGTTGGGCTAAGCCCACTTTCATGAATGATTAATTTGGAGCTTCGTCAGTTTAGCAGGCTACGACAGACGGTTTGTGGAAGGCTTCTCCAATATAGCAACACCTTTGACCCGATTGAGTCGCCTTGATGTTCCTTTTGAGAGGTCTGAAGAGTATGAGTTGAGCTTTCTGATGCTCAAGGATTTGCTAACTATAACTCCTATATTGACTCTTCCAGTTGTGGGTGAGGGCTTCGTTGTCAATTGTGATTCATCCGGTGTTTTTTTAGGTTATGTTTTGATGCAACATGAATGAATTGTTAATGTATCAAGGTAACATAGGTTACACGAGCAAAACTATGCCATGCATGACTTGGAGTTGGCGGCAATAGTTTTCACGGTTAAGATTTGGAGGCACTGCTTGTATGGAGTTTATTGTGAGATCTACACTGATTATATGAGTCTTCAGTACATCATGAGCCAGAGGGATTGTAATTCGAGGTAGAATCGCTGGAGTGAGCTTCTGTAGGACTATGACCTCTCTATTCTCTACCATCTGGGAAAAGTGAATGTGGTGGTGAACGCCTTTAATTGGAAGGAAGTGAGTATGGAAAGTCTAGCCTTCTTATGTATGGTGGAGAAACCTTCAGCTTTGGACATTCAGTCCGTGGCTAATTAGATGGTTCAGTTAGATGCTTCAGATTCTTGGCGTGTTCTAGACTATGGGTGTGTTTGGTATGAAGGAAAATGTTATCCATAGAAAATGTTTTCCATGGAAAATGTTTTCCTGAAAAACAAGTTGATTTTTTACTTATTTTCTCATGTTTGGTAGGTGAGTAGAAAAGATTTTTAGTTTTGACTTATGAATGAAAAATATTTTTGAGAAATATCTTTTATTTTAACTAGAGTAGAAAATAAATTTTGAAATTGAAAATATTTTTTAAAAACAAATTTAAATTTTTTTTTGGGGGGTGGGGGGTAGTAGGGGTGGGTGGGGGTGCTGGTAGGGGGTGGGTGGGGTGCCGGGGAGTGGGTAGGGGTGAAAAAAATTAAATTTTGAAATTGAAAATATTTTTGAAAAACAAACTTAAAAATTATTTTTTGGGGAGGGGGTTCTGGTAGGAGATGGGTGGGTGGGGAGTCGAGGGTAGGGGTGAAAAAATTTTAATTTTGAAATTGAAAATATTTTTGAAAAACAAACTTAAAAATTATTTTTTGGGGTGGGAGGGGTTGGTAGGGGGTGGGTGGGTGGGGAGTCGAGGGTAGGGGTGAAAAAATGAAATTTTGAAATTGAAAATATTTTTTAAAAACAAACTTAAAATTATTATTTTTTTGGGGGGGGAGGGTGGGGGGCTGGTAGGGGGTGGGTGTGCGGGGGAGGGTGGGGGGTGGGTGCGTGGGGGGTGAGGGTAGGGGTGAAAAAATGAAATTTTGAAATTGAAAATATTTTTTAAAAACAAACTTAAAATTTTATTTTTTTGGGGGGGAGGTCTGGTAGGGGTGGGGGGCTGGGTAGGAAGTGGGTGGGGGGGTCAAGGGTAGGGTAATGAAATTTTGAAATTGAAAATAATTTTTAAAAACAAACTTAAATTTTTTTTTTGGGGGGCGGGGGTGGGGTGGGGTGGGTGGGGGGCTGGGTAGGAGGTGAAAAAAATTGAATCTAAAAATAAGATTTAAAATTATTATTTTTGGGGGTGGTTGGGGGGGCTGGTTTGAGGGTAGGGACAAAATAAATTGAATTTTTCAACAAAAAAGTAATTCTAATTTGAAGTTGGAAGAGTGGTTTGGAAAATGTTTTCCTTATGTTTTGAAGGGAAGTCATTTTCCTTAAATTTAAGGAAAATGAGTTGATTTGGAAAACATTTAACCCAACCAAACATGAGAAAATTGGAAAACATTTTCCAGACACACCCTATGTGGAAGTTCAGTCCTCTCTACTTGATTAGATTTGTCGCCTTCAGTTTGAGGATGAGGCCTTGGTGGCACTTCAAGATCGATTGTGAGCAAGTGATTCCAGTAAGATTACCTTGGATTCAGATTTGGTTTTGAGGTTTGCAAGACGTATTAATGTCCTGAGAGTTGAGGGTTTTATTCAGTTGATACTTCGTGAAACCCATAATTCAAAATATTCTATTCATCAGGGCATTGCATAGATGTATCGTTACTTGAGGTAGCAATACTGGTGGGACGGCATAAGGATAGATATTGCAGACTATGTGTCTCGTTGCCTTATTTATTAGCAGGTGAAGGCCAAACATTTGAGACTTGGTGGTGAGTTCTAGAGATTACCCATTTCGGAGTGGAAGTGGGATAACATCACTATGGACTTTATGGCAGGGCTGCCTCGGACTTTTAGAGGTGTTGATAGTATTTAGGTCATCGTGGATCGATTGAACAAGTGTGCACACTTCCATCCTGTTCGGTCATCATTCAGCACTGAGAGGTTAGCCCATATCTACATTTGTGAGGTGGTTCATGGTGTTCTGGTCTCTATTACATCAGATCAGGGTGCTCAGTTCACTTCTAGCTTTTGGAGGACTTTTAAGGATGAGTTGGGTAATCATTTTGAACTTAGCACAGCCTTCAACCCGCAGACGGATGGTAAGTCGAAGCCTACTATCCTTGCTCTTTAGGATATCTTGTGGGCTTGTGTGTTAGAGTTCACAGGTCAGTGGGATTAGTTTTTTACTTTGGTGCAGTTTGCGTAAAATAATAACTACCATTTTAGAATCCAGATTGCCCCATTTGAGGCCTATATGGTAGGCGTTGTCTCTCTCTGTTTGGTTGGTTTAGGTGTGGCATAGACTTGATTCATAAAGCTTTGGAGTAAGTGAGGGTAATTCAGGATAGACTTTGTAGAGCTCAGAGTAGGCACAAGACTTATTGTGATCGTAGGCGACGACCTTTGAGATTTTTAGTTTTTGATAGTGTTTTCCTCCATGTGTCACCCATGAAGGGGGTGATGAGATTTGGGAGGTGGGGCACTTGGGGATTTTAAGATCCTTCGGATAATTGGAGAGGTTGCCTATGAGTTAGCTTTGACCCCGATGTTCTCAGCTATCCACCCAATCTTTTATATTTCAATGTTGCATCGATATGTTCCTAATGAGTCACATGTGCTCTAGTGTGATGTACTAGAGTTTGATGATCGCTTGACCTTCGTAGAGGAGCCTGTTTCCATTCTTGTCAGAGATATGCGGCAGTTGTGTTCCAGAGCCATTCTTGCTATTAAGGTCCGTTGGAGGAATCGTCCAATTGAGGAGGCTACCTCAGAGACCGAGCATGATATGCGGGAGCAGACGAAATTCTTTTTTAGTAGTTGATGTTGCAATGACCACTAGGGTTTTTTTCTATTTATATCTCTTGTTTGTCATTTAGAGCTTTCCTGTAGCAACCCAAAGTCATTATGACTTCCTGGGACTGATAGTTCATTCACCTGGTCGATTGTTTGTTTTTTATGAGAGTTTTAGTGTTTTGGAAGCTTGTGAACCTTGAATGGTTCTTTTTTATCAGAAGTCCAGGAAGATGACCTCAGAGTCCAATTGTGACAATTTCATTAGCTCCAAAAGGGTAATTTTAGGCTAGTAGCATAGTTGGCATGACTTCTGAGGCTTTCGGTGTGAGTCTATGCGATTACACATTTTAACTTTCAAGTTGAAGTCTAAGTTTGACTTTAGTCAACATTCTGGTTAAAAGAGCTTGGATGAGAATTATGTCAGCGCGGTTAGCTCCAGAATGTTGAGTTTAGTCTAGAACAACACTTCGTTTCGATTCCGAAATATCCAGGTTAATTCTAAGTCCCCTTATGAATTTTGGCTTACAATTGAGTTTGGGTGTGGGACCCACATTTTACTGAGATGATCTCGTATGGATATTTTGACTACTCCGTTGAGTACAGAATATAAAATTTAGTAGGGTTGCATATCTTGTTCGCATTCACATTGTTCCGAATGAATCCCAAGCACCCCAACGGAAAATTTGAAGTCTAAGCAAACCAGCAGAAGTGCTGATATTTGGTGTAGGCATTTAGTGACCAGATATCAGACATTTCTCAACCAGACTTTTGGTTTTGGCGACCAATTTCGGGTATTTTTACTTAGAAATTTCAGCTCATCTTCAATTTTTAAGAGGCAATTTCTTCCTCATCCAAGCTCCAATTTTGGTGATTCAAAGTCCCACGCGCTTGTAGTTGTCGGGGCTACAAGGTGGAGTGATTGGATTGTGTTGGTCAAGCTCAGTTCAAGGTAATTTTTGTGCGAAAACTGCTGCCCTTTTTCCATTTTTTTTTGTGGTATGTTGTTTTTTCCGCTGTTTCGAGCCGTGAAGCTCAGTTAGAGGTAATTTTTGTGCAAAATCTTCTGCCCTTTTTCCTTTTTTTTTTTTTTTTAGTTGTGTGTTTTTGTTTTCGTTGTTTCGAGCCATGAATTGTGTCCTATTTTGGGGCGCAATTTCAAGGCATAGAGTAGGGCCTTTTGTCAATTCTAGAATTTTTGCACGGATCCCACCATTTCCATTTGACTCTAAAAATTGGTCCATCTCTATTTTGGGTGATTTTTGTGTTTTTACGACCATATTGACATAGAGTTCCTAATTTTGATTGTGTTGCCGCGTTCAGAGGTTGTTCGGAAGGGAAAAGCTCTAGTCTTATTATTTAGATCCCATGGCCAGGCAACAGGTAAGCTACGACTTCCTTTCTAATTAGATTGAGTAATAATGTGTAAATTCATGTTGATTAGTGTGAATTGGGGGCGCGTACCTAGTTATTTCTACTTTTCTTCTTAGAAACCATGATTTATGGTTAATAACCACTATATCGAGTGTAGTACAATGTTGGAAAAGGGTTGTATATGTGTTGTAACATGCTATGTGATTTATTTGGTTGTTTTCTTATTTTTGGAGCATGTTTTGGCCTTAGTCTAGGATAGACTAGTGTTGCCTTACACACATGCATCTTATGACTTTTGCATGTCTCCGAAGTAGTTCGGATGGACTACGTATTTGTAGATTGGAATAGGAGACTTGGGTCTGATAGTATGAGTCTTAGCTTAGGCATTTGCGCTTCTTGTAGCCTTTTTGTCTCCTCTCCCTATTAGTGTAGCTCCGATGCGTTACCAGATATTGTGTGTTTTCTCGAGATTGACTATTTTCTGCTTGGAGCTTTTTATGATATCATTGAGAGTGGATGTCAAACACGGTGTCTTAGAGCCTACTTGAGATCCACTTCGGAGTCGATATGCCCCTAGGCATTCTTGCTATATGGGCGGCTGACACCTCTAGGAGTTGGTTGGTTGGCTGGGCGGCGTGGGTATCTACGATCCTCTACGTAGTTGACACACCCCTGAGGTACTCTTGCTAGCTGGGCGATTGACTCCCCTGGAAGTGGACTCTATGGCTGAACGACCTTGGTTAATTGTCACTCTTGCTAGCTGGGCTGGGAGTTGATTGTCACTCTTGTTAGCTGGGATGGGAGTTGACCTGTGCTAGGCTACTTCGGTTGGGAGCCCAAGTGATGTTCTTGGGTTTGGACATGGATTACTCTTCTTTCTGATAGACTTAGCTATTATGTGTACCTATCGGGCTTATGGTGGTCTATTCGGGTTTTCATTTAAAGTTGCACAGAAGTGTATCTTCTAGGCTTATGGGGGTTAGTCTGGTTAGTTTAGCTATACTTAGATTTACTTGGTGTATACTTGTGTGTCTTCTTTCATTCCCGCTTTGACCTTAGTTGTGTAAAAATTCTATCTTTCTAGACTATTTTTAGCTTTCTTTCCCGGTCGGCCTATGATTCCTTCTGAATACCGTACTTTGGTACTTATGTTACACTTTGTATCTTTTCATGATGCAGGTCCTAGGGCCAGCTACCAGCGATGATCGAGCATGCCGTCTTTTGCAGCTTATGGATATCGCAGACGAGGGTGAGCTCTTAGCATCTGGGATCAGCCTGTCTGCTTTTGTATATATATGTTAGCTTGTCTTTTTCCTTTGAGACGACTTTTTGTGGTCCACTTGTAGGACATGTACTTGTTCATATTAGATAACTCTATACTCGCGACTTCCAGGTTCTGGAGGGTTTCCTTTGTATATAGTTTTTTGTTTGCTCTATGTTCTTGTCTTTACTTATAGTTAGCATTATTTTATGTTTAGTTCTACCCTTGTACTCACTACTTCTTATTCTGGGTACGGGTCGGCTTACCTACTAGTGGGTTTTAGTAGGTGTCATCATGACTCGGAAAATCGGGTCGTGACATTGCTTTCCATGGCTATTGAGATTATTCTCATCTATAAAAAATGTTTTATCCTTCTTTATAGAGTGTGAGAAGAAAAAAAGACATTCCCCTTTTATATTTTTTCCATATTTTAGTATGTTGGGTTTTGTTTATGAATCTATGTTAGTTTCTAGCTCCTAGTTTGTACTAGAAGAGCTTGTTGAATTATGAGGAATACACCTATACCGGGTGAAATATCCTCAAGGAAAGTGTCTTTTGACACGCCTCTAGCTATGAGAATTTCCTACAAAAGTTCATGGTGAAGTATAAGCTTTGGTAAATTCAGTACAAGTGTTCGTGATGAAAGTATTTTCGGTAAAATTTCCAACAATAACTTGATAGAAAACTTACCAACGGAAGTAGTCCAAGGGTAATAAAAGGCAAATAGGTCTCTAAAGATTAATTTGTTATCACCATCAACACAACTACTAAATTCACTTATTTAGAAAAACAAGACTGGACGAACACGATAAATGAAACTTTTTAAGAACTAATTCGTTGCATGGTTTCATGGTCTATCTTCTTCTAGCTCCACTATTTTTTCTTATTATTTACTTCCAATTTATTTGAAAAGTAAATAACAAATGTAAGGAAAAACCCATAAAAGGGAGGAGAGACATTAAAGGGTAAATTTACTAAATTAGGAGAGAACTGAGTTTTAACAAAGATGATAACTTCCTTTGCATGGTGTTCCAATAATAGAAAAAAGAAATTATGGGCTAATAAGTTTATTGTGCAAATATGTCAATAGGAGAACAAAAGGGCATTATTTTCCTGTCACGGATAAAACTGACTCAAATGACCTTTTTCCAGCTTCAATGATTTAAACACAATCCATTAATCTAAGAAGCACAAGTATTTCACATATCGATGAAATTTCAGTTCACATCCTCAAGATGCAAACAAAATAGGCCAGTCAATGATCTAGCTACTATAACATTGATAGGAAAAACCTGCAAATATTTAAAAAATAACAACCTATGCAGTGTAATTACACAAGTGAGGACAAGTATGTGGGGTCTAAGAAGGGTAGGATGTATGTAGAACTTACCCCTAGCTTTATGGGGTAGGGAGGTTGTTCTAGTAGATCCTCAACTCACTAAATAATATAACTAGAAGGAGAATATGAGAGAAGGAGGATATCCCTCTACCTCTCCCACACAACGAGAGACCATACCTAACTACCTACCGACCCTCTGCCCTAATCTTTGACCTTCATACCTTCATATCTAAAATCATATCCTCAGTCAGCTGAAGTTGTGTTAGTTCCTTTCTAATCGCCTCCCTCATTTTTTCTTGATCTACCTCTTACTCTCCTAACTCCTACTATAGCCAACCTCTCACACTCATTACTGAAGTATTCTCACACCTCCTCTTCACTTGCCTAAATTATCTCAGACTCACTTTCCTTATGTTTTCTACCATGGAAGCCACTCACACTTTACCCCATATAGGGAGGTTGTTCGAGTAGATCCTCGACTCACTAAATAATACAAATAGAAGGAGAAGAGGAGAGGAGGAGAGAAGGAGGATATTCTACCTCTCCCATAAAATGAGAAACCACACCCAACGACCTACGACCCTTTACCATAATTATTAACCTCTATACCATTCTATCTAACATTCTATCCTCAGTCAGCTGAAGTTGTTCTATGTCTTATCTAATCACCTCCCTTAATTTTTATTAACATACCTCATACTCTCCTAACTCCTATATCCAACCTCTCAAACTCATTACTAATGTATCCTCGCACCTCCTCTTCACTTGCCCAAATCAATTCAGTCTCATTTTCCTTATCTTGTCTACCATGGAGGCGACTCCCACTTTTCCATGTATAGATTTATTCCTAATAATCTTTCTCCCAACTTTTCCACATATCCATATGAATATCCTTATGTCACGCCCCGAGCCTACACTCGAGAACCATTGTTGGCCCCAAGCGAACCCTTGGCCTGACTCAATATTCAACAGAAGACTTACTCAACAATAAAAGAACTTTAAAAGTAAAGTTTTTAACTTAATGTCTCAAAATAGATACTCAAAATATTTTATGTAAAACATTCACTGGCCAAAAGAGGCAACTCAAGTCTTTAAACATCAAACACTGTAAATAAAAAGACTTCTCAACTGCTATTGTCTATCTATGAAGCCTCTAATACTATGAGGGATGTCGGGATAAGACCCTACAAACATCCTAACAAAACTAAATAATGGAAATAAATAAGGGATCATCCGGAAGCAAGGAGGCCCACCAAATAACTCTAGGACTGCGTGTGGTATCAACAAGACATCTAATGAGGACCTTGATCCTGTATATCTTCATCATGAAACGATGCAGTTCAGAAGGCATAAATACATTGAATGTACGAGAACGTAAGGGGAACAATGAACATAACATAAAATCTTGAGCTTGGAAAGAACGAAACATACTCACCTAAACTCTACTCAACTCAACCTCAACTCATGGATACTCAACTCAATACAGTTTAAAACCAACCATAAAGATGTAGTTTATATAAAGCATTTAAAACAGTAAATAACAACTCAATGTATTTAAAAATACAATAATAACCCTTATTTGTATGTAAATATAAAAAGTAACTTATATTGGGAGATTCTCTAACCGACAACCATCACTATGAGCTATGTGCTGATACAATGTCTAGCCCACGCTACCATAATAGTCCTATACCTTGCCGGAGTATAAGACATCATCAAATAACTATATCCACTAAGTTATGCTTAAAAAGCAATAAGGAATCATCTAAAAAGTATAACCCTTTCTACCTACGTTGGCTACGTGGTTTATGAGGACTTTGAGTTGTATGAACTCGTCCCCATATCAGTGCATAATACTACTCCCAATAATATAACTCAGCCCATATATTTTAAAACATTTCCTCATCCTCAAGCTTTAAGACTATTACTCAAAAGGTTCTCTTAAAAGAGATTATACTCAAAAACTCCTCATGAACTTATTTGGAAATCGATGTTTCATCTCATTATAAATATAAAAAAACATTTACTCATGGGAATACTTAGTTCTCATATATTAATTTTGAAAAATGAAACTCAAATCTCCCCATCCTCAAACTAAAGTACTCAAGTCTTAAAACAAGCTTTAAAATATTGTAAAAGACTTCCCAAAATGACTCGAAAGAACTCTCAAAACTTTACTATTAACTCTACCTTGAATTTGAATTAGGAATTCAAGGGTTATGATTCATGTTATGGAGGATCTCTTGATGTTTAGATGTAGTTTAAAGTAGTTAGAATCAGAAAGGAGTAAAGGTACACCTTAAACGATTCAGACGGGTCAAATGATAGAAAAATGATAGGGGCAGGCGACCCTGATGCACTGAGTAGTGCGGGGTGGCAGCCCCTAAACTTCATAGGCACATTTCTGGAGCACTGCTAGCAGGGCGTACCAGCCCCCTGCCCAGAAAACCCGACGAATTTTGTTTCTTGTTTTCTGACCCTCATTCACCTAGTCAAATGGCTTCTTCCCAACCCTTTTAGATTCCTTTACCCATATTAAGTACATGAGAATCTACTCGAAAACCCTCAAGAACAATACTAATTAACAAGATCCTTGCCTCAAGAACTCAACCAAACATCAAAATTCAAGAATGGACAGCAACACTTCAAGAACGCTTATCAAACTCAAATTTCACAATCTTTATGGATGAGTTCGATAATGTGAATCATGATTGGCATGTGGGATAATAAAGCCATCACTATGGAAGCTTACATACCTCTTAGGGATAAAACCCTTGGCGAAATTCCTTGACATTTCTCAAGAATCTTGATGAACTCCTTAAACCTCTCCTCTTTTCTCTTCTTTAACTCCTTTCGAAACCCTAAGCATATTTAGGATTGTGAAAACTGACCCAGATAAGTTTAGACCCCTAAGATATTACTAAAAAAGTTTAAAGATTATGGGGTAAGGAAAAGACTAAAATACCCCTAATTAGTTCGGATAAATTTAATTAACTGGAAAGGCTGACTTCAAATGGGCATATATCCCTCATCCGAACTCAAAATTTAGCAAACTCAGTGGCGTTGGAAAGAGGATTCCAAGACATTTCATTTGATATCGTATAGTCCACCTAAGTCATCATATACTGAAACTTATGGTCATTTGAAAATAACCCAAAACTAACAATAGATCTAACACCCAGCTCAAATACCCAACATGCATTAACATAACATTTCCACTAAAATAATTACCCAGAAAAGAATTAGTACCTTGGTTTGAAACTTCTCTTGAAGCAAAGAGATCTGGATATCTCTTCTTCATGTCCTCCTCAGCCTCCTAAGTAGTTTCTTCAACAAATTGGTTCCTCCTTAAGACCTTAACTGATGCTATCTCCTTGGTTCTCAACTTGCGAACCTGACGATCAAGTATTTCAACGGGTATCTCCTCATAAAGATAGGTTGTCCTTAATACAAATATATTCAGTCAGTATTGCCATACACTCCTTCAACATTGAAATATGGAATATCGGATGGACTGCTGCTAACTCTGGCGGTAGCTCTAACACATAGGTTACATTGTCAATCCTCTTGGATATCCTATAAGGACCAATATACTGTGACTAAGCTTCCCCTTCTTGTCAAATCTCATAACACCCTTCATGGGTGAAACCTTCAAATAAACCCAATAATCCACCTCAAAATCCAAGTCTTTTCTCCTAACATTAGTATTAGATTTCTGACAACTTGTTTTCAATCTTTCTTGAATGATCTTTACTTTCTCCATAGCTTGATTAACCAAGTTCGGTCCTCTCAACCCAGCTTCACCAACCACAAACCATCCAATAGGAGATCTACATCTTCTCTCTTAAAGAGCCTCGTAAGGAGCCATCTGAATACTAGAGTGATAACTATTGTTGTAAGCAAACTCAATGAGAGGTAAGTGATCATCCCAATTACCCTTGAATCACACACGCCCTCAACATATCCTCTAATATTTGAATTATGCTCTCTACTTGACCATCAGTCTTAGGATGGAAAGCAGTACTCAAATTTACCTTCGAACCCAAACCTTTCTGGAAAGACTTCCAAATTTATGCGGTGAATTGTCCACCTCTATCTGAAATGATGGACACCGGAACTCCATAAAGTTTGACTGCCTCTTCAATATATAACTTAGCATAATCTTCTACTGAAAAGGTAGTATTTACCGGTAAGAAATGGGATGATTTAGTCATATGATCTACAATCACCCAAATCGATTCATATTGGCTGCGAGTCATGGACCATTCACGACACCCTCAACGATCTATTTAGGGGTCCACATCCCGTTTAGGGAATGGTGGACGACAATCCAAGACGGCTAAGGTGATAGTCATCTAGATGGGACCGTAGACGTCATCTGGTGACTTGTACGATCTGTTTAGCGGTCCGTACAAGTCTCTCATCAGTTTTAATTTCTGGGTCAACTTTAAGAGATCATATCTCTTAGCACAAAACAAATAATGTGGTCTATAACCTATCAAATTAAAGGACTTTGAGTCCTCATTCCAACACCATAAAATTAGCCTTATTTCGAGCCTAGAGTAAAAAGTTATGCACGTTTTAATGAAGCACAATCGGGCAGGTGAAGCTTCACAACCGGCTACACGGCCCATGAAGAGTTTCACGGACTATGAAGCCTTAAACAGTCTCTAAAACAGCCCATTTTAGGCATCTCGTCAGTTTTAAAGTTGGGTCATTTTAGTCTTTCTCCTATGTCATTTGAACCTTATTCTAAGTCTTTTTTGAGTGTTTTAACTAAGTATATCATTCAACTAACTAGTTTTCATCAATCAAAACATTCAAGTATTTAGAAATTCCTTTAAGAATCACCCAAGGTTCTTCTTCTCCAACAAGAACCCTAAAACCATCAAGTCAAAAATCTAAGATATTAAGAGAATTCCTTCAACCAAAGGTTTTCCCATGTTCTTCAAGGCTAAGAACTTCATAAAAGAGTTTTTTATCAAGAACAAGCACCAAAGTTCCAAGATCAAAGATTTCTTCCAGAAGCTAATGTTCCTCTTTAAGCTCAAGATAAATCAAGTCTCCGCCAAAGTTTCCAGTCTAAAATCTTCATTATCAAGTATGTAAGGCTATCATAATGTTGGAATAGCTCATCCTCACAACCTACATCTACTTTTAAATCAGTAAAAGAGTGATCTAGGGTTCTCTCCTTAGATTTGAGTATTCTTGAGATGAATTGATTTCGAGTTCTTGAGTTCCATATTTTTTTTGAAATTATATTCCTAATTATTGAATTGATATATTTTATGTATTGAGATTCTTGATTTGATTCATTCATGTCTATATTTCAGCATGAACCCTATGAAATGAATATTCTTGAGAAGAGTAGAGTCATTGAATTTTGAGTAATGGGTTTTCGATACTGTTATTGAGATCCATTAGTTGATTCGTTCATGTCTATATTTCAGCATGAAACCTATTTTGACTTATAAACCTCGAGAATCTTTTAAAGTCAACAGTTTTGTTTTAAACTGAGTTTTTGAGGAAGAAAAAAGAAGTTTTAGAAAGAGTATAAGTATTTCCCAAATATTTCCTTTTTTAAATGAAGAAAGAGAATACCTTTTTTAAAATGTTAAAAGAGTTTTCACGAGGATTGAGTACAGAGCAGTTACCTCTTAAAAAGGTCCCTTTTAAGTAGTTATCTCAACCCAAAATGTATTTTAATATTGAGCAAACCTTGTTTTCTAAATAAGCAATGAGTTTCAAAGATATTTCAGAGCAGTTACCTCTTTTAAGAGGATACTTTGAGAAATTATCTCAAACCATAAAAATAATATGTTGTTATACATTTGAGAAATCGTATTTATAAATGGGAGTAATATTAAGAACTGATATGGGGAGAGTTTAGATATTTCACATACCCCATAAACCATGTCTTGCAAATATGGATACAAGATCATTTTTTTAAAATGAATCCTTAGTGCCTTTGGGCAGAGCTTGTTTCCTATATCCCTACACGATATAGGACAATTCTGGCAATGTCAACAAGACACTGTATCATCACGTATCTCTTAGTGATGGTTGTCGATCAGAGAATCCCCCAATAGTGTTGAAGTGTATTTTTATATTATATTGAATTTCATAGATGAGTAAGTATTTTTGTAAATTTTAAATGATTTCATTTCTTCAATCATTTACATTCAGCTGAGTTTATGTTATATCTATTTTAGTCCTTCATTTTAGTCAATTATTTATTCAGCCATATTACTTACTCGTACATTCAAATGTATTTATGTCATTTGACCTACATTTTTTATGATGCAGATACAGGTGTTCATGATCATCAAATGTGTTCCTTTGAGATCACTTTACACTCCATTTAGTTTTGGTTAGCCTCATTGCATTATGATGAACTTCACATTTACTTTTAGTTTAGTTGTTTTGAGACGTCATGGGTATTTTTTTGACACCTATATTAAACATTAGAGACTTCATAGATAGATAGAGTTAAGGAGTCTTTCAGTGTGTAATTTTCCTTGAGATGTTTTTGCAAACTATTATACTTCTATTATTGAGTATTTTAGATATAGTTTGAGTTGAGTATTTACTTTGAGTTTGAATGTTTAAAAATTATATTTTGTCCATTTATCGCTTGAGTAAGTGATCTGCTAAATAGTTAGTCAAGCCAAGGGTTCGTTTAGGGACCAACAATGGTTCTCGAGTGTTGGCCACATCCAGGGTTTAGGCCCGAGGCATGACAAAGTTTGTATCAGATGACAGAGTTCAAGTGTCCTAGGTGGTCTATGAAGCCATGTCAATTAGGATCGTATTTATGGGTATGAGGGCCCCACTTCTATAAATGAGGGATTACATGCATTTAAGAAAAGTTTTCCTTCTTTCATACTCTAAATCATGCAATAGAATTGTGCCATAAGGAACTTATTCAAACTCGTGCCTTTCTAAGATCCATTTGACTACCTCTCATACACAAGGTAGTTGAAAAGGAAATCCCAGATCCTTATCGATGAGTTACTCTAAGCAAAAGTCTTGAGAAAGTCATAAGACTGCAAAGAGATTTGAGAGAAGCCCGTGTGTAAGCTGAAGTGTTCATAGTCGAAAGAATGCACTCTTATTCATATGAATCGTGCTTTCAAACTAAAAGCAAAATGTACTCCCAGACTCTCTTCTCTAAGTCTTTTTTCAGGTGATACCCTTTAAGAGGAGAGTGTGTTTTAGATCTTTGGTAGTATTGTCACCTGAATAGATTGTATGAGTTATGATGTTATAAACATTAGAAGTAAATACTCCCAGAGTTAGATGACTGCATGCTGAGGTATAGTAATTTAAGAAAGAAGGATAGTGATGAAGTAATTTATGTTGTTGCAGTCATGCACCCAGTAAGTTATTAATGATGAGTTTTTCTTTATGGTTAGACTAAGAAGTGATGAGTTTGTGTAGATTTCATGATAGAAGGTAGAGTAAGAGTTACTAGTATTGATGAGTTAGAGTATACTTTAACCAGAAGGGATTTTATGTCGATATGTCATCGTGTTAGTAAAGACCAAGTACCGATGTTGAACAAAAGAGCAGAGTACTCATAAGGTGATAGATCTAAGCTAGGCTTATGGATTTTAAGGGAGAGCCTCATGATATTCAGAGGATTATAGAACTAATTAGGCAATGATGTATAATGTATGGGTAAATACTACTTAAGTTGTGAAATGGAATGTGACAGTAATCTATAAGTATGTAGATTGAGAGATAAAGATTAAGTACTTGTCATGAGGTCTTAGTAAGCGAGTGTTTCTTATATTTATATAGTAGTTGTAAGTTAGTATAGTAAGGTAGCAATTATATTGGTATTCGTT
Organism: Solanum okadae; assembly: GCA_036553675.1. Taxonomy (NCBI): domain Eukaryota; kingdom Viridiplantae; phylum Streptophyta; class Magnoliopsida; order Solanales; family Solanaceae; genus Solanum; species Solanum okadae. The sequence continues at coordinate 24,307,538 of CM071682.1, read as the reverse complement.
GTTCGTAATATACACTAACCTTGAATTTGAGATGAGTGTCGTAATCAAGAGGTTTGTTACATTGAATGTGAGTGGTACAAGTACGGGATTCTGATTATAGATAAGAGTAGTGAACTGTGGCTAATTCATTAGAGTAACAAGAGCATTATGATGTGTTCCCGGGATCGTATGTAATTAGACAAGGTTCCAATTAAGTTAATGATTTTTCATGTGTACCTAGACAGTCTATTTGAGCTGTCAATATGGAATAGGCTGATGTAAGCATTACTTTTCCCTTAAGAGTTAGATGAAACGGCATTATAAGCCAATGAGAAGAGAGTAAGAGAAGCATCTTAGAAAGAGGTCTTAGAAGGAACCCTAGTACTTGCACATGGAGAATTCAATATCCATGAGATAAGTCTTTCCTGAGTATTAGAGTAAAAGAGAATATAGACTAGTTTAGAAAAGATGCAATAGATCTACAACTTTTAAGTATAAGCTTCAGACCAAAGGGGGATGATAAGATGAGAAACAATGTCAAGTGTTGAGAAAGTGATATATTGATCCATTCATACTCTAGTGTATTCCTCAAAGTTTAGTCATTACAACATATTGTTTATGTTTCTAATATCATAATTGTGTCTATGACCTATGCTCATACATTTTAGATAGATTCACATCTATGCACAGTCCCCAGAATGAAGGGAAAAGACATAGGCCCATTGATCTCAATCTTACTCCATAAAGTTATGGATATTAGCCTTATGAAATGAAACTATTCATATAAGCACTCGTGTCTCATAGTATGCTCAATATTGCAAATTTATTATTTGATCTCAATGGCTAGAAACATAATGTTATGTCATGCATATTCTTATATTAGAATTCTTAAATGGTTGTGCTTATGATCTTTCTCCCTAAAGCACTTTCAGTGATCCTTTTTATTTAGAGAGTGATGTTGATGATAATATTTGAGTGATGATAGAAGGAGAAGATTGATATTTCTTATGTTGGTAGCAGTAGTGTGATTGTTCCATCTAAAGTTATAAATGTTGTTGAAGGATGAATGAAGTTTTACTATGAGTAATAGTTATGTGAGAGTAGTTATTTAGTTCTAGATAGTAATGCGTGAAATTTCAGTTAGTAGAAATGATGAGGGAATGGTAAATTCTTAGAAAGTTGGTTAGTATGAATCCATGGAGTGGTTATAGTACTTAGCTTGAATGTGGTGTTGTTAACATGTAGAAAAATGTGTGATGCATTAGGTGTTTCTTGATATGAGCTCAAGGTTAGTTGAATGTAGTGGTAAGGAGTAGTATTCTTGGGATGAGATTTCCTATAGAGGCATAAAACCTAAATCTTGTGATTTAGAGATTAGGCTTGAACAGAGTAAGAATAGACAGTTTAACTTAGACCTAGAAAAAAGTAGTCATAAATCCTTGTAGGAGTTATAAGTTGCAGATAATGAGGTGCGGGATTCATAAAGAAGGTCATGATATAGAAGTGTTTCTAGGCTTGAAAGCTAGCAGTTGTATTGCTTAAGGCGTAATAGTCCTATTTTTACTTCATGCCCATATTTCCTTTGTTTAAGGTGAGATAACTTCAGATAGAGTGTGACTATGTTCAAATCAATATCGTTCTTGACTTATGTGCTATACACAGTTCCAAACTCTTGGTATGAATAAGTTTCACATATATCAGTAGGCATGTTCAGAAGTTAGAAAGATAGTACAAGTAACTCCTTTCCTTTCCATTCTCAGTCTAGCCCTCATTTGAGGATGAATGATCCCAAGGGGGAGTTATTGTAACACCCCAAAAATTTCTAAGCTAAGACCTGAATCATTCTATAACACCTCGCAACTCTACTCTTAAAATTTGAATCGATCTTGAAACACCTCAGACTTCGAAAAATGCTAAAAAGGGGTAACATACAAGTCTGCGAATCAAAAATGGACCATGGACCCTTCACGACACCCTAAACATTCTATTTAGGGGTCCACATCCCATTTAGGGCATGTGGATGATCGGCCAAGGCTACCAAGGTGGATATCATCTAGACGGGACCGAAGACGACCCGTGGTGACTTGTACACTCCATACAAGTCCCCCATCAGTTTTAAGTTTTGGGTTAGCTTCAAACGGCCATATCTCTTAGAAAAATATGAGTTAGGTGGCCCATGACCTATCAAATTAAAGTTTTTTGAGTCCTATTTCAAACGCCACCAAGTTTGCCTCTGTTTAGCCAGGAGTAAAAAGTGATGTCAATTTTAGTGAAGCACTAGGCAGGTGAAGCTTCACAACCAGCTAGATGGACCATGAAGAGATTCACGGACCGTGAAGCCTTAAAGGGTCCATAAAACCGCACGTTTTAGGCACCGCATCAGTTTTAAAGTTTGGCTCATTTTGGTCTTTCCCCTATGTCGTTGTCAACCCTATTCTAAGTCCTTTTGAGTGTTCTAACTGAGTATATCATTCAACTAACTAGTTTTCATCAATCAAAACATTCAAATATTTAAAAATTCCTTTAAGACTCATCTAGGGTTCATCTTCTCCAACAAGAACCCTAAAACCTTCAAGTCAAAAACCATAGATACTAAGAAATCCTTCCACCCAAGGTTTTCTCATGTTCTTCCTCTATAAGATCTTCATAAAAGAGTTTCTTTTATCAAGAGCAAGAACCAAGGTTCCAAGATCAAATTTCCTCCAAAAAGTTAATGTTCCTCCTCAAACTCAAGATAAATCAAGTCTCCACCAAAGTTTCCAATATAAAATCTTCATAATTTGGTATGTAAGTCTATCATAGTGTTGGACTAGTTCATGTATCTTCTTTCAAATCAGTAAAAGATGATCTAGGGTTCTATCCATAGATTTGAGTATTCTTGATTTAATTGATTTTGAGTTCTTGAGTTCTTGAGTTCCTGATTCTTTTTTAAATAATATTCCTAATTATTTAATTGCTATGTGTTATACATTGAGATTCTTGAGTTGATTCGTTCATGTCTATATTTCAATATGAACCCTATGAATTGAGTATTCTTGTAACAACCCGGAAATCTAGTAAGACCAAGCTAGAGTCTAACGGAAACTAGTGAGTTGAACTAGTGAGTTCTAGAGCCTTTGGTAAGAGTTTTGGAGTGTCGTATGAAGGTTAAAACATGTAAAAATGGTTCCCGTACTTAGAATAAGGGTTTAAGGGGTTAAACATCAGGGTACGACTCCCCAAGGACCACCCAAGGGGTCCTTGAGGAGGACCCCAAAACAGTCCCCAAAACTGTCCAACTTTGGTGAACCAAGGATGGCAAACCACGCCCCATAGGTCATGGTCGTGGGTCAAGGCCTGATGCAGGCCTACAAATTAATCCTCAGACACCAACCACGGAGGTGGTTGACGGACAGTAGACCCATCCACGGCCGTGGATGGGTGGGCGTGAATGGTGCCAGTTTTTCAGCTTTTTAGTTTAGTTAGGTGTTTAGGAATTAAGTTAGTTAATTAATTAGGGATTAAGGGAGGTCGGTTAGTTAGTTAATTAATCACCTATATAAGCTTATAAGACCCTAAACTAAGTCATTGATTCATTATAACCCTAGACCCCAAATACCTTTCCCTCCCAACTACCTTTCCCTCCCAAAAATCTTCTCTCTCGACTTCATTGAAGAACAAAGGAAGGGATCAAGTTAGAGCTTCAAGGAGAGGTATTTTTCATATGAATTTGATGGGAATCTAAATCTAAGGTGTGGATGCTCTTCATTCTTGGTTAGCTATCACCAAGAAGGCCCTTCAACTATGTTTCCAAATCCCCCCAACTCTAGGGTTTTTCAATCTAGTCATAGGTCTTCTTCTAAAACGAAATCAATTGTTTAATTAAGGTTTATTTTGATTTATTATGATGATTTATGATTGTATTAATGGAGTATTGATGAATTTTTTATGAAAATCTCCCTTGGACCCATGATTTCCCCCTCTTCCTAAATTGTGAACTAAGGTGTGACTTGATTGATCATGGAAGCTTAACAATTGATTATGTTTATGTTTATTATTTTGTTGAATCATGATATATATATATCTATATAGTATAGGAATTCTAGAAGTTAGGGTTGATCTTGATTCTTAGCCTTGAAAGGCAATTTGCTATGGTTGTATATGTTGATGAAGATTGTATATAAACTTGTTGATCCACTTGAAAGGTGGAGGTGTTTATTTATGATGTAGTTACTTGATGATTGTATAATTCTACATGCATTCTTGATTAACCTAACATTATAGGGTTATGTCGTGAAAGAGACAAATTGAGGGTTAAAAGGAGATCCTTCAAGAATGATGAAATTCTTCATGTAATGCCTTAGAATTAGATCACCTAGACTTGAATTGGTTTAGGGAAATGCTTCTAAACACTAATGGTCTTGATGATGATATTATATGCATGTTTGTGAATACTTGGAGTATAAAGTGCCAATCATGATGTGATTAATGTATTGATGAGTTGTTGGATCATGGTATTTCCTTATCTAATGTGCTATTGCTATATGTTTGGGATGAGTTGATCCATAAGCCCTTGAAGGGCATATTGTGAAAGTTTGTGCATGTTGACAAGATTGTGTGTGAACATATGATTTATTTAGAAAGTGAAGGTCCTATGACTATTGTGTATATTGTGGTATTGTTGAAAGGTCATTCTTCCCTTACCCTTACACTTGATTATGAATGAATTGTCTGGGATGATGATAATGTTGTTGTTGTGTCATTGCAAAGACAATTACACACACACACACTCCATGCATAAACATGATCATGATGTATCTAAGGTGTTAATTGAAAGTATAGTTCTCATATGCACCTTTACACACTATTATGCATGAAATTTACATAACCATGTTGATCCTATTGTGTTGATTGAAAGTCCATTCTCATGAGAACACGTGATCTTGGTGTGAAAGTTATTCTCACATACTAATGTTGACTCTTAAGGATGAAAGTACATTCTCACCTTTAATGAATCTATGAGCTGTTTTATGAATTGTATTGAACGAAGGGTAGAGCACTCCTTTACACATGTAAATACAATTCAAGACTAATGACATATAATTTGAGAAATAATGCTTAGCACTAAGTGGATATGGACAATGAGGAAAAGGCCCTTCCGCCAATGCAATAGGGAGGGTCCCCTAAAGTGAACTCATGAGATGGAATCCCCTCCGCCAATGCAATATGGCGGGTTTCTAGAAGCAATCTCCCTATCCCAAACATATGTGCCCACATAGGTACCTTTAGCTATTGGATCCACCTTATAGCTATACATTTATTTCTACCTTAGGCAAGTAGGACACCTTCTTTTGGTGTGGGGTTACACGACACCGGATTCCATGTAGCTCACATGGTCTATGTCGGTTATGGCAACTTTTCCCTATATAATAAATATAATGAATGAGACATGAACTATATTATGACTTCTTAATGGGTTTACTTAGTAGGAGTGGAGGTGTGGAACTTCACTTTTACATTGCACAAGTAGACTTAGTAGGATGTCATGGGATGGTTCCTTTGTGTTATAATGAGATTTGAATTCATGCGTGTATATTGAATGGATAGTTGTTATGGATGACTTTCCTTATAATTCAAGTAATGTACATGACTATTTCCTTAATTGTGACTATTGATTATAATGAGGTCTAAAGATGAAATGCATGACTAAGGTAACTTCAAAGGAGTACTTAGTAGGGTTGGTATTATGGGATGCCAACCATACATTGCACAAGTGTTTCTTAGGGGTTGCTTAGATGATGATTACTTCATGATGAGATGATCTTGGTATTTGACTTTCCATTATTTGGTGATTGGAGACTATGTATTGTGAAGATTGGGATTTGTACTATGTTGATATTGGAGACTATGCTTGTTGTTATAATGATAACTCTCATGTTATAATGAAATGTATGTGAGTTGCCTTATTGGTTTGTATTCTCCAATTATTTCAAAGATGATGTTCAAAAATGGCATATAGCATGATTTCAAATGAAATGTCCCTTTTTATGCATGTTTTAATGGTTTTGTGCATGGCTTCCATACTTAGTACTTTTTGTGCTAACCCCATATTTCTACTTTTTCTATAAGTGTAGGCTTTGGAGATATTGGATTCCATCCTCGTGACTAGGTTCATAGAAGATCAAGAAGAAGAAGATTGGTGAGTCCTCATTGTATTTGAGGGCTCAACCATATGTCCTTTATTATCTTTACTTTTATGTTTTAGACTTATGTGAGGGCCATGTCCTTAAGATTGTATTTCAAGAGTTATAATCCAAGTGTTATAGATGGTTTGAGACATACTGTCCTAGGTTCTCTTTCATTTTATAAGAGACTTCGATTGTAAAGAAAAGTTTTTAAATTCCGCTCTATTTTCCTATGCTTTTATTTTCATGAATGCTATGAGGCTTGTATGCGATCCCTTTGGGGTCAATTACGTTGTGTTTCTTCTAGGGGGTAACCCCGGGTCGTGACAATTCTTGAGATGAGTAGTATCATTGAGTTGTGAGTATTGGGTTTTCTATATTGATATTGAGATCCTTGAGTTTGTTCGTTCATGTCTATATTTCAGCATGAACACTATTTTAAGTTATCAACCTTGAAAATATTTTAAAGACAACATTTACATTTTGAATCAAGTTTTTGAGGAAGAAAAGAGGAGTTCAAGAAAGAGTATAAAGAAACTAAGTATTTCCCAAATGTTTCATTTTAACATGAAGAAAGAGAATACTTTTTTTGTAAAGTTAAAAGAGTTTTCAAAAAGATTGAGTACAAAGTCGTTACCTCTTAAAGAGGATCCTTTTTGAGTAATTATCCCAACAAAGAATGTATTTTTACATTGAGCAAAGATAAACCTTGTTTTCTAAATGAGCAATGAGTTTCAGAGATATTTCAGAGCAGTTACCTCTTTTAAGAGGATATTTTGTGGAATCATCTCAAATCAGAGAAAGAATATGATTTTATACATTTGACAAAGAGTATATATAATTAGGAGTAGTATTTAGCACCAATATGGGGGAGAGTTCAGATAACTCACAGCCACCATAAAAATTGTCTTGCCAACATGGATACAGGATCATACTTTTTAGATGAATCCTTAGTGCTTTCGGGCAAAGCTTAGTAGATCAACTTAGTTGAGGTGTCCTATATTCCGGTACAATATAGGATAGTTCTGGCAGTGTGGACAAGACATTGTATCATTGCGTAACTCAAAGTGATGGTTGTTGGTTAGAGAATCTCCCAATAGAGATAAAGTGTATTTTTTATATATCACTTATTATGTTGAGGTTCACATATGTGTAAGTATTTTTTAAAAGTTTAAATGATTTAATTCCTTTAATCCTTTACATTCAATTGAGTTTATGTTTTATCTATTTCAGTCCTTCAGTTCAGTTAATTATTTATTCAACCATATTACATACTCGTACATTCAAATGTACTGATGTCATTCGACCAACATCTTTTTATGATGCAGATACAGGTGTTCAGGATCATCAACATCCGTTCCATTGATATCACTCTACACAGCAGATAGTTTTTTTGAGCCTCCTTGCATTTTGGATGACTTCACATTTACTTTTAGTTTAGTGGTTTTGAGAAGTTGTGGGTCTTTTCTCCACACCTATCTTAAATATTAGAGGCTTCGTATATAGATAGAGTAGAGGGTGTCTTTCAGTATGTACTTTTTCTTGACATGTTTTTGCAAACTATTATACTTGTGTTATTAAGTATTTTACAGACAGTTTGATTTGAGTATGTCTTTAACTAAGTAGTCAGCTAGGCCAAGGGTTTGTTTGGGGGCTAGCAATTGATCTCGAGTGTCGGCCATGTCCAAGGTGTAAGCTCGGGGCGTGACACCACTTCCATCCATAGATTTGCCAAGTGGGTTCATTAGATTAAGATAAGCCTGCGAATGGAACAGTGCCCAAGGTCACATATATGCTAAAGAAGGTGAGCTTGGTGTTATTTGACGATTCACCTCACTTCCTTAGTGAGCTAAGACATGCCCGCCCAACAGGAAGTGTTTATCCTAGTGCCTAATTTTTACAGCTAAACCCAACATACACAACAAATACCAATTTCCCATCATAATTACAACCCACCTATATGTGTATATACTCGAGGGTACTCAAATTTCCCCAGATATTGTTGAGTATTGCTCAAATTGATGATTTCATATTTGTAACATCCGACAATTTAAAATGAATATGAAGAAGCTTGAAATTGGAAGTAGTCATTTTTGGAAAAAATTCAGAATCTGGAAATTTGGCTAAGTGTGGAAATCAGTGAGTTTTTGGCCAACTTTGAGCAGTCATAAATCCTAGATCAGGATGATCCAGGAGTAGTTCTAGTTATTTTTGGAAATCCCTTGGAACGATCTTTCCAACGCCACCGAGTTTGCTCGATTCCGAGTTTGTATGAGCGAGTTATGCCCTTTGAAAGTTGGGCGGTTGGCAGGGAGTCCGTCCGGAAATTTAAGGGCATTTTGGTCTTTTCACAAATCATTTCTTTTGAGGTTATATTGTTGTTTTAGGTTGATTGTGGATCATTTTTGTTCCATTTTAAAAGAGTAAGAGTTAGGGTTCTTGAGTGAAGAAGAAAAGAAGAAGAAGAAATGGGAGCTAAGGTTGTGGATGCAAGACGTTTTCTTCATCAAATTTCTTGGGGAATCTTAGTAAAGGTATGGTAGTTCTTTATCTAGGGCAAGATATCACCCTAGAGCCAATTTCAAATGGTTTTCAACTTTTCCAAAGTTTGTGAAAAAGCCTAATTTCTACTCAAACTCAAGGGTTCTTGCATGAAACGATTTCAAATGATAAGTTATGATATTATTGATGTTTAATTGATGTTTTAAGATGAAAACTCCATGAATCCTTGTATTCTACAAAACCCCAAAATGTGTTTATGAAGTGGGTCTATTTCTATAAATTCAAAGTTGATGGAATTATGTGTAAAGTGAATTGTATTGATATCTCTTGTGTTGTTTAATGTTTATTCATGATTAATTGTTGATAATGGGTGAATTAAGGGTGGTAAGCCTTATGAGTGAAGTATTGGTGATTGCTTGGATTTTTGGTGTTTTTGGCTATGACTTTGAATTATGGTAAGAAAGCTTGAACTCTCTTTATTGAATTAATTGTTGTTGGTAGGTTGAATCCACCTTTGGTGGAAGTGTTATATCTTGTTCTTGTGTGGTATTATTGTGAATTGAGGACATGAAGGGCATTATATAAATGTTATTATATTGTTGTATTATTATACACATATGAGGCTATATGTAAAGTCCTATATGAAGCTATATGTAGAGTTTTATGTGAAGGTATGATGTGAATGAGTTTTATGTGATCTTGTGATGATCCTATGCAAAGTGGATAGCATTGTGAGTTAAAGTATGACTTCTCATGATGTATATATGAAATGATGTTGGATTATGAAGTATCCTTAAATGAAAATGTTGTGACTTGGTTGGTAGACTAAAGTGTCCCTCCTTGTTACTTGAAGTCTTGAATGCATAAATGTGTGAAGTGGGCAAAACTAAGAAATGGTGCCCTTTCTATAAATGCTAAAAGAGGAATTCTAGGCCAAGACTTGAATCGGCAAAACTAAGAAATGGTGCCCTTTCATAAGTCTAGCTTTCCTAAGTAAATGTAAAACCATGAAATCGGTAGACCTAATGGTGGTAGCCCTTCTCATGTGTGAAATGATGAACCTTGGACCGGTAGGCTTAAGGCACCCTTAATGAAAAATCGGTAGGCCTAAGACACCCTTCCAGGGGGATTTAATGAGCTATCCTTAATGAACCTTGATCGGTAGATCCTTGTGGTGCCCTTCTTGGTAGATGTGCTATGGGTCGGTAGACCTAATGATGGTGCCCTCTCTAGCACATACATGTGAATGAAATTACTTCATGGGAACTAAGGCTAAGCACCGAGTGGATATGGTTAAGATGGTAGCTCTCCCGAGTATGAGGCAAGAGTACAATGAACATCTTTGGATATCCCCTAAACCATGTGCCTACATGGGATGTGTCCTAGTTCTACCCTTGGCAAGTAGAACACCTTCCACGGTGTAGGGTTTTATGACACCGGATTCCATGTCTAGCTCGCATGGTCTATGTCGGTTAATGTCTATTCCCATCATGTGGGATGTGCACTCTAGTTATTGGATAGGTTCTACAACGTGTAGGTAGTAGTATGGGATGCTATCTACACATGGCACGAGTAGGCTTTGAAGATACTAAAGTGAGTTCCCTAAGTCTAACGACTATTATGTGAAAGTCCCCTTATGTGCTTGAATGTCTCCAAAATGGTTTCTTAAAGAATGTTGGTCTATTGATGTTATGTTGTAAAGGAAATGTCCTTATCTAACGTAATCTTGAGGAACACTTAAGTGTGCTTGAAGGGGTTGTATGGGCGGTCACTTCTTGTCTTACTCAAGTGTGTCTTAAGGTTATATTAGGTAGAGGTCCTATGGTAATGAAATGGCATGTGTTCCTTTAAAGTTAAGCATGGGTTGTATATGAATATATGTTGAGTATGTATACGGTTGGCTATGGTTTTATATGTAAACATTGACTTAGTATGTTATATTGTAATGGAAAATTTCCTTATCTATGGTAACCCTTAGGAACACTTAGGTGTATATGAAGAGATTGTATGGGCGGTCACTTCATGTTTCACTTAAGTGTGGCTTTGGGTAACTTGAGATAGAGGTCAAGAAATAATGAAAAGGCTTACTTGTCAATTATGTTCATGTGTTGTACATTGGTACTAGTTGTGCATGATGGCTTGTGATATGAAGCATGATAAGTGGTAAGTTCACATTTGGTGGCCTTAGGATGATGCTTTAGTGTGGATGGTGGTATGGGACGCTATCCATACATTGCACAAAGTGTTGTCCAAGGGTTACTTGAGGTGGATGGTTTAAGGTGAAGGAATGGGTTATGTGTGGAGTATGTGCTAAAGTGGTTAATGACTTGTATGTTGGTTATGGTTGGATATTGTGACTCTTATACTTGTATTTTTTTATGAAGTTTTACCAAATGGCATAAAAGTATGTTTCTCCAATAAACGTCCCTTTTAGCATGTTTTTGCATGGCTTCCATACTTACTACTTAATTGTGCTAACCCCTTTCTTTCCCTTTTTGGACTAAAGTGTAGGGATTTGGAGATGGTGACATGTCATGGCTACTTGATAGGTTTCTAAGTGTTGAAGATGAAGACTTGGTGAGTCCTCATATATTCGAGGACAATACCCCATATGTTCTTTTATGTCGTTTTAGTATCATGAAGTTGTGTATGGGATTAGTCCCGAATTTCGTACTCTAAAGTATTAGATGGTTTTGAGACATCATGTATAAAGTCTTCCGCTTGCTATTCTTTTTCTTTTTTTTTAAATGTTTTCTTGATAAAGAAAGTTTTTAATTCCTTATGGTTTTAGTGTCTATGCGATGAATGAATGCTAAGAGGCTTGTATTAGACCTCTTCGAGGTCGAGTACGCCGGTTACGACTAGGGGGTGCTCCCAGGTCGTGACAATATTAAGAAAGTAGTCACCATGTCTATCATTAGGAAAAATTATGCAATTAGGTCAACAATGTGTTAATTAGACTTCACCCACATCAAATTAGACTTAAACCCAACATCAATATCAATTCAATTTCACAATCCAATCAACACAATCAAGATTTGAATTCTATAGGCATAGATAGGTAAATAACTTGCGGGTATAGTTCAATACACATAAAAGAAAGATACCCAATGAATTTTAATAATCTATATCACTAAAAGGCTTCAAGCCCACACCCATATTGCAATTTAAGCCAAAAACAATCTCAATAAAAATAAAAAAACCAATCTTAGTAGTAAGTACAAGTTGAGAAAATCCAAAAATGGGGTTGGGTTGATGGAAAATGCAAGCAAAAGCACTCCTTGAACTTTGGAATCACATACTAAAGGCTCATAATCACTGAAATGCAGCAATGCAAGAGAAAGGAGAGGAAAAGACTTTAAAATATCAAATGGTTTAAGTTTTTTATTATGAAAAGAACCATTGCCTTTGTATATCAAGCCCATTCGGCGGTCATAACTAACGTTGTTGAACATGTTTGGTGGATCGCCAATTGAATCTCAAGCTCACCGAACATGCCTTAACAAACACCAAACTTGAAGGCTGATTCGGCGGACACGATGGAGTCCGCATAGTGCACTTCGGTGAATCGCCAATTGGAGCTCTGATTGCCTAAATTGACACTACATTTTTTCACATGTTCAAGCCCTGAGGGCTGACACGAATGAGTCTGCTCAACACCTTCGGCGGATCACCGATTAGGTCTTGGCATCGCCTAATGATCCCTTTTTCAACATTTCAACTTCTTCTCAACCTACACTCATAACGCACATTATTTGAAAGCAATAAAAACTAAAGTAAATACTTGGGTTGCCTTCCAAGAAGTACCTTATTTAACATCGTGGCACGACATAGTTCTCAAGTTCTCAACATTTATTCTTGGGATTTGGAACATTGTCACTAGGCAAAGTTCCATTTTTGTCTTGGATTGAGTTGAGTGGCGATCTAGCCCAATTGGGTATCTAGATGCTTAATGGATATTGAATGGGAAGCCACTGTTTTGGATAAAGTGGAGAAGTCACATTTCAATTGCTTCAACACTTTGTCAGACCATTCAACCTTGTTGAAGTTCCTTGTAAGCATTTCCTCGGTTCCATTTCCTTTTGACTCATCTGGGTATTTTGTTCGTCAACGATTATGGCGAGGCACATACCTATCCTTATCCATCTCCCTATCTCTCCAATTTCCACCTCGCCAATCTTTCAAACCATGACATTTATCCCTGGTTCCCACCTTGTCATTAATAATTTATGTGACAAACCTCCATTTGGTTTCCCAAATACTGAACTTTAACATTGTATAATACCTCAAATTTGGCATCATCCGGGCACTGTCCATATTGATTCCAACCGCATTTACCGACATAATTCCACCTTCCATGACATATTTAGACAACAAATCAAGTTGGGTCATCATTTTGGCCATATTTTCATCTCGTTCATTATCCTTCTCAGTTTTCTCTTTGCTCAAACTCAATTGTAGAGTAGACACTTGATCTTCTCTAGTATGCCATTCTCAGTTAACTTTGGTCATATTATCTAGCAACAAAGTAGTGATATCATACGGTTGTCTCATCAATCCCCCATGGAATAACTGATTAGCCACACCTTTATTGACTGAATCAAAGTTGCACTAGATGTATTGCAGTAGAAAATAGTCTGGAACGCCATGCATTGGACATTATAGAAGTAGTTTCTTGAACCTCAATCACGTCTCATGTAGAGGTATACTCCCAACACACTTGAAATTTTGGATCTGGGTTTGATGTTTAATGGCCTTTGACGGTAGAAAGAATCTCTCCTAGAAAGCATCATTCAACTCTTTCCACAAAGTGATCGAACTATTTGGCAATTCTGCCAACCATCTTGTAGCTTCACCCGTTAAAGAGAATGGGAATAACCTCAATCTTACCGACTCTTGAGAGATATTCTTGAACATGAGTGGTCCACATACCTCCATGAAATTCATAAGGTTTTCATGGGGATCCTCATGAGCTAGGCCCCCAAAGTTTCTTTTCATATGAAGCAAATGTTGCATTGTTCCGGTTATGTGAAACACAACTCTCTCGGCTCTCGGAGGCATCCGGATGTCTCCCGTGGTTTGAATAATTCATGTGCATATCATTCAAATCATCCATATTTTCATTTTTACCATAGTGACTATTGTTGTCACTACCATGGTCATTCATTGTATAAGACTTGCAAATCAACCAACAACAACACCAAACAAAATTCTACTACAACTAAGTAAAATTAGAATCTAATATCTCAATTACAATTCTAAACCACCCCTCCCTGGCAGCGGCGCCATTTTTGATAACGCTCTAATGTCCTTCTTAAAGAACTAATTAAAACAGACACTGGTCATAGTCAATAAAAACCTAGCAAAGAGTCAAAATCGAATCCCACATAGACTGATATATCGTAGAGAAATCCTCTCAAGATATTGGATTTTAATTTTGCTCATTTCTAATAGTAAGAACAAGTGGGTAGATGATTTAACCAATTTAATAAAAAGCTTTGGTATCAATTGTCACAAGTAAGCTAATATTTTGGAGAATTTAGGTGTTAACAAGCAATCTAGGGGTGTGGGGATTGAAAATCGATGTCACATAAGGGTAATTGTGTTGCTCTATAGTTATGAACATTCATGAATAGACTAGGTCATCTTCAATGACGCTAATCATATTTTGATCTCAGAGCATCTATGCATAGAATCTTCTTTTGATCTCATCTAAATGTCAAACTGAACAACCCAAAACCTTACTTTATTCTCTCTTTCGATGCAGAAATAAGGTAAATAGATCCGACCCATAACCTCTATTTTCAAGCAAGTTACAAATATCAAACCCAACTTGCTAGTTTTAAACTAATTACCTACTCTACCCAATATCTTTTGAGCATCGACTGGAGATCAGAAGTAGGAATTAAGTTTAACACATTAACCCATAGATTAACCACATGCTAATTAGTCCACATTCATGCATGAACAACAACAAAATAGAGCATAGCACAATACCCATTACATTAAATGAACACTCAACCCCATAATTGCACCCCTAGATCTTGGGGTTTTAGCCACCCATCACAATAAGCAAAGACAATATACCTTTCATAAAAGAAGTCATGGGTAACGTGAAAATAAGCAATTACAAGTAAACCTACATTGGATTTAACTTGAGTTTATGAAATTTAAGAGAAAAGTTGTAAAACCCCAAAAACTATAAGGTGTTCTTCACAAAGGTCAAGTGTTCTCTTTATTTCAGAACTATTTTTTAGCTCCCAAAAATCTTATCTTTTTTTTTCTCTCTTTTGGGCTATTTATAGTGTCAAAATATTTGACCCAAAACCCAATGCGCTGCTCATTCAGTGACATTAGTCAGGCACGCCGAGCTCGTTCGGAAAATCGACTCTCGCTCTTCAGATCACCGTTTCACTCTAGGCTTCAGGTATTTGAACCTCTGTCGGCAAACTTGTTTGAGTCAGCCTTTCAGATTCGGTGAATTTTCCAGTACCACCTTGGTTAATCTTTCGAGCATTGAATCTTTCTTTTTACACTGTCATTTTCAGCGATGATCAGGTTGCCTTTCTCATCCGATGCATCGCCTTCTCCAATGGAGTTTGCTGACCTTATTTAGTAGACATAAGTGTTATGCACTGTCATTTTGGGCAAGGTCTGTCACGCCCCGAGCCTACACCCTGGGCGGGACCGGCACCTGGAGACCATTGCTGGTCCCAGGCGAACCCTTGGCCTGGCTTTCTTAACTCAGCGGAAACCTAACTCAACAGAATAACTCAATGCCATGCAAAGACATAAACAACTTAACTAATAAAAGTATGGCCCAAAGGGCAACTCGAGTCTCAAAATAGAATATTTACATATATATACGTATACATGGATGAGAGACTCAAAACTAACTGACTGTCTATTGAAGCCTCTAATATACTGAGATGGATGTGGGGACAGACCCCGCAACATCCTAATAGAACAAAACTAAGTACACAAAATAATTGAGTCCTCCGGAATGCAAGGAGGCTCACCACAGACTCTGGAGTGCTCAGCTGGATCAACGACGTGCAGGATGCTGATCCGGGGTACCTGTATCTGCATCATAAGACGATGCAGGCCAACTGGCATCAGTACATGGAATGTACGAATATGTGAGTTGGAAAAGCTGAACCACAACTTAAGCTTGAAAGGAGAACAAGAGATCACTTACCTTGACTCTGTTCGACTCATATACATAACTGGACTCAAAGTAAAGCAATAAGACACGAGCCATACATATAAAGCTTGTAAAAGAATGTAAACAACTTAGATCGTTAAGGATAAAATGACAACAAACTCCACTTTTCTTTTATAAACATAATACAACTTTTGTGGGAGTTTGTTTAACCGACAACCACCACTACGAGCCTTAGTGATGATACAACGTTTTACCTCACGTTGCCAAAGGACCATCCTATACCTTGCCATCGATATAGGACCTTACTTTTGCTTAGTGGATCCACTAGCCTAATCTTACGTGATCATCTTAAAAGAATGATACGTCAAGTCCCATGTTGGCGCATGGTTCTTATGGAGAGTTGAGTTAATATGAACTCGTGTCCCCAATTCGGTGCTCAATACTACTCCCAAAAATACTTTGGCTCATGCTTTTAAAATAACTTGTTTCTTTAGTTTGAGATAATTACTCAAGCTTAGCCCAAAGGCTCTTTTGGAAAACATGGCTCCTTTCTTGCTTAAACGTAAAAACATTTAAAAACTTCTTTGGGAAGTACATAGTTCCCTAATAACTTTGGAGAAATGGACACGACTCTTTACTCCTTACTTTACTTGAACTCTTTACTTTTGACTTGACTTGAAACTCTTAACTCACTTGAGACTTGAAACGACGTTAAGACGTTCAATAACGACTCTTGAAAAGCTTTAAAGACTTGCCTTGACTTGCTTAACTTCTAAGCTTGGCTCTAACTCCACTTGACTTCTAACTTCACTTGACTTGATCCTAACTTTCTTGAATTATGGATTCAAGGACTTGATTGGTATTTGGAAGGACCTCATGATGTTTAGGAATGATTTGGAACAACCAAACTTAAGAAAATTTTTGAGAATAAATTCTGAAAACAGTGGAGTCCGCGTCCAGTCCGCGACGCGGAGCAGATTTTTGTTCACAGAGGGAACAAGTCCGCGACACGGACTTGTTTCATGTAAGAAGCCCGACTTTTCTCCTTCATTTTTTCCAACTCTAAACCCTCTTCACTTCAAAGGTTCTAGCCCCAATCACTTAGGAACATAAAATCCCTCAACATTCAATAGAATACCACTCAAAAAAAAACACAATCCAATCATGTCCCACCACCAACCATATTTCCACAACAACAACTAACAACTTTAACAACTTCAACCACAACAACTCACAACTTTAACAACAAAGCCAATCCTTTCTTAATGAATAAAAGGGGTTAGGTGTGTGGGGGAAAGGATCACCCAACACTAAAAGCTCACATACCTTGGTAGGGATCACCCCCGACGAAAATCCACGATGATCTTGACGGAACTTGCTTGATCTTCCTCTTTCTTCCCTTCTTCTTCTCCTTCTTCTCTTCTTCCTCTCTTCTTCACTCTCAAACCCTAGCCTTCACTCTCTTAAAAATGGAAAAAATGACCCAAATATCAGCCTAACACAACAATATATCTTCAAAAGAATTGTCTAGGGAAAAGACTAAAATGCCCTTAATGATTCCCGGACGGATTTCCTTGTCAACTGCCTAACTTTCAAAGGCCATAACTCGCTCATACGAACTCGGAATTGAGCAAACTCGGCGGCGTTGGAAAGATCGTTCCGAGGGCTATGCAACCATAACTGGAAATAATTCTAACTCGTCATGAGCTAGAAGTTACGACTGATCAAAGTTGGCCAAAAAACTCACATTTTCCATACTTAGCCAAAATTTCCAGATTTTCAAATCCTTTCCAAAAATTGAAAATTTTCAATTCTAAGCCTCTTCAATTATTTCACATTGCCGGATGTTACAAGGTCGTGCTCACATGGTGATCCACCTTTCCTGATTTGCGATCGACAGTGTATAATTTGCACTTCTTTTTATGTTTTTTGTCATTCTTTCGAACATCAATCCTTGACTTTTCCATTTGCCTTGATAGCTGCAAATCATCAATATTTTACTAGAATAGGGTAAAATTGGGCATTGAGGACACTAATTATTGAGTCAAATGGACCTCAAATGAGTGCAAGTCTACCACTCATCAGATACCTGCTACCTCCCACTAATGTGAGTCTCGATTAACATTCTTCACTAGAACTTATAAGAAAAAATCACCCGATATTATTTTCATCGTTACTTGAGGTCTCGGTTCGCTATTTACTTTATTGACTTCCATGTCACACATGCGGGTGCAATGATAGGATAACTAGTTTGAAGGAAGATGGCAATAGGTTCATTTTTTTAAGCGACAACGAAGAGTTATTGCAGTGTCAACAGTCGATAGTTCCCTGGGAACCAAATTAGAACTAACCACTCTAAACTATTAGTATTGTACTAACCACCACATGAAGCAAACCGAGTAAAGAGTATACATAGGGAGGATTCAACGACATTAGGAAGCCATTTTGCACAACAGGATCGTTGTTGCTGCTTTTCCGCCAACTTTCATAGAATTGTTCAATTTTGAACCACATTTAAGAATCTGCTTTCATAATATTCTTATTTCATCATTTCTACCTTTTTCATTTCCTTTTGGGTGTAATGATTATTGTAGTTATAAATTAGAAAAAAATAAGTAGTCTTAAATTATTTCATCAGAAAATTGTTTATAAATTTAATCTTTACTACAAATTGTCGATTAATGATCCTTTTCATTTAGATGAGTGATCCTAATAAAGTTTTAACATAAGTCTGTAAGATGCTTTGGGAAAGAGATCTCTAGACAGTATAAGGAATTTATACTCTAAAATATGATAAACTATAATTATATATATGCTACTAAAAGTTGATTAAATTCTCACAAACTATACTGCATAGTAAGCTTTCATAAACACAACACTAAGCTCTGAACGTATTTGCTCAAGAAGAATGAATTACTCCTACCATAGATATAAAGATCCTTCAGTTCAAAATATGCATCAGGAAAGAAATCGTTGGACGGTAAAGGAACTCATTACTCTAAACTAAAAGCAATAATATTTGAGAATACAGCAATTGAACAAATGATAATACCGGAAGATATCGGACAGCAATCAGAGATACAAAAAAGCGAGATACCTAGTTTTTATGCCAATAAGATCCTGGTGCCTCTGCTATTACTATCTTGTTATCTATTAATTGCTTTGATATGTATCATATCCATAATTGAATTGTTTTATTTATATCTGCTACACAGTCTAAATCTAAAAAATCATGTTGTCCAGTTATTGGTTTAGGCGTCCATTTTCTACTTAATCTTTTATCCCATGTAGTTTTTTCTTTATCATATTGTTCATAATTTCCATTATAATATTTTGGGTTTTTTACTCCAGATGTGCTAGGTTTTTCGTCCATGTCTACGTTAAACTGATTACACGGTCACTAATAGCATAGGTCAACAGGGATAAAATGACATGGTCATAATTCTACAATGCTACTAAAAGTTTAATAAATTGATTAAATTCTCATAAACTATATTACATAATAAGATTTCATAAACACATCACTAAATCATGGGTTCCTCTTCCTTTTCCTCTTCCGATTCAGATGCAATGGAAGGATCAGATGTATCCCTAATCTTTCCCTTAAGAAACACTAAAT
Source organism: Solanum okadae (assembly GCA_036553675.1). NCBI lineage: Eukaryota > Viridiplantae > Streptophyta > Magnoliopsida > Solanales > Solanaceae > Solanum > Solanum okadae. Next base: position 24,288,109 of record CM071682.1, on the reverse strand, counting down.
TGTCATTGTATTTGCTCAAGAAGAATGAATTACCATTACCCCTGCTCTCCGGATATCATATGATACAAGACCTCTAGGTTCTTGCACTACCAGAAATTCCCCATTTCTTATGAACCCAATAGCATTTCTAATCCCACCTCTCAAATTCACAATGAATTTCTCCATCCACGACTCCATTTTACTAGACTGGTTCATCACCCAGGCAACATAACGATGAAATGAAGGACTATTGTGACCCCTTTCATATGAAATTACTGAAATCTTTTCCCCACATAAAGTAATAGAAAAATCAAAAGAAGAAACATGAGCTAGCTATTGTGGAAAACACATTTTACAAAACCTCTCATCACAAAGGTCGAAAACCAACAGGTTGTTAGTGGTTTCCCCATATTGATTCTTACAATAGGAAAGCCAGTGAATAGTTTCATTTAATTAAATACTCAAATTATCGATATGCAGTTAACAATTGAAGAAGCCCTTTGAGTAATTAATTGGCTCCCATTGACCTTTACTCAATTTATAGACGTCAACTCCTACAAACTTGATATAAAATTATTCATCTCGTAGAAGGGTTGTCCTCAACACTTTAAAATCATGATTTTTGTTATCAAACCCAAATCCAATGTGAAATTAGTGATCTGAAGCAAAGCTAACATGAATATTAGGGAGGGTCATAGTTTTACGAATAGAGGAGTTCAAAGAATGATATCATATCTTCATAACCAGACATAATCAACAAGGAAAAACAAACCATTAGAGAAACCCACAACTCTTAATTGGTATCCAGAACTAATCATCAAGGGAAACTTGAATTCTTTAAAGAGGATGAGATTTTGGGATTTTGAACAAGGGTCATAGTAGACAGAGTAATTTTGATGTTTCAGGGAGAAGTGAGAGAGGAGGAGAAACAGAGTAGCAGTAGAAGTGATCGATCTGTAAGTATCGATGAAATGAGAAGATGAAATGAGTGAACAACATTGTTTTGATACATGTCAAAACCGTAAAAGGCTTTCAATGGGTAGCCTGTAAAGGATTTCAGGCATATATATATTACTAGATGAGTGTTGCCCGTGCTAAGCACGGGCCCAACGTTTAAAATGTTATCATAATTTTACTTCTGTTTGATTTACTATGAAATATATTTGAAATTGAACGCAGTGAAAAATATTTTTAAATAACCTTAATTTCAAAAAACACAATGTCCATTATTTAATAAACGAATCATATTTCTTAGTCTGCACAATAAAAGAATCCACATGGAATAATATATAAGCGAGAGACACTATTATTTTTCTTTCAAGTTTCAACAATTAGTTCAATATTAAGTTGGGCAAACATTCATAATTTAGTATCCTTGTGCAAAGTTTATCAATATATATATTATAAGAAGGTGATCGATTATTATTACATAGATATTAAATGCACGACAGAAAATCTACTTGTAAAGCACAGTTCGTTGTTATTCTTAAAAAATTAAATGAATAAAAAAGTACTATTTAAAACAATTTGCCATAATTAACTTTGATTTTCATGGCAAAAATATATATGTACTATATACATGAGGCCATATTTATCCTCTTTAACCCCACAATTAATTACCTCTTCTGGTGTTTTAATATCTTCCTCCAATTTACTCAAATCACAAATCCTTGGATCTCTCCTTATCCAACATTTTCTATGCCAATGTTCTTTCATACTCTCAAACAATGGGACGACGATTGGTAACAACAAAAAAATCACCATTTGTAATGACCCTCATGGTCATTTCTGTGTCTTGCCTTCTGTGTGTCGTTTAGAGCGTTTCTATAGCGACCCCAAGTCATTTATGACTTGCTGGGGCTGACAGTTCGGTCACCTGGTCGTTCGTTTGGTCTTGATGCGAGTTTGTGTTTTGGAGCTTATGAACCTTGAACGATCATTTTCGATCAAAAGTTCAAGAAGATGACATCGGAATCCAATTCTGACGATTCCATCAGCTCCAGAAGGGTCATTTTAGGCTAGTAGCATGGTCGACATGACTCCCGAGGTTTTCAGTGTGAGTCGGTGCGATTAGGCGTTTTAGCCTTTGAAATTTGGCATAAAGTTTGACTTTGGTCAACATTCTGCGTAAACGCGCTCGGATGAGAATTCCGTCAGCGTGGTTAGCTCCGGAATGTCGAGTTTGGTCTAGATTGACCCTTCTTTTGTGTCTAGAGGTTTTCGATATCTTTCCGAGCCCTTTTGTGGGTTTTGACTTAAAATGGCTTTTGGAAGTGGGACCCACTTTTTATCGAAATGACCTCTGATGTAAATTTCGACTGTGCCGTTGAGTTTGGAATATCGAATTTGGTATGGTTGCATATCTCGTTTGTGTGCACGGGGTTCCGAACGAGATCGGAGCACCCCATCGGAATTATAAGTTTTGGAAATGTTGCAGATTTTCTGCAATAAATTGCAGAAAATCAGCAACAAATCCCAAATTTCAAACCCTCATCTCGCTCTCATCTCTCAACCGATTTGGGTGATTCAAAAAGCTAAGTTGTGAGATTTTTCGAGTACAACGTGTTGGTGAGCTCGGATAGTGATTTGGAGTCCCCATTTGAGGTAATTTTCGAAAAATACCTGCTGCCTCACCCTTTTTGTGAACTTGATTTTGGGAATTTTTGAGACTTGATATTTCAGTCATTTTAGGTCCGATTTCAGTGATTTTTGAGGCTATATTGAGTGGTTTTTCGAGGAGAACATTGTGGTGTCGTTAGATTTTACTGTAGATCGCCCGTTTTTGGTAAATATGCTGATTCAACTGCTGTCCCATTCTTTTTTTTGAGAAAATTTGGGTTTTAGTTGCATGTTGATATTGTGTTGTTCCCGAGCCCCGAATTGTGTCCCATTATGGGAAATGAGCTGGGGGAACTGGTTAGGACCCACTTTTGGGGTTAATTTTGGAATTTCCTGCGCGGGTCCCACGATTCCCGTTTTGACTCCAAAATTGACCAGTCTCCGTTTGTTGTGATTTTAGTGTCTAAACGACCGTAATAACGTTGTGACTCTATTTTTGATAGCGGGGCAGCTTTTCGAGGACGTTCAGAAAGGGAAAGCTCCGGAGAAGTGATTTTGGAGCGCGTGTGATCGGCCTACAGGTAGGCTACGGTTTCCCTCTCCTAGATTGAGCTTGAGAGTGTGAATGCATGTTGATTAGTTGGGATTTGGGTTGGTAGTGATTAAATCATGCATAGGTGTTTGGAAATCATGTTTTCAGCCTATTTCGAGAATTATCGGGTAACTGTGAGCATCCTTTGTGTATTTAATTAACCCTCCTCGCTATGTGGAGTGCTTGCATGCTTAATTACTATTTATTTGAAGCATGTTGGGCCTTAGTTTAGGTTTGACTACGGTTGCCTTAGAAATACATGATTTGGATCCGATAGGTCTTAGTTTTGCCCCGACGTCGCTCGGCCGACTTAGATCCCTGTAGACTGGTGTAGCAGACTTGAGTCTGATAGTTTGGGCCTTAGCTAGGCGATACGCTTGCTCCAACTTTAGTTATCCTTATTTTCCCCGATGTTACGGCTTCACAAGTTACGTCGGCGACGCTAGTTCTACTTCGCGATTTGAATTTGATTTTTGATTCGGTTCCAAGGACTTATATTGATTGGCTAGGTGTGGACGGCGATCCACGGACATTTATGAGAATAGATCGATTGGGACTCTTTCAGCAGCTACATTGGCACCTTTATAGAGCATCCGGTTTAAGGTCCGACCTCTATTGCCCAGATACTTATATAGAGCATCCGGTTTAAGGTCCGGCCTCTATTGCTCAGATACCTATATAAAGCATCCGGTTAGAGTTTCGGCCTCTTATACTTGTCACTTGTGATTGGTTACTTGGGTACTTCTGGTGAGCATCCGGTTCGAGGTCCGGCCTCCGTACTGTCAGATTCTACTAATTAGGGTTGAGGTTCTGGTTCGATGCTCTTCGTTCTTGGGTTCTTTTATGCAATTCTCTTTAGTTATAGTTATTCTGTGTACTCGTCGGGCTTATGGGGGTCCGTTCGGGTTTTTATTTAACTTGCGCACGAGTGTACCTTCTGGGCTTATAGGGGTCCAGTTAGGTGTAGTTAGCTTATAGATTACTTTAGTTAGTTCTTTGTACACTCGTGTGCATTCCATTGTTACTTAGATTTTCGCTCTTGACCTTCGGTTTGTATTATTCCTTCTTTTCATATTGCCTTTACTTTTCAAGTTCAGTCGGCCTATGATGCCTACTGGGTACCTGTTGTTTTGGTACTCATCCTACGCTCTGCATCTATTTCGTGATGCAGGTCCGGGCACTAGTAGCCAGCGTTGATCGAGCTTGGAGCAGACTGATCCGGAGACAGGAGTGAGCACACGACGTTTTGTACTATTTCAGTCTCCATCTGTATATATAGACTTGTCTTTTACCTTCCGAGACAGTCCAATCTCTGTTGCCTTTTTGGGACTTGTACTCATTTTGTAGTAGCTCTGTACTAGTGACTTCCAGGTTTTGGGAGGGATCTTTATTCGTATATATGTTTTTGGTTTGCTTCCGCCTGTTTATATTGTTATTTGTCTACTCTTGTTTAGTTTCTACCCTCAGACCCATTACTTGTTGTTTCGGGTTACGGGTTGGCTTACCTACTGGTGGGTTATAGTAGGTGCCATCATGACTTGAGAAATCGGGTCGTGACACCATTCCAATTAAACTCAACAAACTTGGCAATAACTTTGAAATTGCAGGCTTTAAGCTAGTGATCACAACATATATCCCCGTTGCAATAGTTATAACAAACATAACTCGGAACCCATCTGATAAGTTCCTCGATTTACCAATCTTCATATCCCGAATAAAACACATGAACTTTAAAGTGCAATAATACAACTAATTTCTCCCATTCCACAAACAACTTTACTACAGACAGGTATTCATTAAATACTCTTCAATTGTTAATACCAATCATACATACAAATACATGTTAGCGAAAAGAAATTGTGGCTACTTTCCCTACACATTCGATTTAAAACAATAGGATATGAAATTTAGAAAAGTAGTGGCAGTAATGGATGGAGTAACCGCACGGTTGCAACGTATAATTTATAATGGACTTAAATTATATTGCAATGAGAAAATTACTAATTTAAACACATTATAGCTGCCAAATTTGTTCATTACATATTCATGTGAATGTCATACTACTGATTGTTGAACTAAGATACTTACATAGTTTAACATTTCCATATGTGGGAGTGCTAATTACATAGATTTACATACTATTTTAAATTAGACAAAAATATATGCATTTTTCATGCTTGGATCTTCTGGACCCTGTTTGATCAAAATCACCTGTTATATTCAAAATGAGGGATTAAATGTCAGCACAAAATCACATTAAGTTATACAACACATGATATATCTAGGATCTATAAATAATACAATCTAACTTTACAATAGGCACTAAACACAGCAGCAAACAATGTAACGCTAATAATAGAAGCACTATAAATCGTATGGCCAAGACATTTAACTTTCAACAAACTTACATATTTTTTCCTTCTCAACAACAACATATCCAGTGCAATTTTACAGGTGGGGCCTGGTGAGGGTAGGAATTTTATAACAAAAGGTTATAGCAAGATTTTCTGAACCCGGAGATGGGGGCAGGTGGTACCTCTGTCGCTTAAAATTTTCAAGATCTTCGACTTGCAACATTTTATTTTTGATTAAGCAGGCTTCTAGCAGACTCATTGACATGTTTATAGTCCAAGGCTCCAAGCTAACAAAAAAGATTCTATAGGAATGTGAGGAAGCAACTGCTAAGCACTGATGGGGAGTTCATATTTCTTGTTCAAGGAAAGCAAATAGAATTGAAAGCTAGCATCGGAAGGAATAACTATGTGACATTCACCCCTCCCTTTGAAGAACCACATCATGTGTGAAGTTTCCAAACCAATGATTCTCCAAAAATCCTATTGATATGCAAGTACATTAAATGATAAACATGAAGCAGCTGCTTCGCTCTGACCGCAGTGAATACAAACTGGGCATTTTTAAAAGCAATAAACAAATTAGCATCTTAAAAGTAGCTTGGCCTGAAGTGCAAAGGCCATTTCTTAAGAAGATTTATGACAAGAAACTGTAGAAACATGAGGAGTTGGAAATGTAACTAAAATTTTGTAACTATTTTCTCCTCGCGTGAAGAAGTGAACAAACCTCTGGTATTTGTATGTTTTGATTTTTTGACAAACAGTATTTTTATTCAAAGTTAACAAGGTCTTGTAAGAATCTTTTGACAATTTTAACGTTGGGACTTAGGATAGGGTTACACCTCCAACCAGTGTGGGCATGTTAGGTATATGTTGGAAATTTATATACCTGAGCAGTGATGGAAAAGAGCTTGTGCAATTGCATGTGAAGAAACAATTACACAAGCTTTATTTGCCAGAAGGTAAAAATGATAAAAAGGCAGAATCGAAAAGTGTTCCCATATGTTTAATGTAAGCCATCAGCATAACAATCATTATAATACCAGAAAGAATATATTTTCATTTAAGTGATAAAAGAAGTAGCTGTAAAAAGATAACTTTTAACTAACCTGCTATCACAGCAGAAAATATTTTCAATTTCCACAAAAGAAGAGGAACACAAGGCATCCACATAGCAACATCAGAAGCTTGCAAAACACGGCATTCAATGGCAGCAGCAAAAGAGTGCAAAAAATGACCGTTTCGAGAATCACAACAAAAGTGTTCCAACTGCAATTCAAAACAATAAAAGATAATGTGTCTAGAGACTAAATCGAATTCAAAGAAAAAAAAATCAAAGATACGTAAATCCTATTTATATTAGTCAATTGCAAAGATGAAATTATAAACGATGTACAAAATAATTTAAATACCTTTTAATTCTTTTTCATGGGAGGATTTTTCATTTCCATGCTATGTTTGTGGGTGGAAGGATTATATTTATTTGCCATGCTTGGATATTCTTTTTCCCCTGAACTAAGATGTTCAATTGTGCGCTTTTTCGCATCTGTAACATTGACAGTCGTAGATGTCATTGGTTTATGAATTACATCTTGTTTCTCCAGGTAAGACAAAATGAATAATTTTTGTGTTGCATCCATTTTTTTTGTGAATAGCCTTTTCATTTGAATGTTGAATATCTTGCCGTTCAATTGATCTTCCACATTTTGGAGCGATAATGTTTCTTTCTGAAAAAAATGAAAAAAATTTGATTAATAATAACAAAATCATTAATATTTTATATTTTATATGTATAATAATAAGAAAATAAAGCGAACAGACAAATAGAAAGAGATTGAATATTTTTAGAATAAAAAAAGATGATCAACAACAATAAATATTAAAGTTGTTTTTAAAGGAAAATCAATATCTCTATGTTTATGTATTTACATCTGAACTGAAATTCAATATAAGGTCTTTCAACCAATCGGAGTTAACATGCAACAGTTCTAAAACGGCCACGCCTATTGTAATAGGTACGCATGACAGTTTATGTACAAAGCGCTCAGCCAATGGGTAACCATGTGAGATGGATAAAAGTCAAAAAAATATATACAATGATAATATTTTTATAAAGAAAGTTAACTGTAAACAGATAAGAAAAAGTATAAGTTAGGTGCTGGAGAAAAGAAACACGAACATAAGATATGAAAAATTTTGATTGAAAAGAGTACACTGAACACTTTACAGAAGGAGACATTGACAACATAATGTAAGAGATACACCCAAAGTATGTAAAGTTAAAACCTCTTTTAGAGTTAAGGCATGACCTAGAATCACATGTTCCTACTATAAAAGTTTTTACAACTTACATGATACATAAAAATAGATCTTTATTACAAATTCTTTCATGCTAGAGTTCTAAGCTTATAGAGTTATAGTATCCTTTTCAAGTTAAGGAAGTCATATGTTCAAGAAGTAGGATGCAAGTAGCTCATAAGTAATAATTGCTAATGAAACTTTTTTGTAAAAAGATGGAGTTTTATTCATCTGTGAGTTCACTTGTTTTTATATTCAAATCACTCTCAATCTACAATGTCTTTTGCTTTTTTTCTCAAATTTCTCGTTGTTCTTTTTTATGTCTAAAGTTGATGTCATTATTGTTTTGTCTTATATCTTCCCAATTTAATGGTTAAAGTGAAAACTTTTGTATGAAACTGTCGTCTTTATTTATGGTTACATAGTGATCCTTTAGAGAATAACATAGTACGTGAATTTCTTTGGGTTAGTAATGTTAAAATAAGTAATTGATAATTAGTTTCGCTTAACTGTTATAAGCCAATGGGCAGACTTTATAGGAGATATTGAGGGAGAGTTGAACCTTGTGTTCAAGAGTAGAAATAAGAAACAATGAAATTACAAAATCACAACAAGTTCTTTGTGATTATTTGGTGAGAAAATAGTGATATGTACCTTGATGAAGCAAATTTCATAAATCTCTTCTGAAGTGAGGTGCAACATTTTCTCTGCAATTTCATCCGAAACAATAGCTGTTGCAAAACCGTTGTTGTCCTTAATAGTAACTTCAAATTGACATCTGTTTTGATAATCAATGAAAGAATTAAAAAAATAATGGTTAGTTAAGACATTTATTTCTTTGAAAATAGAAAATAAATCCTTTTAATTAGTTATTATTAATTTTGAAGAAGAGCAAATATACCTAGGAATAAGATGTGTGGATTGGTGACAACTTGTGCAGTAGATTTCCCTTCGAACGTTATATCTCGTGAACAATTGCTTACAATTTGAGCATGCCAACACACTAAAGCATTGATCCTTACTTGCAAGGGACAATTCAGCCTCAACATTAAATACTTGTCCCTTCAAATTCAATATACCAAATATTATTTTTTACTGTAAAATAAAAAAATTAAAAAAATAGAATAATATACTTGTTGTTCTTACCGGAGGTTGTGCTTGGATGTTAGTCACAGATTTAACCTCATCCTCAAATGGAATCAACATAATAGAGCCTATTGGAGTTGTACTTTTCATCTTATAAGCAACAAGCTTTGTTTCAATTGTTTTGATCCTATAACCAAGTAAAATTATGAAAATGTCTTGTAGAAAGATTAGGAAAAAAAAAAGTGAAATTTTAAAACTTTGTGATTGTAATAAGATTAAAGATGTGTTTTATATCTCAAAATATTTTGGAATTTCGATGCATTAAATAAAAATGTATATTACCACGTCCTTAATTCGGCAGCCTGTGGATATGGAGGATTGATTTCAATTGTTGTATTGAATTTGCTCGTCAAACCAACGAATCTATTTGACGTTCCTACGTGCATTTGAATATGTAATTTTAGTTTCATCATGTCATATATTTTTCAAAAGAAAAAAATAAATTTATTTGCACTTTTACCTGAAGATGATTTCCCAATTCTCCTAGCAAGAATGATCGAGTAATCATGAAGTTGGTTGAAAAGTTTAACTCCCTCATGATCAATGAAATCCTCCCAAAGTGTCAGTTTTGTTGGTTTTTTCCTGCATATGATTCGAAGGATATTTTCAAAAATTAAAATAAAGTTACAGAAGATATGTGATATTGTAAAAACATTATAAATAATAAAATTCAAGTCAGATTATTAGTAATAAATACCAAGGATGGCCTAGAGTTTGTCTCAGTGTACTCGCAATTAGACATACAGCAAGATCAAATGAAGATAGACAAAGAAACTTGAGTACAGAACCAAGAACATGAAAAAGATAAGGAGGAACATTTGCCAAATTCCTTCCAGGCAGCAATAGCCTCGGCTATTTCATTTTCATTGGGTATCATTGTGCCCATTTTTAATGCTGCATTTGTACCAAATTACAAGCTAAGGCTGGCTGTGAATGTGGCTGCAATGAGCTTGTGATTGTTACTATGTGGAGGAATTGGTGCTTTGTTGAGCACAAGTCCTATGGTGAAATCTTGTCCAAGAGTTTTATTGGATGCAGGATGGCTATGGTCATTACCTTTTGCCAAAGGAACAAGTCAGTCTAGCAGATTGGGCTTTACACTGTCATAGGAAAAATATTACCAAGGAACTTATGGATGCATATATTAAAAGGGAGATTATAAAAGAATGTTTGAAGCAATTCATCAATATAGCAGTCAGTTGCTTGTCTGATCACAGAACTGATCATCCTTCAATGGTTTCAGTGTTGTGGAATCTTGAGTATTGCCTTCAGTCGCAAAGTGATCCTGATGAACCAAAAATGGTGGTAGAACAGAAAGCTAATGATGTATATGCTATGCATACAGAATTGCTAACGGTTGCTGAAAAACGTAAGGAGTCAGAGGAGCACACAACGTTGAGACTACTTATGGAAGGGTACTAAAGAAGGCAAAGAATATCATCTTGTTAATTGAAAAACTTCTTAACTAAGCAGAGAGCATGATGGACTGCGTTTACTGACGTACTGATGAAATGACTTTGGAGATACAATGGTGAAGATCAAAATTCAAACATATGGCCAAAGAAACCACAAGTGGTGCACTAATATAGTTTCCAACAATTATGGAGTTGGTGTATGATGGTCTATACATGTATGGGTCACAAGCAGGTTTACAACCAAGAAGAGGTAAATAAATGGTAAACATATAAAGTTTACATGTTTGACAATATGTGACTTTTCTATAGTTACCATTCAATTTGGTGATCAATTGGAGAATCCTTTCTCACTTATACATAATCTCATAGTCAGCTTAATGTTCTTTAGTGTAAGAGCAGTAATAATGTACTTCTATTCCTGCTTCTTTCTTTTTATTATACTTTTGTCTCGTTATCCTTGTTTAGGGGTTCATTATATTTGTTATATTTAAGTATTCACGTAGATGATGACATAAAACTATATGTTTAAGGGACATTCTTTGAAGTCATTGATATTTTGCTAACATAATCTATTAGGCCATCATGGCCAGCTTTGTCTGAGAATATGCGCTAAAATAACTTGTTAAAGCATGAATAACAAATATACAGACAGTGTATTCGTCATAGACTCATAAGACATAAACAGTTTATTCATCACACGGCAAATTTCGTATACAAACAGGTTTACATGTATGGGTCACAAACAGGCTTACAACCAAGAGGAGGTAAATAAATCCTAAACATATAACGTTTACATGTTTGACAATATGTGATTTTTCTATAGATACCATTCAATTCGGTCATCAATTGGAGAATCTTTTCTCACTTATATATAATCTCATTGTCAGCTTGTTGGTTGAATATTTTGGTCATGATATATATATATATATTACTACTATAAACAGATCTCTTTGTGCATTCCAAAAAAATACAAATAGTAACAATATATATTTTCTTTTCTGCATTTAAAATTCTACTTATTAAGCAATTTGATAGTATTAAAAATTACAGGTTGCATTATTGTGGAGAAAAATACCATTAAGATGTCAAATATTATTGAAGGGAGCACACAACACAATAATAAATACAAGAAAAGCTCTTAGTTTGCCACCTCTAATATTTTTTTCCCAAATTTTAGCTTACTTGTGGTTTTTCATAGAAAGTTTGTATGCCGACAATAACATATGATAGAGGAGATGACATAGGAAGAGGAGAAGACCTAAAACAAGTAATTAGATATGAAAATAAATGACAAGAGCGATATTCTATATATATATATATATATATATATATATACTTACAGCTTGTCCATGACAATAAACTCTTGAATTCGTTTTCCAGTTGCAGTCTTTGTTGAAGGACTACCATTAATGACAATGGCAAGTACATCTTGCATTAAACAAAAATAAAGATAGAATAATTAGATCATGAGAAATATTCTATTATATTAACAATTAGATTTTATTTGAATAATAATAATTAAATAAATTTATAAATACCAAATTCAAATTCTTTGGATTGATACTCAAAAGTGTTAAATGTGGTAAGAGTTAGTCGTGTTGGTGGTGGTAATGGATCCTCTGGAGGTTTGACCTCTTCAACTGGTTCAACAATGGTGTTTTTATCGAGTGTCCAAATGAATTTGTTAAGTGGATTTTTGTATCCAAGAGGTGGTAATTTCACATGTGCAACAGATACCAAGTAAGTCTTGAAAGGAGCAAATTCTTTTTCAAAATATGTTATATCGGTACCGAAAATAGTGGCCTGAACTTGATTCTCCTGTAAAAGAATTTGTAGAAAGTTTGATTAGTTGTGTAAAATTTAAAAGTTATCTTATTATTTTTCATATTATTAAAGTAAAATTATAAAATGATGGATTATTTAGTTAATGCAATTAAAGTTAGGTTTTTAAAATCAATAATATATTAATAAAAATAAATACCTCTTCATCTTGCAAAACTAAGACTTGGTATTTTGTGGTTTTATCTTTGTTGTCCCTTGGTCGACTTTTATCAACAACTTGGACTTTACAGGTCCAATCTTTAGTATCAGGAGTGATCATATTGATGGTATATCTTTGTGCCATGTTGAAATATCTGCAATTAAAATACATTATAAGAGGATAAGTTAAAGGTAAATGTATAATGAAAGCAATATTATAATATACATAAACAAAAAAAATATATATATATATGAGATTTACCAATGCAAATTAAAGCACAAAGTTCAAGAAAAGGCCTTTTCAATAATTTCATTATAGACAACATTATATGTTGAATGATCATCATTTTCATCAATTATAGGTGGTCTAATTAATACTTTAACATTGTGAGAACTTGTTGCTCTTGATAAAGCAACATACAATTGTCCATGAGAGAAGACAGGTTCTCGTAAATATATACCAACAAAATCTAATGTCTGTCCTTGAGCTTTATTTATAGTCATGGCAAAACATAATCGTACAGGAAATTGTGTTCTCTTAAAAGGAAGAGGCAATTTTTCATCTTCTGAAGTCATGAGTGGTATTCGTGGAATAAATACATGTGTATTTTTAAAATCACCGCTAGATATTGTTGCATTAATAACATGAGGTTTAAAATCATTACGTATTAACCGCGTCCCATTGCATAAACCTTCAGAAGGATTTAAATTTCTTAATAACATAATTGGACAATTTTTCTTCAAAGTTAATTTGTGTGTAGGTAAACCAATAGGATTTAAAGTGTGTAAGAAATCTTCATATTCACTTTGATCCTTTGGATCAATAGTTTCATCTATAGCAATATACACTTTTTCAGTGTTTGGAAATTGAGAGATCAACATGTCATTTATTTCATCAACAAAATCATTTTTAGTTGTTAGAATAGCACGAGAAGTAATAAACGAAGTTTTTGTACAACATGTGTATAAATCGGGATAAGTATTTCTAAAGAGAAGATTTAGAGATTCTTTTTCAGAAGTAAAAGGAATAATGAGGGAATGAGGAATTTCAATTTTTCCATGGTCATTTGTTTTTTCTTTTCCATCACCAATTCTCATTAAATATTCACAAAATTCAGGATCTTTAGTTGCACGCATATTCTTCGATAACTGTAATTTTTCAAGTTGATTCCAAATTTCAGAACACAATAAACTTTCACGAATAAAATCTTCTTTTTTTCCACTACGAACAACAGGAAGAGTTTGTCTGAAATCACCACTAAAAACAACTATTTTACCACCAAATAACGTATTTGTTTCCATTAGATCTCTTAAAAGCAAGTCAAATGCTTCAACCATTTTCTTTTTTGCCATTGAAATTTCATCCCACACAATTAATCGTGCATCTCGTATTAAAGATGCTAGTGAACTTTGTTTACTAATATTGCAAGTAAAATTTTCATTGACATCAATAAGAATTTTAAATCGAGAATGAGCAGTTCGACCTCCGGGAAGAAGTGAAGCTGCAACACCAGAACTTGCAGTTGCTAAAGCTATAAATCCCTTGTGTCTTACTGTAGCTAATAAAGCACGATATAAAAAACTTTTACCAGTTCCACCAGGACCATCAATAAAGAATGCCCCAAATTTATTTGACAATACTCTATTAAGAATAATATTGTAAGCCATTCTCTGTTCAGTGTTTAATTTATTTTTTAATAATAAATCTTCCTCACTAACAATGATATTTCTTTCGTAATGAACTTCTTTAGCTTCTCTTGCTATTGATGAAGGTTTGATATATTCTGAAATTAGTTCAAATTCATTAATGTCACGACCCATTGAATGAAGAACATCATTAATGTAATTTAATACTTTATAACGTATTTCTCTTACATTTAAGTTTGAACTTTTTTTGAAATCTTCAGACATTGGATTTTCAAATCTTTCCCATAATTCTTTAGGATTTGTTGGATTACAATAAATCAATAACATAGCAAATAATTGTCTTAAACTGGATGGCATTTGATAACTTGCAGCTTTAGACATGCATTCTACCAAATTATTATCACAAAGTAATAGTTCTCTTTTTTCTGCAGCTTCTCTAAATGAATTATATTGTACTCCATTTACAGTTCGTAGATCTTCATATGATTTTGGCCCTCTTACGTTCATTAAAAGAAGTCTAAGATAGTATCTTTCTCCTTCGGTTGGATGGCATGTCACTACACGTCCAATAACATGACCTCGTTTACGACGTGTCCACATTTTATTTGTTGTTGACCATACAAAATGTTCTGGAAATTCACGATATAATAAATTTAGGTCCATAGCTTCTTTGTTTGATTTATTCATTAAAAAAAAATTCAGTTAACATTATTTTTCTTATAATGGGATTACTTGCAATTTTACTAATGTTGTCGGTACTTTTGAAGGAAACAAGTTGTTGTCCATCAAGATGTAGTTGTAGATGATATACACTTGGACTCATTTCGCTAAGAGGAAAAGCGAATATTCTCCATGCAGCTTCAGGTGGTGATACCCACCTAGCAGATTGATATTCTTTTATTTCATCTATCTCTAGGTTTACATCATTAGTCTGTATATGAAATGCTATTTTATCATGTCCTTTACAAATGTATTTATAAATGTACTTAACAGCTTTTATATCCGAACAAATCTCTACATTTATATGGCAGTTGAATTTACAAAGTAAATATGGATTGTAAGGAACAACCCATGAGTTATCAAGAAAGTGTCCTCTAATTTTCACACTTTTTCCTGTATTTCGCCTTCTATAAATTGGGTATGAATTTTTTCCTTTAGTTGTTGGTTCTACAAACTCTTTAGGATACTTATTTTTACAACGTCCTTTTTTCTTCATACAAGAATTTGTTGGATTCAAATTACCACAAGGACCATGCATCATGTGTTGTGTAACAAGTGAGTATAAATAGGGATATATATTTTCATCTGGTATTTCAGCACATACAAATCTATCATATGCTTCTGGAGTTAGTAATTTGTAATTATCATTTAGTATAATAAGAAAATGAGCACGGGGAAGTCCTAGTTTTTGAAATTCTATTGTATACATAAATGCTGCAACTTTACCAAATATATGCCTTTTCATTATATCATTTTTTAATTCTTCTACTTTTGCTCTAAACACTCTACTAACCAGATCAGGCCTATTTTGTACCTCATCAGTTGATATAAGTTTTTCTTCTATTTCAGGCTAAGAAGGATTACATGTTATAGTAAAAAATATATCAGGTTTTCCAAAACGTTGCACTAATGTAATAGCATCCATATATCGTCTACGCATATCTCTTGGACCTCCAGTAAATCTAAGTGGAAGTATGCGTTGTTTTCCTATATGTGAAGCTTCTCTTTCCCCCTTACGTAAAACATCATTCCATCTAATACATCAGTTCTAATTAAATCTTGATTAAAAGAAGCAAAGTCTAATTGCTAGCTTTCAATTTTTATCCATTCATCTACTACATATTGTTGGAATAATCTTCCAGCATGTAAGACTATATTTTCATCATCTCTTATTTGAAGTTTGTAACAATAATATTCACGACAAGAAATAGTGCCTCGTTTGTGCTTTTCTTTTAGCATAACTTCAGCTTCCATGTTAAGCAATCCATCTATTGAATACATATTTTTTATACTTGGTAGTTGTTCTTGTTCGCAATATACTTGCGTTGACGTTCTTGAAGAACACTTAATTTTCTTAATACCACAATGCCATCCACCTTGACCATATGGAAATAGCAATGGATATTGCAATGGATCATAACAACCGTAATAATAATTTACCAATTGACTTTTATCACCTTTTGTATATATTCGAATATGTGGTGTAGGAATAGAATTAGTAATATCTTGTTCTACCCATATTCCTGCAACTTCTGATACTGTTGGTAAATTATATATACGCTGATCTAAGCCAGAATCACACTTAAGTGCAATATAAAAATCAGATAGTTGTGCAACATCTACTAAAGATTTTAAAAACATATATTATGGATTAATTTTTAATATTTCCATCAGAGTTCTCACAACATACTCATTTAATTTATTTGAACATGCCATTCGATTTCTTAATTCATTTTCACTATCAAAGAAATATAATTGAAGATTTTTCCTTTTTTATCGGTAGGAATCAAGTCATTGATGAAATGATACATCTGACCTTGAACCCGAAAAGTATAAATACCATTATTTTTTTTTGCTAATTCTTTGTCATAAGTTACCCCAAGAGATGTGAAAGCAAATATATTATTGTACGTTCTAATATAAGTTCTAAAATGTTTTGATAGCTCTGTATTTTCCAAATAATGGTTTTTTAATTCTATTGGAATCTCATGTGAAGTTAATTGAACAGAACCATTGCTACAACAAAATGCAGGCGGTTCATATTCAAATCTTATGGCTTTACAAAATTGACAATTTGATACTTCTTTTAATTTGATATAATTAGTTTTTGATGGCATAGTACTATCTATTTCTGATAGGAACAACATGGGTTCTCTCATAAGATCAGAACTTTGTGCAACAGAAACCATGGTGGAATTAGAAGACGATGCAGTCGCCAAATTATTATTCATTGAACTTTTAGATAAGTTATGTTTTCTCATTTCATCTCTCTTTGCTCGACGGCGAGCTAGAAGAATCTCTTTTTTCTCAGGTGGCATCAATTTGTATAGTTCACGTCTCCTAGCATTTCTATCCGCATTTGATTTTTGAAAAGCATGCACATTTTTATGGTTTATATTACTTAACATCTTTGGGATCAAAATAATTTTAGACAAAATAATTATCTGGTAAATAATAGTAATAATTTTAAATAAGGAATTAGTTGAGTAATACTTACCACACACTGAGAGAAAAGTGAAACACATGTGGAAATTCTGTAAAGTTAAAATTTCAAACCATATAATAAATTAGATCTAATATAATAGACATATATAATAGGAAAAACAAAATTTAAAAATGCTAAAAATGTAAGGCTGATTTAAATAGTAATGCAGTAGAGAATATGGAATTAGAATAGTAACAAACAACACATAGTTCTTTTGTTCCATTTAAGTCTAAATAATTGATAATTAGAGAATAGCAAACAAGAACTATTGTGAAATCCATGTACTGGAACAAAAGGACAAAGTTGCAAGGTTTCTATGACAACACTGTATCAATTGGGAATTTCACTGCCCGAAAAATCACTTCCTGATTCATGCAACATTAAGAAAAAAAGAAAGTGCGCCTTTTGCAACAATGTACTTTCAAACTATGTTGATTGAACTCTTCAAAAATGTCGGTGGGCGCATGTCAAATTCTCCAAATGTAGTATATTTTTGTAAAATCCGACATGTGTGTGACATTCAAAGTGAAGAACCTATGCAACATAGCTTTCAACACACCGTAATATTGTTATTTTCTAACGTGGTTAATGAGGATTCATATAGCCGACCTTACATGTTTGAGACTTGGGCATAATTGTTGTTATCTCCCTGTTGTATTGGTGTGTTAGGGTGTCTCCATAGATTTTCAAAGTGAAATGTCGTCTACAAATGATGGATAGTAATATGTTGCGGCAGAAATGTTGAAGTAGTATATCAATTTTTTACTCTTCATTATTAAAAGAAAAATTAGTTAAGTTGTTTCCTCATTTAAACTTTAGTTGTTTATTAATAATTTAGAATGCTAATACAAAGTTTATACTTGCTTCACATGATGAGGTCTTAATGACATTAGTCTATAAAGAGCTTGTTTCAATGGTTTCTGGCTATTTCAGTATCATCATGTTTTTCTGTAATCAACATAACAATTCTACTTTCTGATTATGCACTCTATTTTTATTTTTTTATTTTTTTTAACACCAGTTGGTAAAACGCACTTCCGACATGTGTGCGATATTCAAAGTGAAAAGCCTACGCAACATAGCCTCAACACACCATAATATTGTTATTTTCTAACGTGGTTAATGAGGATTCATATAGCCGACCTTACATGTTTGAGACTTGGGCATAATTGTTGTTATCTCCTTGCTGTGTTGGTGTGTTAGGGTGTCTCCATAGATTTTCAGAGTGAGATGTAATCTACAAATGATGGATAATAATATGTTGCGGCAGAAATGTTGAAGTAGTATGTCAATTTTTTACTCTTCATTATTAAAAGAAAAATTAGTTAAGTTGTTTCCTCATTTAAATTTTAGTAGCTATATGAGTAAGAAAAAAAAAAGATACATATATGAGAGAAGGACCAAAAAATTGATGAAGAACTTACCTAAAATTGGAAGGTCAGAAGACTAAACACACTTGATATACCAGGAAGATGAAGTATTTGTGAGAAGAGAAGATGAATTATTTAAAGGTATAATGGAAATTTCTAGATACAAGATATTTTGTAATTGTGTGTTTAATATTCAGCCACGTGGAAGGGATTTAGTAGACAAGTAAACTATTATATTTTATACATAAAAAATAAATTAAATATCAAAGCAGAATGACAATTATACCCTTGATGAATCACTATTTCTTTACTATGAAGCATGTTGATCATATTTCAAAAGCTCATACTGAAATCAGGTTATTAAGTATCCTTTCAGGTTTATGCTCCAAGAATTTGATTTCTATTCTCCCATAGCATACATTAACAATGCATATTGTCATTGACATTTTTGTAAGTTCACCATACTATCAAGTATTATCTCAACTCTTTTAAAAGTTCCCTTGAATTCAAGCCCTATATCAGGCAATAAGAAAACAACTTACAACTCATTCAGTTATCTAACCTATGTCAAGATACCAGATGATGTGAATTAGAAACTAAGAACCAACGCCTTCCCTAAACTTCCAGAAAAAACACTACACTCTTTTCTAGCTAAAATGACAAATATTAGTGCTAAACTCTTCCTTGATATACAACTTTTTCACCAACAATGAACTTCCCCATATTTGTAGCATGAGAAGAAAGAAGCATTCATTGTGCTTGTATATTCATATGCAGAATGCTTATATAAATAGCAATTATAGGTTGGGGTTGGAAGAGCCACCCTCGACAATGTAAGTGGGTGGAGAGAGAGAACTAACGACTAAATTCAAGACAATCTAAAGATCATTTTATGTCGTACGATTTATCTATCTAGCCCAACCACTTACCTCCCAACCCCCATACCCACCACCACAAACTGCAGTCATTAAACCGGTATGTTATCCGTATATCATAGCTGATAGCAAACCATAGACTTTGCTGGAACATAAAGGCTACTCAAGACCAGAAAGAGATAAATTGCTAATCTAATCTACCCTCAAAAGAAATGGTTTCTATCACCCCTTTGCCCTCACCTCAAAAAGGGGACGGGCAAAAAGGGGAGAAATTTTGAGAGAATAAACATGCTAACTCATCTCGTCAAACAAAAAAATAAGTGTATCATAATAACACTTCCACAGAGCATAATATACAATAGGATATGATATATTCAGTTCACATGACCGGTCTTACATCCTTAAGCCTTGGCGGAAATAACTTGACAGGGAATATTCCTTCTAAGATTGGTTCCATTAATAGGTTAAGACTATTTACATATGATTTTTGTATAGGTTCACTCACAGTATTGGAAGAATACTATTGAAGCTTAAATACTCTTTCCTGTAGAAAAATGTGATGCCCAAACTCCAATGTCTGCTAATATCTTTATTGAGGCAGTTGTGTTTGTAAAGAGAATAAAGAGAGCGATTAACAAAGGTTGACGAATAAAATTGGAAGACGTAAGAAAACAAAAATAAATTTGAGCAAATTTTGAATGGAAAGCATACCTGGAGTCACAGGGATGAAGAGAAGACGAAGAGAAAATTGTTGTTTGCCGTCATCCGTCGAGTTCTACAAGTTATTGGCGTCTGTTTATTTGTTCTCTTGAGAGAAGAAAGAGAAACCGATACTTCTAGAGAGAAATCGATACTTCCAGAGTCCACTTTAATCTCATGCGTAATTACCTTTTTGCCCTTATATAAAGTCAAATTTGTTGAAGTGCCATTGGTCAGGAGTAACAGGTTTTTTCTAATTTGTGGATATGAGGCAGCCGCGTAATTAAAAAAGGACAAAATATCTTGAATGAAAAGAACGGCCACCTCGTGGTATGCTTGAACAATTTGCCCTTTAAATGAACATATATTTACAATTTTGCCACTGGTCGTCCTCCACTTCACATTTCTATATAATAGAAATTACAAATCATCATATTAAATACCAAAAAGTAAAATTTAAATTATTTAATAAATCAACTAAATTACAAAGTCATTACCATAAGTTCTTGGTCTACCAAATATTTATTACAAAGTCACTAATTAGTATATAACTAATTTACTCTCTTGAAACTACTTTTATTTATCAGTAATTGTTGTAAGGAGGTACAATTTTTGTCTCTTTGATGCCGTTTAACTGTCACTAATTACTATATAACCTTTTTTTATTTATTGTTTGGCAAAGTTATGTATAGTTGAAAATTTGTAATAGAAATTTGTGTTAAACAAATTACTCTTCTTCTTTTTTTATCAATAATGTAATATATATATATATATATATATATATATATATATATATATATATATACTAGTTTCACAGCACGTGCGTTGCACGTGTATATGTATATATGATATACGATGTTGTAAAATAGAATTAATATTACGAAATTAAATTTTTTTAGTAAATAATTATAGTTTAAAGAACATAGGACAAGTGCTTTTAAATGATTAATACAAATTGTCATAGAGTTACTTGTATTTTGAGATCAAAATGACCAGATATCATCGAAACATTTCAAAATACATTCAAAGTTTAAATATGGGGAGAAATTGAAATTTCTTTAGTAGTATTATTTTTTACTTTACTAAATTTTGTAAGCAAATCTAACCAACAAATTTTTTAAAAAATATCAATACAAAAAATGTCACCAATAGTCTTTCCTCTTGAGGTTATGAACATAAATTATGGACACCGTTTAAGTATAATTTTTCTCTTAAATATTCATACTTGAACTTTAGTATGTGCATGACACTAATAAGGATTACCATAAATATTTGAATATTTTATCTTTATACATAATTTATGTTTTACTTGTTGTCTAATGAAAGTATCTAGTATATCATAGAAGTTGTATCGTGATATAAAATATTAAAATTTTTAAATAATAAAAATTAATAGATGAATAAAATTTAAAGTATTGTTTATAGAATCGTTATTTTGATTTAAGATTATTTTATGATCAATCACTATTTTCTTATCTATTTTATATAGATAGCAAGGAGTGTATATTGTGACATACCATTTTCTCAAATTAAAATGAACACAAAATAACAGGAAATTCATACTTAAAAAATTTCATACTCAATATAAATATTTTTTTTAAAAATGGAATGATACATAGCCAATGAAGAAGGAAGACAAAAATATATGATCATGCTATATTCACTATAGTGTTGCATTTGATTAAAATCTCTTGTCACCACCACTTTACTTTCTCCGTTCACTTTTACTTACATATCTATTAAAAAAAATTATTATCATGACTATATTATCATATTATCAGTAAAGTGAAAATATATTTTTGAAATAGTGGAATTAACATCAAAACTAATGATTCAATAGACTACATTGATGCCCGTTGTTTTAGCAAAATTAGAAGAAACTCCTTCATCGGAGGGTAACAAAATAATTTTAAAAAAAACAAAGAAAAAATATCTTACCCAAATCATGTGACTATTTTCATGTTTGTTTATTATTATTGTCTTTTCCACAACTTTTCGTCATTGTTATCTCATGAAAATCGTAAGAAAAAATACGAGTGTGAATTTATGAATGATTTGCTACAATTTGTTCACCAACTCTTTCTTATGTGGTACCTCGAATTTTGTTGAACTTTGAACTTAACCAACTATTGCAAATAACCCTGAGATTATTTTAGAAGAAGAATACAAAACTTTAAAAAAAATCGTAGTTTAAAATTGAGAGGAAGCCCCTCTATTTATAGCTAACAAATAGTAGTATGAATAGGTGTTAATTGTGTCTTATCAGAAAAGTTACAACCTTTCGAAAAAGTCGGTGCTCGTCGGAAAAGTCACAACTCATCGGAAAAGGCACAACCCTTTGGAAAAGTCACAACCCTTTGAAAAAATACAACCCTTCTGAAAAGTCACAACTCATCGAAAATGTCAAAATCCGTCAAAAAAGTCACAACCCTTTGGAAAAGTTACAACTCTTTAATATGAAAGGGTATCTACTTTTAATATAATATAAATAATTAAATTAATAAATAAAATAAATTAAGTATTTTTAATTAGGGGTATTATAGTAATTTAACATTCAATCTAGGAGTTCATGCTTTTATGGTAGTATAGAAGATATAGATAGATAGATATATAAAACCAATTCACAAGAAATAAAAATCATATAATAAATACAATGAGTTTTTTCATTACCTCCCATTATAATACTATATATGTAGATCAATTAGAATTTAGAAGTACTTAAATACACTTGAATGAAATTTCAATAATCTTCGGTTCCATGCAAATGAAGAGACTATATCATTATTCATATATGTTGAATCAACATCAAGTAGAAAAGTCGTTGTTCATAAATATTAACTGGGTCATTGATTTGAAGAATATTATTTTAATGTAATTATTGATTAAAAAAAAATATTTTATTCACGATACATTTAGAAAACAAAAAAAACTAACAAAGAAGGTGCAGCAATTCAAAGTCTTCTCTCCTTTTCTATTCATAAAACTACTAGCAAAAAAAAAATATCTACATATGTATTGAAGAAAACTAACTTCTTGTCTTTGTATATTGTAAGAAACTTCATGTTGCATTTAAAAAATCTCTACTTTCGTGTGCTGCTTGAAATGCTGGATCAAGAAGCGATCGTGAAGTAGTCTTAGAAGCGATTATTATGGTCCATTAAATAACGATGGTCGATAGCATTTTAGAGTTCTCATTTATCCAATAATGTTCTATCAAAATCAATAGCAATATCTATCTGTATTTCATTTTTCAAGTCTTTTGAGAATATGAAGGTAATGCCACATCAATGTTGGTGAGACAATTTTATCGTTAACCAAATGTTTTTTAAAAAAAAAACAATTTTCTTCTTGATAGATAAATCGATCAAAATTAAAGAATCCTTGTAATAAACTATATATTGTCAATGCACTAAAAATTTTCTCTCTATTGTTGATGACTATTTTATTTTATTTCTATATTTTTTTGAATTTGTAAGATAAACTAAATATTGCAATTTATATGCTTGAGTTTTATAAGAAAACATAAATGTGAAACCCACTTATATTAACATGAAAGTAATTAGTTATGAAATTCCTTTAAGAATCTAAAGTTTATGTGAGATTTCTTTTGATGCCTATATCAATTTTTTTGCAATTGTAAAATTAGCTTTATCAATTTCTACATATATATTAGATAATAAATAATAAATCATTCAAATTTATGACTACATGCATTATTAGTACTCGTGAATGTATGGAATAAGTTGTTTATGTAATATGCCAAAAAAAAGTATATATTTGGAATAACGATTAAATGCATTTCTATAACAATTTTAATTCTATTGTTGAAAGTTTTGTCCGAAATCATTTTATTTAAAAAGTTTTTTCTTCTAGATTATATGATAGGATAATTTTTCATTTTAACTTTATTTTATCATTCAAACATGTTATCTAATTATAACTTTATTTAAATTATTATATACTTATTGATATGGGGTGTTGCGGTGTCCGGTAACTAGTTGGATTATAACCTATTCCCATGTATTTTAGGAATTATTTTAGGAAAACTGTCTAAAGCAATAATGATAAAAAGAAGATGACACATCAACAAAGCAGGATAGATCAGATCATTTATATTCTAGAGACATCTTTAAAAGTAATACATTAAACCACACTTTCTCTCACAGACCTAATTGAACAAATGACATTTTTCCAGTTACAATTTAAAAAAAAACCTAATGCAACATAGTAAAAAGTAAATAGGTCAAACATTAAATAAAGAGACTCTTTAAAAGCAATCCATTAATCCAGGAGGCACAAATTTTTGCTCATAATGGTAAACTTTATATTGATATGCAAACAAAATAGGTCTGTCAACGATACACTAGACACTTACATGGAAGAATCAAAGATCTGACTACTTTAACATTGATGAGACTAACCTGACAATATTAAAGAATATAATTTATCATATCCGCTTTAGCAATGAGACCAAATTTAGGAATAAAAATATAGCTTATCAGAATACCACGAAAATACAAAGATGATAAGAGAACCATTTTTTTTTATAATCATGGTGCATGGGTCAGCCTGTGCAAACCTTAAGATCCTATTATCTCCCACCTGCACAGGTAATGGATAACTTTATTCATCAATGCATTGACCTCTATGTCACACCCTCGAGTGTAATGATAAGATAATTAATTTGAAAGAAAGATGACAAAAGGTTCCTTTTTTAAGTGACAACAAAGAGTTAGGTGAGACTTTGGTATGCTCTTTTTCTCTAAGGGCCATGTTCTAGATTTTATAGTATTGAGTAGAGTTAGCATGTTAATTAGTGCTAAAAATTACTTTCCAAACATATTATAGTCAGAGGTGAATCTAGGATTTCGAGTCACTGGGTGCCAAGCAGAGGCGGACCCACATGATTTGATAGGGGTGCACCCGTTAACTTCGAAAAAAATCATATATATGTATCCTGAGAAACGTATAATCAACAGTGCACCTATAAGAAGTGTAGGGATGCCCTTGTGTAGTTGGTTCAAGCCATAGGAATCACTTGCGAGAATACAATTCAAATCTAGCTAGAGCCTATTTCAGTAATTTTATTTTAAGTTTAGCTTAGAGCTCATATTTGAGCCATTAGTGACCAAGCAAATACTACATTATTCGTTAATTGTAGTAAAAGTTTCGCTAACTACCTAAATTAAGATAGTATTGATGCACCGAAATCTTCAAATTTTGGATTCGTCTCTAATATCCAGTAGACTCAGATTAAATCAACTTTAGATTCAGAATTATTCGTCTTATGGACGGATGGGTGAGCGGGATTGGACGACCGACTGAAGGCTGAAGCTTTGATTAATGGCAGATTTTTATTGTTGAAAAGTTTAAAGGAACAACCAGGGTTTCAATGGTGAAGAGAAAAAAAATAAAAAAATTTATGCATGTTTAATCAAATAAAAGAAAATTCAAAAATTAAATTAAATTAGTTAAAAAATAATTATTGATTAATACTTAATAATAATAATAATAATAAGTTAATAATTAAAAAATTTATATAAAAAAACAAAAGAGAATGTGCCTTGTAGTTAAAAAAGAAACGCTCCCTACAGTTAAAATCAAAGAAAAAAAATAAAAAATAAAAAAGTTGCCTGCAGTTGAAAAATAAATTAAAACAAAAAGCTGCTAGTGGGGTTCGATCCCGCGAACTTAGACCCAAAAATATGATCACCTTCCACTGGCACCAAAGAACACTTTTGTTTACTAGGTGGCAAATTTATTATTTATACATATAGTGTGTATAAATACCTATATATAAATAGAGTTTCCGTCGAAGCTCGTGGGTGGCGTGGCACCCCCATGGGTCTTAATAGATCCGCCCCTGATTATAGTGCCAACAACCAACAGTCCCTGGGACCCAAATCTCCATGAATAAGATAACCTTATTCCATAGTATTTATATGAGGTTTCTCCTTAATGGAAATGAGAGGTCGTAAATCTTCACTTAGTGTTTTATTTGCTGCTTACAAGGTATTTGGAAATAGATTTAGAAGTCAAAAAAATAATATTGACTAAGAACTCTAAGAAAATAGAATATTTCTAATTAAGACAACCTTCTTAATGGAAACTTAGAGGAAGAAATTTATGTTGAACAACTCGAGGGATATGTGGTTCCTAGTAAACAAAAGAAATTGTGAAAAACTTCTTAAGTCACTATATGGGCTCAAACAAGCACTCAAACAATGGTATACTAAATTTGACCAAGTAATGTTGGCAAACACATTTAAGATCAATGAGTGTGATAAATGTGTCTACATTAAAAGCACTCTAAATCATGAAGTCATTGATTGTTTATATGTTGATGGCATGTTAATAATGAGTAAATATATTGATGATATAAATTCTAGTAAGCGGTTATTAGCTAGGAAATTAGATATGGAAGGATTTAGGAGTTGCTAATTTGATCTTAGGAATCATATTCACAAAACTCCACAAGGTCTAGCATTATCATAGTCTAATTATAGTGAAAGAGTACTAGACAAGTTCAAGTATTTGAATTTCAATGTTTTCAAGACTTCAATTGATGTAAGCTTTACATTGCAAATGAATGAAGAAGAAAGTGATTCACAATTGGACTATGCAAGAGTGTTGGAAGTATTATGTATATTATCAAATGTACACAACTATACATAGAAATTTCTATTAGCAAACTGATTCAGTTCACAAGTAATCTCAGGCAAACTCATTGGATGGCAATGAAACAAGTTTTGGGGTATCTGAAACATACACAAAATAATGATTTGCATTATAACAAATATCTCACTGCGATTGAGGGATATGGTGATGCGAATTAAATCACCATGTCAAACAAAGTAAAATTCACAAGTGCACATGTATTTACCCTTGGTGGAGGAACAGTCTCTTGAAAATCATCCAAACAAATATGTATAGCTCATTCTACAATTAATGGAATCTGAATTTGTTGCTTTAGATAAGGCTGGTGAAGAAGCTGAACGACTTCTAAATTATTTTGAAGATATTTCATTCTTCCCAAACCTGTGAGACCTATATGCATACACTGTGATAGTCAAGCAGCAATAAGTAGGATAGTGAGAGTTATGTACAATGAAAAATCTCACCACATATGAAGAAGACATAAAACTACGAGACAACTAATACTCTCTACTGGAATTATCACTATTCACGATGTAAAGTCTTGAGACAATGTGTCGGGTCTACATACAAAAGGCCTAGCTAGAGAGATAGTTGAAAGATAATCTAAGGGAATGGAGTTAAAGCTTAGGATAAGTCATCATAGTGGTAACTCTATCAGACTAAAGATCCCAAGAGATAGGTTCAAGGAGATCAAACAAAGTACTGAATGATGGCTCAATATTGTCGAACAACTCAATTCATTCTCGTAATAAAGACAATGTTTAGGAAAAAGGATAAAACATGAAGTCTTTTTGACGAGTTAATAAAGGTTAAAGTTTTGTAACGATTGCTAAGTTTGAAAGATTAGACCAAATAGTGTATTCACATGATAACACGGTTAGAAATCACCTATGTGAGTGTGAAGTGTAAGCTGCTTCAAAGAGAATGACTATAAAAGTTCATTCTCTATACACTTATGAAACCATGGGGTATTTATGGCTTAAATGAATACAATCATAAGATCCATAGATGGTAAAGGGTTGATTGTGGGGCATATGATTGTCTAGGTATAAACCAAAGCTTAACGGTTCAAAGATATTAAATCTACCGATTGACCGAGTATATCTGGCATAAGTTCACTATGGAAAGTTCAAAGGGAAACCTACTAATCTTGACGTAATTGATCCTTGCTTGTTAAGTACACACCTGTCAGTGCATTCCTTTATGTTATAGTCATTCCTCATTCATGTGGGGGATTATTGGTGTAACACCTCAAAAATGCCTAACTTAGAAAAAGTTGAAAAGTGCAGAAAAAGTTATTGAAGTCTACAACTTTGATTTTAAGAGAGGTGTTCACAGACCGTATAAGCTTGCACATTCTGTTGAAATCACCCGTAAAATGAACCTGATAATTCTCAAATTCTCAAATCACTCTCGAAAACTAATTAAAAAAGTGAGCGATCATCGTTAGTAAAAAAAATCCAATGAAGAGTCAGGGTTGAATCCCACAGGGAATGGTATATCGTAGAGAATTTCTTATCAAGAAATTTGAATTTTAAACCAGCTCATTTGTACTAGTTAGAACAATTTGGTGGATGGTACCACCAACTTAATATAAAGCTTTGGTTATCAATTATTGCCATTAAACTAAAATTGGAACGAAGTCAAGAGGTAATAAGCAATCTAAGGGTGTGGGAATTTGAAATCGACTTAACATAGGGTGATTGTGCTGCTCTATAGTGATTTGCATACATGAATACGCTAATTCATCTTCCATGACACTAATATTCTTTCGATCTCAAAGCATCTATGCATAGAATCTCTTTTCGGTCTCATCTAATTATAAATACGAAACAACACAATACCTTACTCTATCCTCTCTTCCAAGAATAGGGCAAATAGATCCAACCCATAACCTCTTTTTCAAGCATGTCATAGACATCATGAACCTAAATTGCTAGTATTAAACTAATTATCCACTTCAATTAATCTCTTTCGAGCATCAACCAGAGATCGAAAGTAGGAGTAAAATTTGAAAACTTAACCAATAATTTAACCCCCCCCCCCTAAGGTAATTAGACCAAATTCATGCATGAGCATCAACAAAACAAAGCATAGCATAATACTCACTATAATAAATCAACACCCAACCCCATTAGAGCACCCCTAGATCTTGGGGTTTTAGCCACACATCATAAAAAAGTAAAAAAAATATACATTCCATGAAAGGAGCCATGGGTAACTTGAAATCAAGAAATTAAGAGTAAACCCACTTTAGATTAAACTTCAATTTTTCAAAACAAGTGTAAAAAATGTAAAATAACAAGAAATAGAAGAGTTTTCTTTCTAAATTCAAGTGTTCTAAAACTAGTGTCTAACTTTAATTTGAACTTCAATTCTCCAACTCTACTGAAAAATTGTATCCATTGGGATATTTATACTTTCCCAAAATTTGGCCCAAAATCCACTAAATAATCAACTTAACGACATTAGTCAGGCTCGGTGAATCACCATTCGCTTCTCAGTTCGCCCTATGTAACTCTACATCGATGTTGTCAGCTAGAATACCTTCACCATTTGAAGAACTGTAACGACCTAATTCTTTCGTTAGGGAAAATCCAATGGGGAAAGAATTTGGGTCAAAAAACTTTTTGATAGTAACTTGGAAATTCCTAGCCTAGTCCAGATTTGGACTAAATCTGAGTCAGTGAGGTATAGGAAAATTTGATAATGAATGAGAGGTTTAATTATGAATTTGATCACATGAGTAGCTAGCTAAGACGTTAAGGAACCCGTACAACTTTACGAAATCGAATTCGAGCGAGTAGAAAACCTCAAAACAATTTTAGCATGAACATGTATTTTCCGAGTGTCATAGGTTGAAGGTGTGTTGTGAAATGGGGGTTTGAAATTCTAAATTCGACTCTCTGTTTCCGTGCAAGCCGCTAGGGTGAGATTATTGTCGCCAGGGCAGGGCTGCTATGGTGAGGTGTGGACCGCCATAGCGGGACAGTCATAAATTAAGTTGGAAAGAAACCCCAAAACATCATTATTCTATAACTTTCTTCTTTGAGAGCTAAGGAACGACCAGGGAAAGTTCTTGACAGTTTTCCACCTCTCCTAGCACTAAAGGTAAGGATTTTACTCCCCTAATCTATTTTTTGATCCGTCAAACTTAGTTTCTTGGGTAATTAATGTTAGGGGGGAGTTTTGATCTATGAATTATGGTTGAAAAAGCCCTAATTTGGGTATTGGGATCATGCGTTAGGTCTTGGGTTATTGGGTTTGTCATATTCCGGGTAATTAGATCATAATTATTTATCCTCGCATTGAATTAATTGTTTGTAGACCAAGAACAAGTGGAAAGAATCTAGAAAGGGAAGAATCAAGTTTCTTATGAGGATTCAAGCTTTGTTCGAAGTAGGTAATGGTTGTGATTTCATGTTTGTGCGATGTATGTTAGTAATTTCTTCATTATAATACATGTATGTATGTGAATGTTGCACTATTGATCACACTAATCGTAAATAAATATGAATGAAGGATTGTATGCCATGAATCAACACTTGATTGTATGATTGCGAGAATGTTCATTGTGATTATGATTGTTGTATGTTGAATGGAACGGGTATCACGTTCCGACACACTAACTAGGATCGGATGTCACGTACCGACATACATATTGAAACGTGTGTCAAGATCTAACACACTAACTTGGAATGGGTGCCACGATTCGGCACACTAACAATTTGGATATGGGTTCCATAGAGGACCAGTGACTTGTTATATATGTGTATTATTGAGAATGTGGAATTGTACATTGATCATGAATGATGATTGATATTATATATGTTCGGTATATGCATGTTTTACTATGTTGTGATTACTTGTATATGTTTCACTTATTGGAATAGCCGCGTGATCCTACCAGTACACTGTGGTTGTGTATAGATTTTGCACTTGCTCTTTCTTTGTTGAGTACATGGCATCTTCAGGCAGCTATTGACAGACCTCACTTAGAAGATCAGTGATCGACATCGAATTCAAGGGTGAGCCAGTTCTTCCAGGCCGCCATGGGTTCTCATTATGTTTAGTCCATTTCTATTTGGACTTAGACTAGTACTTTAGATATTCTTATGTTTAGTTTGGGGTTGAACCAATTTTCTTAGACTTGTCATTAGTAGTTGTTTTGGTACATTGACTTTCAGGTTCTAGGCATTATTTCTGCAATTATTTTGTTAGACTTTCGGAGTTTATGGGAACTTCATATTTTTTCTTTAGACATTTAAACTTGCTTCCGTATCTTTAAATGTTTTAGTTTTCGCTAATTTGGTTAGTTGGGTTGTAGTAACGGTTCTCCCACCGTAGGATTAGTGTGGGTGTCAATCACGATGGTCTGGGTCGTGACAAAGTTTGTATCAGAGCCCTAGGTTCGTTGATCTCGATGTACCAAAACGAGTCTAGTAGAGTCTTGCAAAATGGTATGGAGATGTCTGTACTTTTCTTCGAGATGCTATAGGACTTTAGGAAATCTCTCTATTTTCTCTTGTCTCCTTTCGTGCTATAACTTGATTCCAATTAGTATCTGGTGATCCAAATTGCTATCTAATCTCCTTCATTCTTCTGTCCGCAGATGGTTAACACTCGCTTCAACAATGTTAAGCCCATAGCTCCCATCAATGAGCCTGCTAAGGAGTCCGCAACAAGAGCTCGTAGTCAAGGCAAGAAGAAGATCAATGGGTAGAGGCCAAGGAAGGGTAGCACCCGCTTGGGGTGTAGCTTTGAATGAGAATGCTCCCCGAAATGAGAATCCTCCTGCGCATCTTGAAGAGATAGAGGAGAATGTAGAGGTTGAGAATGATGAGTATGTTGGACAAGAAGAAGAGGTGCAGGTTGAGACTACATGTATTCCTCCCTTAGACCCAGTGTTAGCTCAACATATTATGTCTTTTCTAAAAGGATTGGTTGGTCCTAGAGTTCTTCCCGCAGTTCAAGCAACTCAAACTCCCGTCAACCCCCCTTATTGTTATTACTGTCCCCAAGGTGGGTGGAACCGTAGGTAGTGACACCTTTTTCCATCCTTTGTTGGGTCCGGTAATGATTGGGAATGAACACGAAATGTTCACCAAGTTTCTAAAACTGAAGCCTCCAGTATTCCATAGTTGTGAGAGTGAGGACGCTTATGAGTTCATCCTAGATTGTTATGAGAGGTTTCATAAGTTGGGAATCGTCCATCAGCATGGAGTACAATTTGTGACTTTCCATCTTCAAGGTGAGGCCAAGCAGTGGTGGAGAGCTTATGTGGAATGCAGATCATCAGCTTTACCCCCACTCACGTGGACCCATTTTGATGGTTTATTTCTGGAAAAATATGTACCCTAAACCTTGAGAGATCATAAGAAGGATGAGTTCATGGGTTTAGTACAAGGTGGTATGATTGTAGCTGCTTATAAGGCTAAGTTTCATGTTTTGTCTAGATATGCTACACAATTGGTGACTATTGAGGAATAAAGGATCCGCTATTTGTTAAGGGACTGAATTCTGAGTTACAAGTATTGTTTGTGCACATGCCTTCTGCAGAGAAAAGTATTAATAAGGTAACAGAATTTGTGAAGAAAGTGAAGGGGGTGAGGCGAGACTGACAGGATAAGGCGTTGGCTAAGAAATCTAAGAGCACATGTAACTTTCAAGGCTCCTACTCCAGAGGTTCAAGGAGGCCAACATTTGCAGCCCGGCTAATTCAGTCCATTATGCCCGTTTCTACAGGTAATTACACGGGAACTCCACCTCAGAATTTGATCCAGGATAGCCAGGGAGCCGCATCTTTGGCGGGAAGCCGGCCATCTTTTGATCGCACTTGTTATAATTGTGGAGAACGTGGGAATATGAGAAGAGATTATCCCCACCCGCGCATGTTGGATTTCGTGCAGCAACAGACTAAGGCAGTGGTACCCGCATGAAATAGTAATAATGGTTGAGGACGTAGGTGGGCGAGGTAATCAGTGAGGCCATGGAGGTAGGAGAAATGGTAATGCAGATAGAGGTACGGTGCATCCAAACAGGGAAGTCACCTATCAAGATGATAGGGCTCAGTGTTATTCCTTTTCGGGCAAGAGCGAGGTAGAGTCCTCTAACACAATGATCACATGTATTATTCTTGTTTGTGACCAGATGGCTAATGTGTTGTTTGATCTGGGTTCTACTTATTCTTATATGTCCGTGCGATTTGTCTCATAATTTGATATGATTTGTGATATACTTGATGCCCCCATCCATGTTTCTACCCTAGTTGGAGAGTCTGTCATAGTCACCCATGTCTATCGTGCTTGTCCTATCTTGTTTATGGGTTTTCATACTTGGGGTGATTTGGTTATTTTGGATATGACTGACTTCGATATAATCTTAGGCATTACTTGGTTGTCCCCCTATTATGTTGTGCTTAATTGTAATACTAAGTTTGTGACTCTAGAGATCCCCAGAGGGAAAAGTTAGAGTGGGAAGGGGTGTACAAGCCTAAGCCAACTAAGATCATATCCATCCATTAGGGCTAGGAAACTGGTGGGGCTATGTTGTTTGGCTTATTTGGCTCATATTCGGGATGGTTACGTTGAATCTCCCTCTATTGATTCTATTCCTGTGGTGTCAGAATTTAGAGCTACTGATTTGTCTGGTGTGTCTCCTGATAGAGATATAGATTTCTACATTGATTTAGAACCTAGTACCCGTCCCATTTCCATCTCTCCTTACCGTATTGCTCTGGCAGAATTAAGAGAGCTCAAGGCTCAAATCCAAGAGCTTCTGCATAAAGGATTCATTCGTCCTAGTGCTTCCCCATGGGGTGCTCATGTCCTGTTTGTTAAGAAAAATGATAGTAGTATGAGGATGTGCACAGACTATTGCCAATTAAATAGGGTCACCATCCGAAATAAGTATCCACTACCTCGGATAGATGATCTCTTTAACTAGTTGCAAGGTTCATCAGTCTTCTCTAAGATTGATTTAAGGTCTGGTTACCATCAGTTAAACATTTGGACTAAGGATATACCAAAAATAACATTTAGGACCCGCTATGGGCACTATGAGTTCCTAGTTATGTTGTTCGGTTGACAAATGTGTCTGCAACTTCCATGAGTTTGATGAATGGGGTGCTCAAACCCTTTCTTGATTCGTTTGTGATAGTGTTTATTGATGACATTTTGGTTTACTCGAAAAGTGAGGAAGAGCATGCCCACCATCTTCGTATCGTTCTGGGTGTTCTTGGGAAATAAAAGTTGTATGCAAAATTTTCTAAGTGTGAATTTTGGTTGACTTCGGTTTCCTTTTTGGGACATGTAGTTTCAAAGGAAGGGGTAATGGTAGATCCCCAAAAGATTGAAGTGGTTAAGTATTGGGTCAGGCCTAGCTTTGTGACTGAAGTTAGGAGTTTTGTGGGGCTCGCTAACTACTATCATCGATTTGTGAAGAACTTTTCTTCAATTGCAACACATTTGACAAGTTTGACCAAAAACGAGATACCTTTCGAATGGACTGAAAAATGTGAAGAGAGCTTTCAAAAGCTCAAGACCTTTTTGACCACATCACCTATTCAAGCACTACTAGTGGAAGGTAAATATTTTATTATTTATTGTGATGCTTCACACTCGAGTTTGGGTGTTGTGTTAATACATGAACTTATGCATCACTGCAGTTGAAGGTGCATGAGAGGAATTATACGACACATGATTTAGAGTTGGCAGCGATAGTGTTTGCTCTTAAGATCTAGCAACATTACCTCTATGGTGTCAAGTGTGACGTGTTTACTAATCATCGCAGTCTACAACATGTATTCACTCAAAAGGATTTGAATTTGAGAAAATGAAGGTGGATGGAGTTACTCAAGGATTATGATGTGACCATTCAGTATCATTCAGGCAAGGCTAATGTAGTGGCAGATGCACTAAGCCAAAAAACGGTGAGTACGGGTAGTTTATCTTGCTTGAGTGTATCCAAATGACTTCTGGCTAAGGAAATTCAACATTTGGAGTTTAAGTTCATGCAGTTGGCCATCTCCGAAACAGGTGGGGTGTTAGCTAGCATTGAGGTTAGGGCCACCTTCATTGAGGAAATCAAGGCCAAATAGTTTGAAGATGAAAATTTGAATGAGCTTAGAAGGAAGATAGTGATGGGTAAGGCACACGATATGGTTCTTGATGCGGGGGGCATGCTCAGATTTAAGGGAAGAATTTGTGTTCCTAGAGTGGCCGACTTGATTCAGAGTTTATTGACAGAATCCCATGGTTCGCGGTATTTTATTAATCTAGGTGTGACTAAGATATACCGAGATTTGAAGAGACTTTATTGGTGGCATAGCATGAAGAAAGATATAGCAGAGTTTGTGGCAAAGTGCCAAAACTGCTAGCAAGTAAAATATGAGCACCAAAGACATGCAAGTTTGCTTCAGAAAATGCCAATTCCGGAATGGAAGTGGGAAAGGATAGCTACGGATTTTGTGGTTGGTCTTCCCAAGACATTGGGAAAGTATGATTCTATTTGGGAAGTGGTAGACAGACTAACTAAGTCAGCCCATTTTATTCCAGTCAGAACAGTCTATAATGCTCAGCAGTTGGCTAAGGTTTATGTGAAAGAGATAGTGAGGTTGCACAAAGTTCCCCTTTCTATCATCTCAGACCGTGGTACGCAGTTCACATCCAAGTTTTGGAGAAAATTACATGAGGAGTTGGGGTACTCAACTCACCTTTAACACATCCTTTCATCCCCAGACAGACGGTCAGTCGTAGATAACTATTCAAGTGCTAGAGGACATGTTGAGGGCATGCGTGATCGACTTTGGAGGACATTGGGATAAGTTCCTACTGTTGTTTGAGTTCTCCTATAATAATAGTTACCACTCCAACATTGATATAGGACCATTTGAAGCACTGAATGAGAGAGGATACAGATCACCCATAGGATGATTTGAAGCTGGAGACATGAAACCTTTGGGAGTTGACTTGGTGAATGATGCACAAGATAAGGTATGAAGAATCCAAGCTATGCTCCTAGTAGCCCAAAGTCGACAGAAAAAGTATACAGACGATAAGGTAAGGGACATGGCATTTCAGACTGATGAGAACGTTCTTCTTAAGGATACACCCATGAAAAGGATAATTAGATTCGACAAGAAGGGCAAGCTTAGTCCTCGATATATTGGACCCTTTGAGGTTCTTGACTGTGTTTGACCAGTTGCTTATAGATTGGCTTTACCTCCTAACCTATCGGGAGTTCATCTGGTACTTCATGTGTCCATGTTAAAGAAGTATCATGGAGACGGGGATTACATCATAAAATGAGACTCAGTGTTATTTGACATGGACCTTTAGTATGAGAAGGAACCGATTGCAAATCTTGATCGTGATGTTCGGAAGCTGAGGACCAAGAAGATTAAGTCCGTGAAAGTTTAATGAAAGCATCGTCCAGTTGAGGAAGCTACTTAGGAGACTGAGAAGGGATTGTGAGACAAGTATCCCCAGTTGTTCGATGATTCAGGTACTACTAAACTCTTACTTTAGCCAGTCTTTCCTAGTTGATCACTCGAGGATGAGTGATGGGTAAATTGGTATATATTTAACGACCTGATTCCGTCATTAGGGAAAAGCTAATGGAGAAAGAATTGGGGTCAGAAATTTTTTTTGTAGTAACTTGGAAATTCCTAGCCTAGTCCAGATTTGGACATCTGAGTCAGTGAGGTCTAGGGAAATATGGTAATGAATGACAAATCTAATTATAAATTTGATTATATGAGTAGATAAATAAGACATTAGAGAACCCGTATGACTTTACGAAATCAAATTCAGGCGAGTAGAACTCCCGAAACTGATCTTAGCATGAGCGGGTATTTACTGAGTGTCATAAATTTACGGTGTGTTGTGAAATGGGGGTTTGAAACTCTAAATTCGACTCTCTGTTTCCGTGCAAGCTGCCAGGGTGGGATTATTATCGCTAGGGAAGGGCCGCTGTGGTGGGAGGTGGACCACCATAGTGGGACAGTGGCGACTTAAGTCAGAAATAAACCCCAAAAATGTCGTTATCCTGTAAGTTTCGTCTTTGAGAGCTAAGGAACGACCCAGAGCAAGTTCTTGATAGTTTTCCACCTCTTCTAGCACTAAAGGTAAGGATTTTACTCCCCTAATCTATTTTTTGATCTATAGAACTTAGTTTCTTGGGTAATTAATGTTGGGGGAAAGTTTTGATCTGGGAATTATGGTGGAAGAAGCCCTAATTTGGGTATTGGGATCATGGGGTTAGGTCTTGGGTTATTGGGTTTGACATAATCCGGTTAATTAGATCCTAATTATTCATCATCGCATTGAATTAATTGTTTGTAGACCAAGAACAAGCGGAAAGAATCCGGAAAGGTAAGAATAAAGTTTCTTAGGAGGATTCAAGCTTTGTTCGAGGCAGGTGATAGTTGTGATTTCATGTTTGTGTAATGTATGTTAGTAATTGGTTCATTATAATACATGTATGTATGCGACTGTTGCACTATTGATCACACTAATCATAAATGAATATGAATGAAGGATTGTATGCCATGAATCAACACTTGATTGTATGATTGCGAGAATGCACATTGTGATTGTGGCATGTTGAATAGAACGGTTGTCACGTTCAGACACACTAACTGGGATCGGATGTCACGTACCGACATACATATTGGAACGAGTGTCATGATCTGACACACTAACTTGGAACGGGTGCCACGATCTGGCACAACTAACAGTTTGGGTATGGGTTCCATGAAAGGACTAATGTTTTGTTATATATGTGTATTATATTGAGAATGTGGAATTGTACATTGATCCTGAATGATGATTGATATTTTATATGTTCGGTATATGCCTGAATAGCCATGTGATCATACGAGTACACTGTGGTTGTGTACAGATTCTGCACTTGCTCTTTCTTTGTTGAGTACAGGGTATCTTCAGGTGGCTACTGACAGACCTCGCTTAGGAGATCAGTGATCGACATCGAATTCAAGGGTGAGGCAGTTCTTCCAGGCTGCCATGGGTTCTCGTTATGTTTAATCCATTTCTATTCGGACTTAGACTAGTACTTTAGATATTCCTATGTATAGTTTGGGGTTGCACCCTTTTTCTTAGACTTGTCGTTAGTAGGTGTTTGGGTACATTGACTTTCTGGTTCTAGGCATTATTTTCACAATTGTTTTGTTAGACTTTCGGAGTTTATGGGAACTCTCTATTTTTCCTTTAGAGATTTAAATCTGCTTCCGTATCTTTAAATGCTTTAGTTTTCGTTAATTTGGTTCGTTGGGTTGTAGTAATGGTTCTCCCATCAGAGGGTTTAGTATGGGTGTCAATCACGATGGTCTGGATCGTGACGAGAACTCTCCTCCAACTCGCAGGCTATAAAGCAGCTAAATATATGTGCTTGTACACAATATTGGTGCATATACGTGTATACAACTAACAGATATTTCTGAACATCTTATACTTATTTGGGCCAAGCTTTCTCTTCAAATCATGGATCATATTGTTATTTATATAGATTTGCATATACGGAGCTTCAATTAGAAACATAACACATGAAATCTGATTCACTGCATATATAAACAAAAGATTATAATATAGAATACATAACAATATGGTACACTTGTAATGATACATGAATATATTTGTATAAATAAATACAGTGAATATTAGATAAATCGTATGAAACACCCATGCATTAGATGACCCTATTTGTATATATATATATATTGATTATATTGTATATATTTGAGAAATTGTATATAAGTTTTTATACAATATTTGTGTGTAATTGACTATGTTATTAACTGTATATGTGACCATCATAATATGGAAATTGTATATATGACAGTCATGCTTGTTAAAAAAAAAAGAGTGTGTTGTATTTGTTTTTTTTTTTTTTTTTTGTAGTCTATTTGTATATTTGAGTCTGTAATGTTTATATATACAATATTTTACTATGTTCATATTTTTTTTTGTATATATCTAAGAATTTGTATAATGTAAAATAATTTTGTATATGTATTATATTTATATATGTGCATATGTAATTTCGTGTTTTTTTTTAATTA
This sequence comes from Solanum okadae, assembly GCA_036553675.1. Lineage (NCBI taxonomy): Eukaryota > Viridiplantae > Streptophyta > Magnoliopsida > Solanales > Solanaceae > Solanum > Solanum okadae. The sequence goes on along the minus strand of CM071682.1, from coordinate 24,249,257 downwards.
ATGATTAAATTAATTGTATAATATTCATTTGTCAATTGTATATGTGGTAAGCTTGAAATCTATTTGTATATTTGAGTGTGTAATGTTTATATATACAAAATTTTATTATGTTCATAATTTTTTGTATATATCTAGGAATTTGTATAATGTACTATAATTTTGTATATGTAGTATATTTGTATATGTGCATATGTAATTTCATATATTTTTTAATTAATGATTAAATTGATTGTATAATATTCATTTGTTAATTGTATATGTGGTAATCTTCAAATCTGTTTGTACATACAACTATGTAATGTTTATATTCAGAAAAGTGTGTTGTAGTCTGTTTATACATACAATTGTGTAAAGTTTATGTACAAAAGATGGTGCTGAAAAGTGTTAGTATATATAGTTATGTAGTGTTTATATACAAAATAGTGTGTTGTATTAGTTGTAATTGGTATACAACTAATAAAATATACAAATAACAAATATCTCATAAGACTTTGTATATATTACCTTAATATACAACCCACTATATACATAACTTTAGTAATTTGTATATAAAGTACAGTATACAGTTATAATTTAGGCATAACCTAAACTTTACATATACTTCAAGAACATTTTTATCCATTTTATTTATATAACTAAAAAAATATACAAATAACTAATGCAAGATTGTTTAAACGTGCAATATACTATATACAAAAATCTATATACAAATATTACTTAATCAGAAAATTTTATGCATATTTTCACATAAGTAACGGAATATACTATCTAAGATTGTATTTTAGGCCACTACCTGATGTTCCTGATGTTCTTCAAATTTGTCCAGTTTTGATGAAGCAGATCCAATCTCCTCTGAATCAATGTTTATGGCTTTTCTCTTACTTCCACCTTAAACAATCTTAATGCCGCCAGCCTTCGCGTTGTTGATGACTTTATGAATTGCCATTGGGTCATTTCTTTTCTTATATCTCTATTCTTCAATAGATTGTTCAACTTGAACTTGTTTATGTTTTGCCATAGACCCTAAATTGACTCCAAAATCCTGAGTTAACCCAATTGAAAATGAAGGTGGATTATCAACAACATTGACATGCAATGGCATACTTCTCATAATCCTCATAGATGTAGAGGAATCATCCATTCTGATTTGAAAGACTTGTAATCTGATAAGTAATAAAGATTTTTTTTTTTAAAATATGAAAAAACTAACAAGCATACTACATATACAATTGTTGAAGAAGGAATCAAGAAAAAAAATATTGAAAGCCACAAATTTAGTGGTTACTTGCGAAAAGTGGAAGTACGATTGGAGGGACAAGGTCGAAATTTTCCCAATTCGAAATTCAAATTAGAAGGGGAAGAGTGACTTTAGGAGAAAGATATGGAATGAGGAAAGGAGAGATAAATTTGATTTGGTATAAAATTATATACAAAATCATTGGATGGCTTTTTTGATTCGGTATACAAATAGGTAATGGGTCCCATTAAAATCTAGAAGCTAATTAAATTCCATAAAAGAGTGGCTATGTATCTATGGACCATTTTTGTGTTTTAATCATTAGTGGTTGATTTTATTTTGGACTGTTATGTCAGTCTGTTGGTCTAGGAAAAGTCAAAAGTCAAACAATTATTAATAATGAAAATAAAGAGAAGAAATAAACTTTAATTGGTACATGGACGATCGTAGAGTATAAGTTAAATGAGTTTATGTGTACTCAATAATTTTAATTAATTATGAATGACAAAATAAAATATTATGCTAAAATTCAAAACTCAAATACATAAAATTTAAATGACATATAACTGAACAACTTCTATTGTTACCAAAATGTTGAGACAAGGATCTTGTTTTAGTTTTATTTGAATTGTTATTACTTAATTGATATAATATATCATGTATCTTTATCTATATCTATATCTATATCTATATATATCTATAATATATATATATATATATATATATATATATATATATATATACATAGATATATATATTTATATATCTATATCTATATCTATGTAACACCTCGGAATCACGAAGGCTAAGGAAAGGGGCCAAGTAGGCAGTCACCAGCACCAACTTGGGCGATGGGACCCTCCACGGTTCTATTGTAACCAAAATGTTGAGACAAGGATCTTGTTTTAGTTTTATTTGAATTGTTATTACTTATTGACATATTATATCATGTATCTTTATCTATATCTATATCTATATATATCTATGTATATGCATAGATATATATATATATATATATATATCTATGTAACACCTCGGAATCACGAAGGCTAAGGAAAGGGGCCAAGTAGGCAGTCACCAACACCAAATTGGGCTATGGGACCCTCCACGGAGCCCTTGACGGGCCATGAAGGGGACTACGACTCGTTATGGTGCTCGTGAAGAGCTTCCAGAACTTGTCCAAGAAGGTTCCCCTCCCACGAGCCCTTAGACGACCCCTGGTAAGCATCATGGACCGTTAAGGTGGTCGTGAAGAGGGTCAAGGAAATAGGGGTTCTCCCCTAGCCACTGGTCAAGGACCAAGACTGCCATGACGGCTCGTGGAGTCTTTGACGGGCTGTGAAGGCTACCATGAAGGCCACCGTGAAGGGGCTCGCGTCAGCTTTAAGTCAAGGTCTTTTCGGTCTTTTCCTAATTATTCTATCCTAATACTATGTCATTTTACCCTTACCTAGAAGTCCGATATAAGTGTTTTTATCCTCAAACATCCCCAATTGGAATCATTCTCTCAAATTCCTAAAAGAAGAACAAGTCTTCCTCTCCAAAATATTTCTGTCTCTAGAAAGCTTGAAGAAGAAGGGAGTCAACCTAGGATATCAAGTCAAGTCTCCAATTCCTCCATTGAAGACAAGATTTTGGCATTATGGTATGGTATTTTTCATCCATGGAGCCCTTTTCTCCATGGAGTTCCTAAATTCTCCAATTTACAAAGTTAGAAATCCCTAATTGAGTTAGGGTTTTTTTTCCATGTCATGGGTTTCTTTCAATATTGATTTATTTGATTGGTTTATGAATTTTTTACATGAATTGAGTTATATTCCATGATTTTACGATGAATCCACATTAACCCATGCTCAACCCATGTTTTTATAGATATTGATTATTGAAAGTGAGTTTTGAACTATGAAAGGTGAATTATGGAATTATGCATGTTCTTATGAAATTGATGAGATATAATGTAAGTTTCTTTGAGAATGAAACATATATGTTGTTGTATTGTTAATTGTTGTGAAAGGATTTCTCACATAATTACCTCATGCGTGCATTTGAAAGGTTTTCTCACCTAAAGGATTTTAAGGTTGAAAGGTCGTCTCACCTAAAATATATCAATGTTAAGGAGATATTCTAAGAATTAGGCAAGTGGGGATTACCAATTTGCTCTAATCAAAAGACAAGAGGCGACTACCCATATCATATGATATAAGGCCAAGAGGCACTTACCCAAGTCCTTTAAAGAAAATATTAATAAGACTAATAAAAACTTCGTGAGATTTATGCTTAGCAACGAGTGGACAAGAGGTGATTAACTATGTCTCATAAACTATATGCCACCATAGGTTGTCTAGATAGACATTAGCTAGTGGATTCACGTAAGCTAGAAGTTCACGGTCTTACATTGGTAAGTAGGACACCTCTTTTCGGTAGGGGTAGACACCAGATTCCATAGTAGCCATTTACATGGTCTTACATGCCAGTTAAAGGTAATTCTCCCACATTAATGAATCAAGGTTACTTCATAAGTATCTCGCATGCGATTTAAGATGATGTCTACTTGCATTGACCATGTTTTATGACTTATATTTTCCAACTCTTTTATATCATGTTTTCGCTTGGTCATTGCATATTACAAAAATGTCCCTTTATCATGATTTTTATGCTTTATGCATCGCTATCATATTTGGTACATATTTATACTAACGTATACTCTTGTCTACATTTCTTATCAAAATGTAGGTTACGACGCCCCACACTCGTACTTCCGTGGCTAGGATCATTTAGTAGAAGCTTGAAGATTGGTGTGTCCTCATGTTCCGAGGACCAAGCCTTTATTTCATTATGTCATTTTTTCAGTTTTGAACATTGATGTACGGGTTACGTCCCGATCACTCTTATGTACTAGATGGCTTTGAGACAATGTTAATTTTTCTACTTCGTTTTATAAAACTCTATACTTTAAAACGATCTTTTAAATCTCTTGATTTCTATTATCTTGTCTATGTATGCTATATGGATTGTATATGGCCTCTCGGGGTCTTATACGCCGTGTTACACCTAGGGTCTACCTTGGATCGTGACAAACTTGATATCAAAGCATAAGATTTAGAAAGGTCCTAGGAAGTCTCATAAGCTACGTCGAGTAGAGTCTTGTTCATAAGTGTGAAGTGCGCCACATTTATGAATGAGAAGCTATAAGATGTTTAGGAAACTCCATTTCTTTCATAGTCTAAAGTCGTGCGATAGAGTTTAACTCTATAATATCTCTCTCCTAATCCTTACTCGGTGCTCTACATGATATGACCACTCGAAGGGCATATTCTAGAAGGAATGTGGGAGTGAATGTGAACTAAGAGGCTCCTCCTCAAGCTCCTCAAGTTCCGATCGACCCTTTGGCTGAGCAAGTGACTAATGCGGAGTTTAGGGCTGCTTTTCAAGTGTTGGCCCAAGCCAATAAGGAGGTTGTGGCCCCCATGAACCCAAATATAGCTATGATGTCAACTAGAGTGAGAGACTTCACTAGAATGAATCCTCCAGAGTTTTATGGTTCTAAGGTTGAGGAAGACCCTCAGGAGTTAATTGATGAAATATACAAGGTGTTGATGATCATGAGAGTGACGATGGTGGAAAAGGTCGAATTGGCCGCTTACCAACTTAAGGGTGTTGCTTAAGTTTTGTTCAACCAATGGAAGGAAAGGAGGGCTGATGATGTGTGTTTTCTCGATTAGGAAAAGTTCAAGGTTGTTTTTCCTTGATAGGTTCTTTCCTTTTGAAATGAGATAGGAAAAAAAGCTTGAGTTCATCAACCTTCGTCAAGGAAATATGAGTGTGAAGGAATATGCTTTGAAGGTTACACAATTGTCTCGATATGCTCCTACTATGGTTGTCGATCCTAGGGCAAGGGTGAGTAAGTTCATTTCGGGAGTGTCTGAGATGGTGATTAAGGAATGTCATACCTCTATGCTTATCAATGATATGGACATCTCTCGTATCATGGTTCATGCTCAACAAATTGAAGAGGAGAAACTTAAGGAAGGGTCTAAGGAGGTTAAGAGACCTAAAACTGGTTATGATAACTTCTCACACTCAAGGTCCGGTGGACATGATCGTTCTAAGTTTAGACAAAGGTTTTTCGATCAAGGCTCATCCAATGCTCCTCCTAAGTTCAACAAAGATAGGGTGTCTATCCCTAAGCCTCAAGGAGGAAATGGTAGTGCGTCTTCATTGCCTACTTGTGCTAAGTGTGGGAAGAAGCATGAGGGTAGATGTCTCGCGGGTTCAATTCTTGTTTTGGTTGTGGTAAGATGCACCACAAGATAAGGGATTGTCCCTCAGTTGCTAATAATGATGAAGATAATCGTCGATAGGATCAACCGAATACTTTATCCAGTTCTAGTTGGAGTCAGAAGAAAAATTGGTTTTATGCCCTTCAAACTCGTCATGAGTAAGAGGGTTTGCCCGATGTGGTTACCGATATGTTGAAAGTCTTCCAATTGGATGTTTATGCTTTACTTGACCCCGGTTTTACTTTGTCTTTTGTGACACCATATGTGGCTATGAGGTTAGATATTCTTCTGAATGTGTTGTTAGATCCTTTTTTTGTCTCTACGTCTCTACTCTTATTGCTAATTGTTTTGTAGATAAGAGGGTCTATAGAAAGTGTCCCATAGAGTTACTCATGTTGATCTTATAGAGCTTGCTATACTAGATTTTGATGTTATCCTTGGTATGTATTGGTTGTATGCATGTTATGCCTCTATTGATTGTAGAACCTGTGTAGTCCAGTTTCAATTTATGAACAAACCCATCCTAGAGTAGAAAGGGCAAAATTATATGCCCAAGGGTCAGTTTGTTTCTTTTCTTAAATCTAGGAAGATGATTTTTAAGAGTTGCATCATATAGTAAGGGTAAGGGATATAGATTTTGAGACCCCTACTCTTGAGTCGGTCCCTGTTGTAAATGAGTTTTCGGAAGTGTTTCCAGATAATCTACGCGGTATTCCTCTCTAGAGGGAAATAGACTTCGGTATTGACCTTCTCCTAGATACGGAACCTATCTCTATTCCTCCTTATTGTATGGCTCCGATAGAATTTAAGAAATTAAAGGAGAAATTGAAAGATTTGTTGGATAAGGGCTTCATCCAACCGAGTATTTCTCCATGGGGCGCTCAAGTTTTGTTTGTTATAAAGAAAGATGGTTCCCTTTGTATGTGTATTGACTACCGACAATTGAATAACGTTGTTGTTATGAACAAATATCCCCTCCCAAGGATAAATGATTTGTTTGACCAACTTCAAGGGGCAAGTTACTTCTCTAAGATTGACCTCCAGTCAGGTTATCACCAATTGATGGTGAAGGAAGATTACATTCCAAAGACAGCTTTCAGGACTCGATATGGTCATTATTAGTTTTTGGTAATGTTGTTTGGTTTGACTAAAGCTCCGGCCGCATTTATGGATATCATTGATAGGGTGTTCAGACAATACCTTAATATGTTTATGATTGTGTTCATTGATGATAAATTGATCTATTCAAGGATTTAAGATGAGTATACCAATCATTTGAGGATTGTGTTGCAAGTCCTCAAGGACCAATAAATCTTTGCAAAGTTTAGTAAATGTGAATTTTGGTTAAAGTTCATGGCTTTTCTTGGTCATATTGTTTTTGGTAAGGGTATTGAGGTAGATCCTAAGATGATGGATGCAGTTAAGAGTTGGCCTAGAACTCTATTTCCTTCAGATATTAGAAGTTTCTTGGGTTTAGTCTGTTACTATAGAAGGTTTTTTGAAGGGTTTCTTCGATTGATTCTCCATTGACGGCATTGACTCAAAAGAAGGTTAAGTTCATATGGTCTGAAGCATGTGAAAAAAGTTTTCAAGAATTGAAATATAGACCTACTTCCACTCCGGTGTCGACTTTACCAGAAGGGACAAATGGTTTTGTTGTTTATTGTGATGCCTCAATAATTGAGTTAGGATGTTTCCTTAAGCAAAATGGAAAAGTCGTTGCCTATGCTTCAAGGCAACTTAAGATTCATGAAAAGAATTATCCGACCCATGACCTTGAACTAGCAACTGTTGTGTTTGCTCTTAAGATTTGGAGGAACTATATGTATGATGTTCATATGGATGTTTTTACTGACCACAAGAGTTTTCAATATGTGTTTAACGAAAAGATATAAATATTCACCAAAGAAAGTGGCTTGAGTTACTAAAGGACTACGACATGAGTGTTCTCTATCACCCGGTAAGGCGAATGTTGTGGCGGATGCTCTTAGTCGATTATCGATGGGTAGTGTTGCTCATATTGAGAATGATAAAAAGGAGTCAGTTTGAGATGTTCATAGATTGGCCTAATTGGGTGTTCAGTTAGTTGAATCTACTAAAGATGGTGTTATGGTTCACAATGGTTCAAAATCATCTTTTGCGGCAGATGTGAAAGAATGCAAGGTCTTGATCTGACTTTGGTGGAATTGAAGGAAGTGGTGCTTAAAAAGACCGTAGAGGATTTCTCCAAGGGGGATATGGTGTACTTATATATCAAGGTTGTTTGTGTGTTCCAAATGTCGATAACTTGAGAAAGAAAATATTTTCAGAAGCCCATAGTTCTCGATATTCCATTCACCCAGGAGCCACCAAGATGTACCGTGACTTGTAGGAGATCTATTGGTGGAATGGGATGAAGGACATTGCAGAATTTGTTGCTAAGTGTACTAATTGTCAACAAGTCCAAGTTGAGCATCAAAAGCCAGGAGGTTTATCCCAAGACATTAGCATTCCTACTTGGAAGTAGGAAGATTTGAATATGGACTTCATTGTTGTTTTACCATGTACCCAGTGGCAACATGACTCGATTCGGGTTATTGTAGATCGAATAGTGAAATTGGCTCATTTTATTCCCGTCAAAGTTTCATATTCGGCAGAGGACTATGCTAAGTTGTATTTGAAGGAAATGGTGAGGTTGCATGGAGTGGCCTTATCCATTATCTTTGATCGTGGTACTCGATTCACATCTTAGTTTTGGAAATCTTTCCAAAAAGGTCTCAGTACTCGTGTAAAGCTTCGTACAACCTTTCATCCGCAAACTGATAGGCAAGTGGAGCGTACTATACAATTTTTGGAAGATATGTTAAGAGCATGTGTAATTGACTTCAAGGGTAATTGGGATGGTCACTTTCCTTTGATTGAGTTTGTGTACAAAAATAGCTATCACTTAAGTATTGGCATGGCTCCATTTAAGGCTCTATATGGTATGAGGTGTAGATCTCCTAGAAATTGATTTGAAGTGGGTGAAGTTGCTTTAATAGGTCCCAAATTAGTACATGAGGCTATGGAGAAAGTTTGTCTTATTAGAGAAAGGTTGAAAATGGCTCAAAGTCGACAAAAGTCCTATGCCGATGTTAGAAGAAGAGATCTTGAGTTTGATGTTCATGATTGGGTCTACTTGAAAATTTCACCCATGAAGGGTGTAATGTGATTTGAGAAGAAAGGGAAGATTAGTCTCCGATATGTGGGCCCATATCAGATTTTGAGGTGAATTGGCAAGGTTGCTTATGAACTTGATTTGCCTAATGACTTGGCATCGATGCATCCGGCTATGGCATCGATGCATCTGGCATGTCTCTTTGTTGAAGATTTGTGTTGTAGATCCGACATCAATAGTTCCCTTAAAAGGTTTGGGAGTTAGGGAGAATCTTTCATATGAGGAAGTTTGGGTCAAGATTTTAGGCCGGAAAGTCAAGAAGTTGAGAAACAAAGAAGTTTCTTCCGTAAAAGTTCTATGGAGGAATCATTTAGTGGAGGGTGCTATAAGGGAAGCCGAGGCCGATATGATGTCCTGATATCCTCATCTCATTTCCTCCATCCCTACTAAGCTTGAGGTAGTTAGCTCATCATGGTTTACTCTTTTGGTGTCATGTGTCTTACATATACCCATGATTTCCTCATTTATGCATGTTCATGAAAAGCTTAAATTTGGAGAAAATGAGTTCACTTGATTGATTTCTACATGTTTGTGTGTATTTGAGTATAAGTTGCATAGAGACTTCATGATATGATGTTTTGGACATGCTTTATCTTGGAGTTGAGGTTTCCTTCTTAGATATGTGCATTTATGTAATTACATTTATGTTGGGCTGATTAAGTTTGAGTTCCTACCTTCCTCATGATGTCTAAAATTTCATTCAAGGACGAATGTTCCCAAAGGGGAATAATGTTACACCTCAGAATCAAGAAGACTAGGAAAGGGGTTAAGCAAGCAGTCACCAGCCCAAAACTGGGCTATACGACCCTCTACGGGCCATGAAGGGGACCACGACTCGTTATGGTGCTCGTGAAAATCTTCCAGATCATGTTCTAGAAGGTTCCCCTCCCGTGAACCCTTAGACGGCCTGTGGTGAGCATCAAAGACCGTTAAGGTTGTCGCCGAGAGGGTCAAGGCCATAGGGATTGTCCCCTAGCCACAGGTCAAGGACCACGACTTCCATGAAGGCTCGTGGAGTCCTTGACGGGTCATGAAGGGGGTCGGGTCAGTTTTAAGCTAGAGTCTTTTAGATCTTTTCCTAATTATTCTATCTTAATACTATGTTGTTTTACCCATACCTACAAGTCCTATATAATTGTTCTTACCCTCAAATTTCACCAATTGGAATCATTCTCTCAATTTCCTTAAAGAAGAACAAGTCTTCCTCTCCAATATATTTCTCTCTCTAGAAAGCTTGAAGAAGAAGGGAGTAAATCTAGGGTTTCAAGTCAAGTCTCCAAATCCTCCATTGAAGACAAGTTTTTGGCATTGAGGTATGATAGTTTTAATTTATGGATCCCTTTTCTTCATGGGGTTCCTAAATTCTCCAATTTACAAAGTTAGGAATCACCAATTGTGTTAGGGTTTTTCTTCCATGTCATGTGATCCTTTCAATATTGATTTATTTGATTGGTTTATGAATTTTATGCATGAATTGAGTTATATTCCATGATTTTAATATTAATCCCCATGAACCCATGCTTAACCCATGTTTTCTAGATACTGATGATTGAAAATGGGTTTTGAACTATGAAAGGTGAATTATGGAATTGTGCATGTTCTTATGAAATTGATGAGATATGATGTAATTTGCTTTGAGAATGAAGCATATAGGTTGTTGTATAGTTAATTGTTGTAAAAGGATTTCTCACATAATTACCTCATGCATGCATTTGAAAGGTTTTCTCACATAAAGGATTCTAAAGTTGAAAGGTCTTTTCACTTAAAATGAATCAAAGTTAAGGAACTATTCTAATAATAAGGCAAGCGGCGATTAACCATTCCCTCTAATCAAAAGACAAGAGGCAACTACTCATGATATATAAGTTAAGGAGCTATTCTAAGAATGAGGCAAGCGGCGATTAACCATTCCCTCTAATCAAAACACAAGAGGCGACTACTCATGAATTATGATATAAGGACAAGGGGAGATTACCCAAGTCCTTTAAAGAAAAGATGAATAAGACTAACAAAAATTTCGTGGGAGTTATGATTAGCACCGAGTGGACAAGAGGCGATTACCAATGTCCCATAAACTATGTGCCACCATAGGCTGTCTAGATAGACATTAGCTAGCGGATTCACGTATGCTAGAAGTTCATGGTCTTACCTTGGCAAGTAGGACATCTCTTTTCGGTGTGGGGTAGACACTGAATTCCATGTTAGTAGCTCACATGATCTTACAAATTGATGAAAGGTAATTTTCCCACATTAATGAATCAAGGTTACTTCATAAGTATCTCACATGTGATTTAAGATGATTTCTACCTGCATTGACCATGTTTTATGACTTATATTTTCCAACTCTTTTATATCATGTTTTACCTTGGTCATTGCATATTATGAAAATGTCCCTTTATCATAATGTTTACACTTCATGCATCGCTATCATACTTGGTACATATTTGTACTAACGCATACTCGTGCCTACATTTCTTATCCAAATATAGGGTCCGACGCCCTGGACTCACACTTCCGGGGCTAAGATCTTTTAGTAGAAGCTTGAAGATTGGTGAGTCCTCATGTTCCGAGGACCAAGCCTTTATTTCATTATGTCATTTCTTTTACGTTTTGAACATTGATGTACGGGTTACGTCCCGATTACTCTTATGTACCGGATGGCTTTGAGACAATGTTAGTTTTTTCCCTTCGTTTTATAAAATTCTATGCTTTGAAATGATCTTTTAAATCTCTTGATTTCTATTATGTTGTCTATGTATGCTAAGTGGCTTGTATAGGGCCTATCGTGGTCTTATATGTCGTGTTAGACCTAGGGTCTACCCTGGGTCGTGACAATTTTTGTATCAATATATGTATCTATATTTGTATCTATCTATCTATCTATCTATCTATCTCTCTCTCTCTCTATCTATATCTATCTATCTATCTATATCTCTCTCCATATCTATCTATCTATATCCATCTATCCATCCATCCATCCATTCATCCATCTATCTATCTCTATCTATCTATCCATCTATCTATCTATCTACCTATCTATCCAT